>OV702300.1:47519506-47937006 GCA_916181665.1 Avena sativa | reverse complement strand
GAGGGAACATTCCTAGGGTGTGCTTGATCGATGGGGGCATCGATCTTCTAAATGGTGGGTGTATGTGAGATCTAGGCACATGGCTTAATAGGATTGATAGGATACCCATATCAACAAGTTGCAACTTCTTTTACGGAAGCTCATTCGAAAAGAACTCTAAGGTTAAGCGTGCTTGGCCTAGAGCAATTCTAGGATGGGCGACCGATCGGGAAGTGGGTAACCGGGTGCGCATGAGTGAGGACAAAGTGCGCAGAAAAGACTAGTGTTGGTCTGTGGGGCCAGTCTAGATATCCTATTAAGCTGCCAGGAGTGACACCCCCCAGGCCCAGGAGTGGACAGGGTGTTATAGGCTTTGCGTACGTCGACCCCGAGGTCGCCTCGCCGGGGCCTATCGTCCAGGAAGCCCTGCTCCTCCAAGTGTTGCTTGGCATGGAGGCCAGGACGGCCACAACCGCCTTCAGGGCTACTCTGGTGTGCTTCCGCACCCCTGCGTCACGCGAGGCCGCCATCAATAGGCACTTTGCGGTGCAGGAGCATAATGTGTACTTCGAGCGCCATGAGGAAGCTCCCAACCGCCTCCACCTTGCGCACCAGGGCTATGCTGCGCTCTCCCTCGTCGGCTACCCCGTAGAGCACTGGAACCGCACCCACATCCGCCACTCCGTGGGTGGCGTCGGGAACCCGATGGAGATCGTGGAGCTTTGCATGGCAGGGAACGAGTTCATCTAGGTTCTCGTGGTGTGCAAGTACGATCGCTTCAACAGCATACCTTAGGACCTAGACATGATCAACGTGGATGGCATGTACACCGTGGTCCGGGTGAAGCATGTCCGCCGCTAGACATTTGCTGACGGTGCTCCCGGTGGTCCCGGCGACCCGCCTGGTGGCCCCCTCGGTGGCCCTCCCGGTGGTCCTCCCCCCGGCGGCCCTCCATCAAGCACCCTCGTCGCCAACGCATATGACTGGCCCAACCTCCTCTTCCCCGTGCGTGGCGCTGGCAGTAGCAGGGGTGGTGGCTGCGGCAGCTCGGCTCCCGGTGCATGCGGCAAGACGGAAGTCAAGATCTATGTGCCGCCGGCCTCTGGCGCCACTGGCGTTCCTTTCGCTGCCATCACGAAAGGCGGCGTCCATGGCTCCCCGACATCCAGATTGCGGTGTGTGACACGTACCTGCAAGTGTTCGTGCGTGGCGCCGGTGCCAGCGAGGCCTACTTCCGCGTGGCATGGCTCACATCTGAGCCCGGGCCGCGAGGCATGGCTCACATCAACCTTGCAACTGGAGTGGTCGGCGTCATCGACAAGATCACCATCGCCAAAGGTGCTGCGACAATCGTCTTCGCCGACGTCCTGGCCGATGCCACCATCTCTGACGCGCCATTGAACTTCGCCCCGCTGGGCATCGCTGGTGGTTTCGGTACAGTGCAGGCCGCCCCGATGTCTCCTGCGTAGGGTACCGACATCGTGCCTCCTTGCCACGGCCGTGAATATGAAGGTGGGCGCTGCGAGCTCGCTGCTGGCGCACTCCCCATGGCTGGGCGCTAGCGTGGCTACAAGCGCATTCGTACGACCGGGCCTGCATCCTCCGCCCCTGGACCGAACAAGGGGCCGCGCGAGAGCGCCCGGATCAAGACCAAAGTCGACGCCTTGTTCCAGTCCGTCCTCTCCTGAGCCGTCCAACGCCGCGCTGAGAAAGACGGGGACACCGTCATTCCACGCCCAGTGCCGCCGCCCCTTGATAAGTTGCTAACGTATCCATAATTTTTGATGTTCCATGCTTGGTTTTACCTACTTTCTTATGTTTTATCCACACTCTGCAGTACTTTTCATATGATTTCTTGGACTAACCTATTAACAAGTGCCACAGTGCCAACTGCCTGTTTTCTGCTGTTTTTGGTTCCAGGAAAGTCAGAAAATGAATATTCTCGGAATTAGACGGGACAAAAGCCAAAGTCAATTTTTCACCGAGGGACACACGGAGACAGAATACGAGACGGAGAGGGGCTAGGGGCCACCACACCACCTGGCCACGCGGCCCAGCCTGGCCCGCGCTAGGGGGTGGTGTGGCCGCCTCCGGCACACCCTCGGTCTCCCCTTCCGACTATAAGATGCCTCCGATACGGGATCCCTAAGTACCCGATCAAAATTCCACGAAAGAGTGTGTAGCCGCCGTCATCTCCATCCAGGGCTGGTCCTTGGGGGGACCTGCGGGGCAGCCGCCCTGGGCCCAAAAAAAGTAGGGGCCCTCCTAGAAATATGCTATATAGACAGGCCTAGTATACATCATAAAAAGATTTTTTTATTAGGCTGGTGGATTAATTGGGCCTTTTTTTGCTGTCGTAGACTCTGAGCCGAGGTGATTAATACTGGCACAGGGTAAGGCCGAGGCGGAGGCCAACCGCTCAACTCCTAGTCCTAGACGGCGTCGGTTGCTTCGCTTCCTCCCAGGCAAACGGAACCAACAATTGATCGTACGCCTCCTCCTGTCCGAGTCTTGTCGCCTCTACTAGATCGAAATATCGAATCGGGATACGGGAGCGGGGAGCCTCGAGGCCGTCGATGATCTATACCAGGCACGAAGGCTAGACCATCAACGAGACGATCGACCGCCTAGGTGCTGGTCTAGTGGCCCGCTCCCGTCCATGTCTCTTATGGTTATGCCCTAATTCTTAGTTCTTAAATCTTAATTCTAATTATAATTCTTAGCGCAAATTTAAAGAACTCCAGTCATTCAAAAGTATATTTGGGTTTTTAATAAGTTCGACATCCTTGAAGGCATTGGATGGTTCTCAACTAAAAGAACATTGCACTATATTTGCAAAAACTTTTACTCGGCCTGGTACACATGGTAAACCTGATATATGTGACGTTGAGTTAAATGCACTTATTTCTGAGTTAAGTGTTATGAAGTTTACTTTGCCAAATACATCAATGTCTGATATGGAGCTTTTTGAGTTTGTTAGGGGAAGCGGATTGTTATTCTAATATTTGTATCGCTTATCGAATCTTACTTACTATGCCCGTGACTGTTGCATCAGCTGAAAGAAGCTTTTCAAAGTTGAAATTATTAAAGAAATATTTGAGATCTATAATGTCTCAGGAGAGGTGAAATGGTTTGGCGATTCTATGCATCAATAAGAAGTTAGTGGACAAGATTGATATTCATTCCATCGTCACGGACTTTGCTTCTAGGAATTTTGGAGGAAATTTTAAGGTATTATATAAACATTGTTATTTTTATATGAATATTATAGTTGAAAGTATACTTAAACTATTTATTTTCATCATCTCATATATCCATAAAAAAATTATAATAAGGGGCCCAAAATTTTAGTTTCGCCCCGGGCCCCTGAAATCTCAGGACCGGCCCTGTCTCCATCCCTAGATCGGGAGGGATCTGAAGCTCTTCCCGGCACCCTGCCGGAGAGGGAAATTCACCCTGGAGGCCTTCATCATTATGCAAGCCTCCGGTGTGATGCGTGAGTAGTTCATCTCTGGACTACGGGTTCATCATACAGAAGATCAGGGATGAGGGTAGGGAGTGGATTTTAGCCGGTGCTAAGAACCCGGCGGAGCTTGTAGGCTGACCTTTTCTCTTCCCCGGGGATCTCTATCCCCAGTTTCTTTTTTCTTTTTTAGCTCTTGTCAACCCGTTGTTTGCTCCTGCTTTATCAATATAAGGCAAAGTTTTTTTTTGCCCCATTTCAAACAAAAAAACAATGAATATGGCTAACTAGCCACTTTTTCCTTATGTCAGGCTTGTGGGTAGTCTAAATATAGCAATCTTCTTCCATGTCCGATCACAGGCAAGAGGCTACACAAGTAGGCAACAAACTAATTTAAACAAACTCTTGCTATGGTTTTTAGTCAATGAGGTCCGATTTCTGATCTTGTGCCACCGATCTCCGATCTCTGATCAGCTGTCATTGATTGCCAGTCTTCTCGGGTAGCCTTAAATAAACAAAATCCCAAATATATGATCGCAGTGAGGAGACGAAACAAGTAGGCAAAAAAAACCTAATTTAAATAAGCTCCGAATATGGCTCCTTAAAAATTGGTTGAGCGCGATATCCAAAATATGGCTGATTCTGTCATCGATCTCCGATCTCTGCAATGCAGCAAGGATAAACTTAAAAATTAGTTGAGTGAGATCTCCTTTCATAGTCTGGTAGTGTGTCAGGCTCGCGAGAAGTCAACACACAGTGTCTCAATTATGCCTGACCAACCACTTGCAGAGTTGGTAGGCCTAAGACTTAATCAAACCAACTCCTATATATTTTGCTTATCTGATCCCTACTAGGGCCACAAACCAAATTTAAAACGAACTCCAGAATATGCATGAGCATCCTTAATTGCATCAGAATTGTCTCTAATTAAACCTCCAATCGTCTGTATTCAATCTCTGATCTCTGATAAACTTAAAAATTTGTTGAGTGAGATCTAGTCACTATCCCCTTTTATAGTCAGCAGGCTGGCGAGCAGTTAATAACACAGTCTCTCTCTCTGTATGGACAGCAGCATGTACAGCAAACATGTATTTACTCGGCCATCGTACACTCTTAGGCTTAGGTTAAGAATTTCAGTAAAATACTGACGTTACTGTTTTTAGCACATAACAAAGTTTACATCTCAAAAACATTTTGTGGCAACTGAACCTTTACTACCATCTAGTCAAACACCGATGCTACTGTTCTTACTACCCTTTTGTCAAAAGTTCATTCAACAGTACAATTGATTGCCAACAGTTGAGCAACATGAAAGAAAACCTCAAGTTTACATAGCTGGAGGAAGTAAATCTCACTCAACGGGTTACCCCTTTTCGGTTTGACTCCCGTCCGCTCTCGCTCGAGGGTGACACGGGAGGCCCCCAACCCTATCCGCCGCTAGATTCCGCTCCCTCCTCCCAGTTCCACCTCGCCGTCGCAGGGGGATGTCGCCAGCTTGGTCTGCGTGGCTAACGGTGGCAGCGGGGTGCCTCCTCGCATGTGTGGGTGTGTGTATCGCGTCGTTTGCGTGTGTCTTCGGTCTAGGCGGGCCGGACTGACCGTGCGTGCTGGCGGCGGTGCGGATTGCAGTGGAGGCGGATCTGGAGGCGGGGGGTCGCGGTGGTTGCTCGGCATCCCTGCGACGGCGCGATGGAGTCTGGGCTCTTGGCCATGCCTTGTTGCAGGTCAGGCATCTTGAACATCCAGCGTCGACGAATCTGTCGTCAATCTCGTTCTCGGAAGATCTGCGCCAACGCTGCTCGCCCATCGCTGGAGATGCCACCTCGGGTGCGCAGATCTAGATTTGGGCTTTGATGGGAAGGTTGGTTGACCGACGGTTCCTCTTGTGCGAAGACGAACACCTTCCTGAGGCTGGTCCTTGATCTGGCTGGAGTTGGAAGTTCCGGAAGGCTACACCAGCGAATCTACTAGCACTCCTATGCCTGTAGTTTGCTGGATCGGGTGGTATTCGGTTGTGCGCACCCATGTTTTATTCTGACCGTTTGGTTCTGGAGGGAGCGACGTGAAGCTCTGTTCATTGTTGCCACCAGGCGACTTTTGATCCATGGTGAAGTCAGAGGCAGAGAATATCATGAAGGCCGAGTTGGAGGTCTATGAATGGAGGTTCGAGTTGCCGCACTGTTGAGGGACTTGCTTGGTGTTCTGGGCTTCACAACAGCAGTATATAAGTGGGGGCGGCAACATAGGTGAAGTTCAGAATCTTACCTTTCAGGGTGAAAATCCAAGGTCCGGCCTTAGCTGGTTGTGCCTGACATTCAGGGTGTAGAATAGTTATTCTTCATCCATCCTCTATCTTTTAAACCGTACATGATTTTTATGTCACGTAAATTCTCTCTTATTCTGGAAGTCAAGAGGAACATAAAAAAAATTAGACATGTCGTAAACTTTTTTGTTTATGTGTCGTATAAAAATACGACGTAAAATATGTTTTTGCACTATAATGACTCATAAAATGTATTTTTAGGTCAATTTTTTGCGTTTCTAATGAATATGAACATAATTATTAGTATACAAAACATAAATTTCTAAATGTGAGAACATAAAAATATATGGGCTGTAAAATAACTATTCTGCACCCTGGGTGCTGAATAGGGCTTCTATATATATATATATATTCATAGTGTGAAAAAATATTTCTTACTCCCGAGGGTAACTACACCCAGATTCTATATAATACAACCTTACGGAAGTATTTATAATACTTTATCCATTTAAGTATATTCATATACTATATTTAAGATATTTACAAGCAAGTTAGGTGAAAAAATTGCAAGTGCACTCATAGTTTGAACTATATATGTAAAATACCGTCATATTTGTACGTACAAAATAAGTATGTGAATAAAAA
Source organism: Avena sativa (assembly GCA_916181665.1). Taxonomy (NCBI): domain Eukaryota; kingdom Viridiplantae; phylum Streptophyta; class Magnoliopsida; order Poales; family Poaceae; genus Avena; species Avena sativa. Next base: position 47,930,656 of record OV702300.1, on the reverse strand, counting down.
TTACATACTATCAAAAAAATAGCATATATACTATCTAAATATTCTTATATACTTCATACTACGCGTACATACCTTCCGGTATGGTAGATACTGCCTAGATAGTGTGAAACACGTGTGGGTGTAATTACACCCGTGTGTAGTATGAATATACCCGGATATAGTATGAATATGTCCTAAGTAAAATAAGAGGTGCACCATGGTGTCCAGACACCATACGTGATACGGATATTTTTGTTATGAACCACGCATACCTGAGGATATACGTACCTAAGCTATACATAATTAGGTATCACATACCTAAGATATGCATATCTAAGTTGCATATACCTAACATATTACATATTTAAGGTGTACATACGCAACATAGGTGTATATATATGTAACCTAGGTATGTACACATTAGTTATGTGATACTTTAGGTATATATAACTTGGATAGGTATATCTTAGGTATGTAAAAATTAGGTATATATATATATGATGTACGTACCTAGGCACTAGCTGAATGTCCGTGTGTTGCTACGGCATAAAAACCATAAAAATATTATATCATATTTATAAAAGATTTTTTAAAAAATGAGATAGTGTTTGATTAAGAAAGAAACACTGAATCTATCCCACCTATTCTTGGAACACTCGACATTTTTACCTCTTACCACTCCCTCCTTTGTCACACTTGTTGTACCGAACAATATTCGTGCATGTGGTCATCTCACGCGGCCCTAACTGTGATCAGATTTGCATCCGGCAACCAATAATTATGGCTACTTTACCACTTCAGTAGTTTTCAAATAATATATTTTTCTTTTTCTACGAAAACCATATATTTCCCCTAAAATCTTAAAAAATACTATATAAAAGCAAAGACTCCGGGCCAGGTAGGCCCAAAGTTCCAACCAAGCCCACCATGGCCCTATATTTTTTAAAAAATATTCCTCTTCTTTATCTAAAACTAATATTCTTTTTCTACTTATTTTCTTGTTAAACATCTATTTTAAAAGGCTTTTAAAACAAAATAAAAATAATAAAAGTAAAACACCTTTTGGCGGAGGCAGCCGCAGCCAACCCATCTGCAAGTAGGTCACCTCTCACTTTCAGTGCAAGACCCTATCGGATCACCTCCCTCGAGAACGCCTAATCCCCACCTACCTCCCCTTACAATGTTGCAGCCGCCACCCCGCATCCTTTCATTTTCTCACAAGTGGTTCCTAATGACATATCACAAGGGTGTTTTTGTTAGTGAATGAAGACGTTTACTTTATCTCGCTCGGTGGCACACAATGTGTGTAGTTTGTTGTCACACAGTTTGTCCGACCTCGTCTTGTGGTCATTGAACCCGGTTGACCTGGTCTTGTCCGAGATCTGCGAGTGTTTGCAAGTAAAGGTCTATGAACGACCCATCGACAAAGATGACAAGGAAGTCCATGATACAAATTGTCATCAATTTAAAACTGAAAATTATGATCAAAATAAACGTGGACTCCCTCCCTCATCTCCATGATAAAGGTGCATCCACGCGTGCACTAGGGAGGTAAACGGCGTGAGAGGACGATTATGATCCCCTCCCTCATCTCCATGATACAAATTGGACGTGGGTGGATGCAGCCAGCGCAAGAGCTTATGGTTTTGATCGAAAGCAGCTCAAGTGGATCGATCGGAAGCTGCTGACGAGTTTTTTGTTACGGCAATCTGCAACAACTTAGTATGTACGTGCATCCGGTGATGATATATTATACTGTACTAACAAAGGAGTTGTGGGGCACTTCACACGGAGAGCTGCCAGGAAGCAGTTTCTTTTTGTTTTGTCGTCAATTTGTGCGCGAGTTCTGACGTAAGGTTCTGACAATCTGGGAGCGCGTTGTGAAGGATCATGCATGACGAGGCTTCCGTCCCATCCCCTCCCGCGGCGCACCCCAGGGCGCCGCCGGGGGCTCCTTACCCGTCGCCAACCCCTCCCCCTCCTTGCTTTACCACCCTTCCGTGGCTGCCGCCGGCGCCGACCACGGTGGCTGCCCCTGGACATGAGATCCGATCATGAAGATCGGCTGCTTGCGACGGCTGGGCCGATGCCCGGATCTTGTTGTGGCGGTGGCTTTTCCATCGTGTTTCGGCACAAGGTGTGGCTGCTGTGGTCATAGGTCTAGGCTTCCGCCTAGATCCGCCATCGGCGCGACCTTTTGGTTGCCTGAAGGTGCGTGGGGAGGCGGCACGGTGCTTCTTGCTCGGGACAGACCGGCGAGGGCATGTGGTTATTGTAGGATTGTCTCCTGTTCCGCCGGAGGGGGCGGGCGGCGAACGACGGCGTGGGGGCCTGTTGCTCTGTCCAATAATGGCGGGCGGTCCTAGGGTTCTTTCAGCGTGAAGACAAAGATCTTCTTATTGCTTGCTCTTGTTGATCTAGCCTGGAGAGGAGGGTTCCGGAAGGCTCCGTCAGCGAACTTTCATGGGCATATTATGCCTGGAGATTACTGGATCAGAAGGTATTCTGTCGTGCGTACCTATGTTTTTCTGGCCGTTTGGTTTCAGCGGGAGCGTTTCGAAGATCCGCTGTTTGTTACCATCATGTTTCATGTCTTCGACGATCCATGGTGAAGTCAGATGCGGAGAATGTCAGGAAAGCAGGAACCTAAGGACAACAATGGTGATTTGAGTCTTTGAGGCGACGAGGAACATGCTACGTGACCTGTGACTCCCGGCAGCAACTGTTTGTGGGGTCGATAACACGCGAAGAGTTCCTAGTCTTACCTTGCAGGGTGAAAATCCAAGATCTGACCTAAATTGGTTGTACCTTGCAATGACCTTGTTGAAGGCATTGTTTTGCGAGCGAAGACTTTCTCCAGGGTGAAAACATATGATCTTAGATCAGACAACGACGACGCTTGTGCACGGTTTCCTTCTTGAAGGCGTTGCTATTGGAGTGGTTCGACTACTGGTGTTGTTCTAATGGTGTTAGTGTCGTTGCTTTGAGGAATAGTTCTCTGTAGCGGGACTTTTCTTTTTTGTAATTCTTCTTCCTTTTTTCTGGGTTGTGTGCATCTGTAAGGCCGCTAGGGCATGCGTTGTTGCAGGTTGGGTGTAATTGGTATCTCCGCGATATTAATGTATACTCTTTTCCAAAAAAATATACATGTTGCCAGATGGTGCAGAGCCAGTGTGGCGGGTGAGGTAGGTGCGAGGTGGAGCATGGTTGCAATAAAATAAGTTCGGCTAGGTCGGACTAGAGAGTCTAATGGGACAAGAGACGGTGAAGACAACGATGTAAGAGCGTGAGAGCTGATTGTGTCCGAGTTCTATTGGTTCGGAAACACGTTTCGCATGCCTCAGGGCTGCGTGCTTCAACATGCACTGGCGTGGGTGTTCATTCAACACGGTGTACACATGGAAGCTTGAAGTCGGCATTGCGCTGGGTGGATTGATCATATATCATGGAGTCATGTTGAAGGTGGAGCTCAAGTTTGACGGAAGATTCCACTCGGCTGATGGAGGGGCTGCGGCATAAGAATGTGGAGAGTCAAAGCCTATTCAGTATGAAGGACAAAAGCACCTTGTTCGAACTAGAGCTCAGGGCTCGACGGTAGTTACATGGAACTCGAAATCGGTCAGATCTGTAGTTGGTCCTGAGGTGGTGTAGGTGCACGACCAAGAAGATATTGGCCAAGATTGCCAATACTCGAGCCACTAATAGCGGTGTGGCATGCAGCTCGCACAAGACATAGCGACATACTAGGGCACGGACGGCCAGGCATGTGGTTTCATATGTGTGTTGTTGGAGATATGCCCAAGAGGCAATAATAAAAGTGGTTATTATTATATCTTTGTGTTTATGATGAATATTTACATCCCATGCTATATTTGTATTATTAGGAAACACTAATACTTGTGTGTTTTGTAAACATAAAAGAGTCCCTAGTAAGCCTCTTGTTGAACTAGCTTGTTGATTAATCGATGATCATGGTTTCCTGATCATGGACATTAGGATGTGATTAATCACAAGGTTATATCATTAGGAGAATGATGTGATGGACACACACACCCATAGTAAGCGTAGCATAAGATCAAGTCATTAAGTTCGTATTGCTATAAGCTTTCAAATACATAGTAACCTAATCCTTCGACCATGAGGTTATGTTAATCACCATCACCGGATGGATACTTTGATGACATCAAACGCTGCTTCGTAACTGGGTGGTTATAAAGGTGTCATTGGGTATTCTGAAAGTATGTGTTGAAGCGCATGAACCAAGATTGGGATTTGTCCATCCATATGACGGATAGATATGTTCTGGGCCCTCTCAGTGGAATGTCATCTAGTTAGCTTGCAAGCATGTGACTGGGTCACGAGGGATGACATAACACGGAACGAGTAAAGAGTACTTATCAGTAACGAGGTAGAACTAGGTATGGAGATACCGACGATCAAACCTCGGATAAGTACAGTATCGCGTGACAAAGGGAATTGGTTTCATATGTTAATGGTTCTATCGATAACGAAGTCATCGTTGAGTATGTGGGAGCCATTATGGATCTCCAGGTCCCGCTGATGGTTATTGATAGGAGATATGTCTCTGTCATGTCTACATATTCACGAACCGTAGGGTGACACACTTAAGGTTCGAAGTTGTTTTAAGTAGATATGGAATGTGCGTTGGAGACCGAATGTTGTTCGGAGTCTCGGAATGGATCCGGGACATCACGAGGAGATCCGGAATTGTCCGGAGAATAAGATTCATATATTGGGGATCATTTTCTGAGTTAGGAAATGTTCCGGAGTATTTGTATGAGGATTCTAGAAGGTTTCAGAATGTTCCGGAAGGTTCTGGAAGGTTTCTTGGAGTTTGCTTGAAAACCAAGGAAGGGGTCAAGGAGTCCTGGTGGGTCAAGACAAGGAGTTGTGGGGGAGGAGGACTCCTCCCCCCTCCCCAATCCGCCGGCCAAGGAGGTGGGGAGTCCTACTAGGACTCCCCCTCCCAAGGCGCCCTCCCTCCTTTAAATAGAAGGGGGAGGCGCCACCTCCAAGCTCTCCTCCATAACACCAAATCTCTGCCGCCCCTCTCCTCCTCCTTTCTTCTGCACAGGCATAAGCGAAGCCCTGCAGAATTCTCTACTCCACCACCACCACCACCACACCGTCGTGCTGCTGGGATTCCGTGGAGAAGATCTACTACCTCCGCTGCTCGCTGGAACGAGGAGAGGAAGGTCTGCTTCGACTCCGCACGTGTGACTGACTGCGGAAGCGCTGCCGGAGCGCGGCGCCGGAAGGATCGTCCACACGATCTTGAGATCGGCAAGTGATCGACTACATCAACCACAAGATCCAATCTCGTTAACGCTTTCGGTTCTACGAGGGTTAGTACCGATCTATCTCGTTGCTCATGTCTAATAGATTAGATCTTGGCTTTTATCTAGATTAGATCTGGGTTTTGTTCGTTCTTGCGGTAGAAATTATTTGTTTTCCATGCTACGAACCCATCAGTGGTATCAGAGCCGTATCTATGCGTAGATCTGTTGCACGAGTAGAACACAATGGTGTTGTGGGTGTTGGTGCTCGTGCCGTCTTTTGCTTTGTGTACTTTGCATCTTGCGGCATGGTGGGATGAAGCGGCTCGGGCTAACCTTACATGTCATCGCACATGAGACTTGCTCCACGCTTGACGTGTATCTTGCTTTGCACAAGTGGCTTTGCGGGTGTCTGTCTCTCCCACCATAGTATAGATCCAATTTACACTTTGCACTTGATAGCACTTGTATCAACGTTGTGGTTCAGTTTCGTAGGTAAGATCCGTTCTAGTTTGAAAGCCCCAAACCACGTAAAACATGCAAAGAAAATTAGAGGCGTCTAACTTGTTTTTGCAGGGGTTTTGTGATGTGATATGGCCATCATGTGATTGTGATTGTATTTGATGTATACAATGATCCTTGTTGTAATATGGCAACCGGCAGGAGCCTAATGGTTGTCTTTAATTCTGTTAAAACCTGCGTGTCTATTCATCTTGTAATAGCTTTATTCCAAGTAGTTGTAATAGTTGCTAGTGATGATGGACAACCATGAAGCGGCGCCACTGACCTTGACGCAATGTTGGTGATGATGGAGATCATGTTCGTGCTTTGGAGATGGAGATCAAAGGCGCAAGAAGAAAGGGCCATATCATATCACACTAATTATGAATTGCCCGTGATGTTAATCCTTTATGCATCTTGTATTGCTTAGATCGCGACGGTAGCATTATAAGATGATCCCTCTCACTAAATATCAAGTAATAAAGTGTTCACCCTTAGTTGGCACCGCTGCTAAGACTCATCATTTCGAAGCATCTCGTGATGATCGGATGTGATAGATTCTACGTGTGCATACAACGGGTGCAAGCCAGATTTGCACATGCAGAAACTAAGGTTATCTTGACGAGCCTAGCATGTACAGACATGGTCTCGGAACACGGAATACCGAAAGGTAGAGCATGAGTCATATAAATGATATGATGAACATGAAGATTGTTCGCCGATGAAACTACATCTTCTCTCGTGAAGATCGGACTTGGTGTAGTGGACTTGGTTCGTGTAATCACTAAGACAATGTGAGGGATGTTGTTTTGAGTGGGAGTTCACCTAGTTAGTTTAAGAATTAAATTTGAACTCAATTTGTCATAAACTTAGTCTAAACTACTTAAGAACAATGGAAGCAATTTCACGGACTGGTTCCGTGGACTAAAGACCGTCCTCAGGGCTGGTCAGTTGACCTATGTGCTCGAAGCACCGCTAGGTGACCCACCTGCAGAAGATGCCACCGATGACGTAAAGAATGTTTACGCCACTCGGAAAAATCATTACTCCACAGTTCAGTGTGCCATCCTATATGGTTTAGAAGCGGAGCTCCAGAAGCGTTTTGAGCACCACGACCCGTTCGAGATCATTAAGGAGCTCAGGCTAATTTTTGAGACTCGCGTGGCCATGGAGAGCTATGAGGCCTCCGAAAAGTTCTTTAACTATAAGATGGAAGAGGGAAGCTCCGTTAGCGAGCACGTGCTCACCATGTCTGGGTACGCAAACAAGCTCCAAGAGTTGGGAATATCGATTCCTAATGAGTTGGGGATTCACCGTCTCCTCCAATCACTGCCACCAAGTTACAAGAACTTTGTGATGAACTACAACATGCACTGCATGAACAAGACATTGCCTGAACTATCGTCCATGCTGAAAACTGCTGAAGTGGAGATCAAGAAGGAGCACCAAGTGTTGATGATCAATAAGACCACCAATTTCAAGAGACAGGGCAAGCCTAAGAACAAGGGCAACTTCAAGAAGGACGGCAAGAAAGCTGCCGCACCTGCTAAGAAGCCCAAGGCTGGTCCCAAGCCTGAAACTGAGTGTTTCTACTGCAAGGGTGCTGGTCACTGAAAGCGTAACTGCCCCAAGTACCTGGTGGATCTGAAGAACGGCAACATCAAGAAGAAAGGTATATTTGATATATATGTTATAGATGTGTATCTTACTAGTAATCGTAGTAGTGCCTGGGTATTTGATACTGGTTCGGTTGCTCATATTTGTAACTTGAAACAGGAGCTGCGGAATAAACGAAGACTAGAAAGAGACGAGGTGACGATGCGCGTTGGAAATGGCTCCAAGGTTGATGTGATCGCCGTCGGCACGCTCCCTCTACATCTACCTTCGGGATTAGTTTTAAATTTGAATAATTGTTATTTGGTGCCTGCGTTAAGCATGAACATTATATCTGGATCCTGTTTATTGCGAGACGGTTACTCTTTTAAGTCTGAGAATAAAGGTTGTTCGATTTATATGAGTAATATCTTTTATGGTAATGCACCTGAGATGAATGGTTTATTCTTACTGAATCTCGATAGTAGTAATACACATGTTCACAACATAGATGCTAAATGAATAAAATTGAATGATAATTCTACATACATGTGGCACTGTCGTCTTGGTCACATTGGAGTGAAGCGTATGAAGAAACTCCATTCTGATGGACTTCTTGAATCACTTGATTTTGAATCACTTGAAAGATGCGAAGCATGTCTAATGGGAAAAATGACTAAGACTCCATTCCCTGGAATAATGGAGCGAGCTACAGACTTATTGGAAATAATACATACCGATGTGTGCAGTCCAATGAGTGTAGCATCGCGTGGTGGATATCGTTATGTTCTCACTTTCACGGATGACTTAAGTAGATATGGGTATGTCTACTTTATGAAATATAAGTCCGAAACTTTCGAGAAGTTTAAGGAATTTCAAAGTGAAGTGGAAAATCATCGTAACAAGAAGATTAAGTTTCTGCGTTCTGACCGCGGAGGTGAATATCTGAGTTATGAGTTTGGCATGCATTTAAAGAAATGTGGAATACTTTCGCAGTTGACACCGCCGGGAACACCATAGCGCAATGGTGTGTCCGAACGTCGTAATCGAACTCTCTTAGATATGGTTCGGTCTATGATGTCTCTTACAGATTTACCGTTATCATTTTGGGGCTATGCATTAGAGACAGCCGCATTCACTTTAAATAGGGCACCATCTAAACCCGTTGAAACGACACCGTACGAATTGTGGTTTGGAAAGAAACCTAAGTTGTCGTTCCTTAAAGTTTGGGGTTGCGAAGCATATGTAAAGAAGTTACAACCTGATAAGCTAGAACCCAAAGCGGAGAAATGCGTCTTCATAGGATACCCTAAAGAAACAATTGGGTATACCTTCTATCATAGATCCGAAGGCAAAGTTTTCGTTGCCAAAAATGGATCCTTTCTTGAGAAGGAGTTTCTCTCGAAGGAAGTGACTGGAAGGAAAGTAGAACTCGATGAGGTTATTGAACCTTCTCTCGGATTTGAGAGTAGCGCAGCACCGGAAGATGTTTTTGTGCCGCCTGCACCAATTGGAGAGGAAGCTAATGATAATGATCATGAAACTTCAAACGAAGTTGCTGCTGAACCTCGCAGGTCAATGAGCGTTCGTACCACTCTTGATTGGTATGACTCTGCCTTGAACGTCATGTTGGTGTACAACGATGATGACCCTGCGATGTATGAAGAAGCTATGGTGAGCCCAGATTCCGACAAATGGCTAGAAGCCATGAAATCCGAAATGGGATCCATGTACGAAAACCAAGTGTGGACTTTGGTGGACTTACCGGATGGCCGTAAGGCTGTCGAGAACAAATGGATTTTCAAGAGAAAAACATATGCTGATGGTAATGTTACCGTCTATAAAGCTCGACTTGTCGCGAAAGGGTTCCGACAAATTCAAGGAGTTGACTATGATGAGACTTTCTCACCAGTAGCGAAGCTAAAATCTGTGAGGATTTTGTTAGCAATTGCTGCACATTTCAATTATGAGATTTGGCAGATGGATGTCAAAACGGCGTTCCTTAATGGTGACATTGAGGAAGAGTTGTATATGGTACAACCCAAGGGTTTTGTCGATCCTAAAGATGCTAACAAGGTATGCAAACTTCAGCGCTCCATTTATGGACTAAAGCAAGCATCCCGGAGTTGGAATCAACGTTTTGATAAAGTAATCAAAAACTTTGGATTTATAAAAACTTATGGAGAAGCTTGTATTTACAAGAAAGTGAGTGGGAGCTCTGTATCATTCCTAGTACTATATGTAGATGACATATTGTTGATTGGGAATGATATAGAACTTCTTAATAGTGTCAAAGCCTATTTGAATAATAGTTTTTCAATGAAGGATCTTGGCGAAGCGGCATATATTCTAGGCATCAAAATTTATAGAGATAGATCAAGACGCATAATAGCGCTTTCACAAAGTACATACTTAGACAAAGTTCTAAAGAAGTTTAGAATGGAAGAGAGCAAGAAAGGGTTCGTGCCCATGTTGTCAGGTAAGACCTTGAGTAAGACTCAAAGTCCAGCTACGGCAGAAGATAGAGAGAAAATGAATAATATTCCCTATGCCTCGGCCATAGGTTCTATCATGTATGCCATGCTGTGTACAAGACCGGATATAGCACATGCTGTTAGTTTGACTAGCAGATATCAAAGTGATCCTGGAATGGAACACTGGGCAACGGTCAAGAATATCCTAAAGTACCTAAATAGGACTAAGGATATGGTTCTTTCTTATGGAGGTGATGAACAGCTTGTTGTAAACGGTTACACCGATGCTAGTTGGAACACCGATCCGGATGACTCAAAGTCACAGTCGGGATATGTATTTATTTTGAATGGTACTGCAGTGAGCTGGAGGAGTGCAAAGCAAAGCGTTGTGGCGAAATCTTCAACTGAATCGGAATACATAGCTGCTTCGGAGGCTGCACAAGAAGCCGTGTGGATGAAGGAATTCATTACTGAACTTGGCGTGGTTCCCAGTGCGTTGGACCCGATGGCCATCTACTGTGACAACACAGGTGCCATAGCTAATGCACAGGAGCCAAGGTCACATAGCAAGCTGAAGCACATCAAGCTACGTTTCCACGCTATTCGCGAGTATGTCCGAGATGGTGACATAAAGATTTGCAAAGTACACACTGATCTGAATGTGGCAGATCCGTTGACTAAACCTCTCCCTAGGGAAAATCATGACCAACACCAGAACGCCATGGGTGTTCGGTATATTACCATGTAATCTAGATTATTGACTCTAGTGCAAGTGGGAGACTATTGGAGATATGCCCAAGAGGCAATAATAAAAGTGGTTATTATTATATCTTTGTGTTTATGATGAATGTTTACATCCCATGCTATACTTGTATTATTAGGAAACACTAATACTTGTGTGTTTTGTAAACATAAAAGAGTCCCTAGTAAGCCTCTTGTTGAACTAGCTTGTTGATTAATCGATGATCATGGTTTCCTGATCATGGACATTAGGATGTGATTAATAACAAGGTTATATCATTAGGAGAATGATGTGATGGACACACACACCCATAGTAAGCGTAGCATAAGATCAAGTCATTAAGTTCGTATTGCTATAAGCTTTCAAATACATAGTAACCTAATCCTTCGACCATGAGGTTATGTTAATCACCATCACCGGATGGATACTTTGATGACATCAAACGCCGCTTCGTAACTGGGTGGTTATAAAGGTGTCATTGGGTATTCTGAAAATATGTGTTGAAGCGCATGAACCAAGATTGGGATTTGTCCATCCATATGACGGATAGATATGTTCTAGGCCCTCTCGGTGGAATGTCATCTAGTTAGCTTGCAAGCATGTGACTGGGTCACGAGGGATGACATAACACGGAACGAGTAAAGAGTACTTATCAGTAACGAGGTAGAACTAGGTATGGAGATACCGACGATCAAACCTCGGATAAGTACAGTATCGCGTGACAAAGGAAATTGGTTTCATATGTTAATGGTTCTATCGATCACGAAGTCATCGTTGAGTATGTGGGAGCCATTATGGATCTCCAGGTCCCGCTGATGGTTATTGATAGGAGATATGTCTCTGTCATGTCTACATATTCACGAACCGTAGGGTGACATACTTAAGGTTCGAAGTTGTTTTAAGTAGATATGGAATGTGCGTTGGAGACCGAATGTTGTTCGGAGTCTCGGAATGGATCCGGGACATCACGAGGAGATTCGGAATTGTCCGGAGAATAAGATTCATATATTGGGGATCATTTTCTGAGTCAGGAAATGTTCCGGAGTATTTGTACGAGGATTCTAGAAGGTTTCGGAATGTTCCGGAAGGTTCTGGAAGGTTTCTTGGAGTTTGCTTGAAAACCAAGGAAGGGATCAAGGAGTCCTGGTGGGTCAAGATAAGGAGTCGTGGGGGAGGAGGACTCCTCCCCCCTCCCCAATCCGCCGGCCAAGGAGGTGGGGAGTCCTACTAGGACTCCCCCTCCCAAGGCGCCCTCCCTCCTTTAAATAGAAGGGGGAGGCGCCACCTCCAAGCTCTCCTCCATAACACCAAATCTTCGCCGCCCCTCTCCTCCTCCTTTCTTCTGCACAGGCATAGGCGAAGCCCTGCAGAATTCTCTACTACCACCACCACCACGCCGTCGTGCTGTTGGGATTCCGTGGAGAAGATCTACTACCTCCGCTGCTCGCTGGAACGAGGAGAGGAAGGTCTGCTTCGACTCCGCACGTGTGACCGACTGCGGAAGCGCTGCCGGAACGCGGCGCTGAAAGGATCGTCCACACGATCTTGAGATTGGCAAGTGATCGACTACATCAACCACGAGATCCAATCTCGTTAACGCTTTCGGTTCTACGAGGGTTAGTACCGATCTATCTCGTTGCTCATGTCTAATAGATTAGATCTTGGCTTTTATCTATATTAGATCTGGGTTTTGTTCGTTCTTGCGGTAGAATTTTTTTGTTTTCCATGCTACGAACCCATCATGTGCATGGGTGTTGAAGCAGCGTTGACGGATACCAGGTGCAAGCTGGTTACTGGATCTACCGGAACTGAGGTCAACTGATGGACAAGAGTCGGCCGTGGGGAATCTGCTAAAGAGTTGATGAAACAATGTTGAATTTTTCTCGAGGTGATTCAATGGCAATGGTGAAATTCCTTCAAGTTGGAAGAACTCTCACTCAGATCAGTAGTTGGTGTGTGATAGTGTTGAACGGGAAGAAGGGACTACAATTGCCTGTGGTGTCACTTGGAATCTAGGAGTAGAAGTGGAGTTCATGAAGACAACCATGTACAGAGTACATAGAAGTTCGACACTTGGACGAATTCAAGGTGGTGGAGAATATTTTCCAAAGTTGAGTTTGTTGACCTTGTGTTGAATATTAGTGTATGAGCTGGGGGGTGCCACACAATCTAACCTATGACGGACTTATAGCAGCATGCACACAATGGGAGCTGGTGGCTTGTGCCGACGACCAAGGCGGTCAATGGGGAGGATCACTCGTAGTCATGCCCCACATATTAGACAAGTTTGCTGAACTGAAGTAACAAATCTTAGTGTCGTCATCATGTTGTCACTGTTTGATGTCCTCGGTAGATCAATTTGATGCCTACAAAGGTTGACCAAGATGAACATACCACAGGCAGGTGATTGGGGGAGGCAATCTCCTAGATCATCCCACAAGGTGGGAAAGGGTGCAACTAGTGTTCACCAAAGTGTCTTGACAGGAGGCAGGGTGGCTCCAGGGGCAGATGGATATATAGGAAGTAAAATAAGTGCAAGTAAAGTAAAAATAAGTAAAGTAGAGTGCAAATAAAGTAAAAAGTAAGTAACTCAATGGAGCAAGTGTTCTGGCAAATTGTTATTCATTCATTTGGTTCTGACGATTATTGAAGCACAAATTATACGCATGAGTTCTTTAAGGTATGCGCATGCTGATCTCTCCCATATAACTCATGACATGGGTAAACAAGGCATTAAGTACCAAGAAAATGATGACAAAAGACAAGCCTAACCATTGCGCATGATATAAAATAAAGTCTAGTGTTTCTTCTAGAGAGAAGCCATAAGTAGGTGCACCCATTTACATGCGCAATTACACACCTAATGATTAATCCTCATGCCAGTTTCATGCACAAGAAAATGTGTTATTAAGTCTAAAGTCCAACAACCGCTGTAGGCATTAAGATCCAAATTAATCCTCCCGTTCTATTAACCATAATTTAATATAGCATGCATATAAGAATCAAGGTTATATTTCTATCCCTCACCAATAAACTGGCTGACAAATTTTGATGGCCTTACGGGGCATCTATGGAGACAAGGTGCTGGCTGTGAATACGTACAACAAAAAAAGTATGGCTAAAAGACTTCCAAGTTGCATACTTTTTTTAAAAACTATCCCACCGATTCACTCTAGAAACCGAGTATTTAGCCCATGGTCATCGAAATTAGAGGGACCTTTGCGGATGACAAGAATCGTACCTATCAACTACTCCCTCTGTTTCAAAATATAAGATGTTTTATCTATGTGAAACAAAGTATCTAGGTGCCTTTTAGTGTAACCCTCCATTTCAAAATATAAGATGTTTTAGCTTTGTGAAACGTATCTTTTTTTAGAAAGGAGCATATATTAATATCACAAGATATCAAAAACGTATTGGCCTAGCGGCCATATGGATACACACAGTCAAAAAAAGAAAGAAGAATTACTGAAAAGAAAGTCCCGCTACAGTGACCCATTCGTTGAAACAGCGGTACAACCACCACCAAGATAGCACAAGGAAGTCCAGCTTCTCCAAAAGCGATGCCTCCATGAAGGGAACAATGCATAACCACTGTCATCGCTCGATCATCGATCTTAGGTTTTTACCCTGAAGAAAGTCCAGCTTCTCCGTTTGCATGTATCATAGGGCTTATGATACTATTTGCTTATAATATCACTCCACCATCTAATATTATCATTATGTTTGGTAATTTGTTTAATGGGGTTGACAAGAGGAATTAAGCTAGAATACGGATTGGCATTTCAGTTTTATGTTGGTCTATATGGACATCTAGAAATAACATTATCTTTAACAGATAGAATGGTACATTTTTTTGCAGGTTATTCGACTGGTGGCGTACTGGATACCAAAATGGGCATATTTTTCCCGAGGGATTAGCGGGAGCGTATGAATACTTGATGCAACCTCCTGCTTACGGTTGCACATGACTTCTTTTTCCTGGCAGCATACTAGTAGATTGCAAAATGGATAACTTTGTACAACTATTAATTTTTAGATGGTTGATACATGTCTCAACCCTCTCTGATCCATGATTGTGAGAGTTTAAACTCGTTCTGAACGTTGTAATAAAAAGGTTGTGCGAATCTATCGATGTAGAGTCCGGTGCTTTATTTGCTCCCTATTTAGAAAAAATAACATACATTCAACCATAGAACTAGAAACCATGATACGGGAGCTAACCTTGAAAGGGATGGCATACAAGATACAGTGTCACAAGTTGGACAGTTGCAACGAGGAGGAGCGAGTGGTAGCATTATATTCATAAGGAGGTGGGATTGTGCTGGAGCTCTATAGGAAGGCCGTTAAGTGGTGATGGCAAGGGATCCCTCGCAAAAGTGTTCTCCTTACAACACAGTTTCCATGTGAAGTTTCTGACCAGGTGGTGGATTGTGACCAATGTTTCGATCCTGGTGAACTCTACCGCTGGGCATATTCTGGGGCCGCTGCCGAATGGAATGTAGGAGCACGCTGGAATAGGGGCGGATGAGTGGTTCTGGTTCTCGAAGCGGGAGGGATCGAACTTAGCCGGCTCGTGGAAGATGCTCGGGTCCATGTGTGTCACACTCGATGCACAACACACCTACATATAAGATATTTTTTCATTAGTTATAAATTGGACATTTGCTATTGCTGCTAAAGAATTCTTCGTGCCAGAAATCAGCAAGTTACTGTATGAATTAATTACCTGCCATCCTTTTGGGATGCAGTAACCATCAAAGTCAATGTCCTCGAGTGCCATTCTTATGATGCCGAAGCTTGGAGGGACGAGGCGAAGTGTCTCCTGCGCGACTCGCCATGTGAACTTCATCTTTGACAGGTCTTCCCAGGTGAGAGGCTCTCCATCAGCCTTGTTCCTCGCAATCTCTTCATGCTCTGCAACAACGACATATGGATGTCAAATTGAATAATTTGGATTTCTTTTCTGCATCTACGTACTAACCAAAACCAGAAGAAAAGAAAAAGAAAAGAGTAGTACCTTGCACCATGGGGGCTAGGATGGCTGGATCACTGCCGATTTGTCGGACGATGAATGTCATGAGTACGGCTGTGGCGTCGAAGCCGGCTAACATAGCGAGCATGCCATTGTCGAGGATCTCCTCATCGGTGAGGAGCTGCTGGCCATGGTCGTCCGTGAGGCTGAGCAGTCGGGTGAGGAGGTCGTTGTTGGGAGAGGTGTTGCCCTGCCGAAGCTTAGCCTTCTTGTCATGCATCATCCCCTCGAGCAGCGGCCGTGCCCTCTGGCTGGCCTTGAGGCTCCGGCGGAAGGTGGTGAAGGGCAGGTTGACGGGGATGGCGAAAACGGACTCGACGATGAGCTCGAAGTCATGGGCAAGGGCGTCCCGCACGACGCCCGCCTCAAGGCCGAAGAGCAGATCGGAGATGATGTCGAAGGTGAGGCGCTTCATGAGCGGCAACACGGTGACGGTGGTGCAGCCATGCCACTTGTCTTGTAGGTGCTGCCTCACCTGAGCATCAATCCGGCCGACGTAGAGCTTGAGCATGTCGGGCTTGAGGAACTCCACGAGGGCCCCACGGACACGCCGGTGATCATCGCCCTGAAGGTCAATGATGCTCCTCTTCCCGATTATACGCTGCAGGGACTCGGGCTGCATCACCCGCAGTGCACCGCTAAAGAGCATGAACTTGTTGGCCGCCGGGCCAGCCACTAGAACTGTCGGCGTGCAGAACAGCGACAGCTTGGAAACCGGCCCGTACCTGGCGATGCGTTGCAGGATCCACTGCTCGAGTCTATTTGCACGCCAGGCGCGGACCACGCCCAGGGTCTGCCCAATCACCGGGAAACCCAGGGAGCCAGGAGGCAAGTTTTTCTTCTTCTTCTTCTTCTTCTTCTTGGTCATGCTCACGACTATGGCTGAGGCAGTGACAAGGGCAAGTGCTAGCACCACTTTCATCAGATACTCCTCCATTATGAGATGATGGATGGATGGATGCTACCAGTACTAAGTAATATATATACAGCGTATGGGGCATCATTTGATTGCACCGAGGTAAGTGCTCTTTCAATGGTAAAAAAGCTACTGTAACGGGTATATGCCAATTACTAGGTGTAACTAATAAGAATGGATGCCTAGCTAATTAATACCTATATGGAAACTGCTGGCCGGTTTGACTATGCGAGATGATTGCATTATTGCCTTGTACTATACGTTACTTGCAAAGTTGCACATGATGTGACCTGCTATTTTGTGCATGCGTATCATATGGGTGTGATATTTATTTCTTGGGAGAATCATACCTGTAATTTGTTCTTAGCTATTTAAAATTCTTGGGTATGCCCATAGATAGAAATTTAATTTCACATGGTCGTAAGTTTCTTCGATATTCAGGTGCCTGAAAATGTAATTTAACATACCTAGAATTCTTCTGGTATATACCACCAGGCTATTTTTTTGTATATGGGCAGAAATTTTCAGGGTATGTCACACTACGGGAAAAAATGTTGCTGCCGTGTGCCAAATAGACTGGACACGGTAAAATTTGTCTTTGCCGTGTGCAACCTAGAAAGTACACGGCAAAGTAAGCGAACACGACAAATTTCTGAAAAAGAACATGGCAAAAAAATACACATGGCAAAGACCCACAAAGGAACACAGCAAAGAAAACACAGACGTCAAAGTCGACAGCGGCACACGACATAGGAGTCATCACGGCAACGAGGTGGGACCCATGACCCCACAGGTCCACTTGACGGGAAGGAGCTAATGCTGCAGACGGTAGCCTCTTTGCCGTGTGCCCTCATCGTCCCTTTGCCGTGTGTATTCCGCAGTATACACGGCAAAGTCATTTTTTCCTTTTTTCCCTTTTATCACGTTACTCTTAGGAAAATCATAAAAAAATCATACTAATTCAGAAAAATAGAAATAATATATCAAAATTTGCAGAAAAATAAGATCTATCTATCTACACTAAAATATTAGATATTTATGTTGATTATGAATCTTCACGGCGGCCGTTTTGACCATAGTTTAAAACAGTCATAAAAAAGTCAAAGATGATCGAAACAATGTGAAACCTTTACGTGGAGTCATATTATGTGACATAGTTAGGGGGAAAAATATCAAACTTAGTATATTGATTTTGTCTAAAAAAAATCCTTCACAAAATGACCTATCTCATTCGAGGTTTTCTGGCTTTCGGTTCAAATGACCAATGTTATGGCCAGAATCGTGACATAGTTTGTGATAATGTGCCCATATTATGCATGCATGTACATCATGGGATGGCGAACAATATTGCAGGAGGAAGTTTTCCTTTTCGTCGCACGGAAAAGCCATTTTCTATTTTCGGAGAGCAAAAATCGGGGCGTTTTGTGAAGCAACACCAAATGGTGAATACAAAAATGCTACCACCCATTTAAAAAAATACTAGACCACCTTACATGGACAATATCCCAACCGGGTATTCATAAACATTTTCATCCATCCCTAGTGAAAAAGACAAATTTCTGCCGAATCGGTAGGAAGTGGGTCAGATATGAACTGTAGGTACATGATCTGATGCTCATGATTTTTTACAAAAATCATTTTTAGGTTCACAATATGATGTTTTCTTCAGAGATCCAATGCATGTTTAGCGAGGCTCAGCCCCGAGCTAAGAATCTTCATGCCCGTCGTTCGATTAGGGTTTGACAATAGTTTCAAATGATCATAACTAAATCAAAAAAAATCGAAAAAATGTGAGACCTTCACGTGATGTCATATTATGTGACATAGTTAGGAGAAAAATATCAAACTTGGTATATTGATTATGTCTCAAAAAAACCTTCACAAAATGACTATCTCATTCGAGGTTTCCTAGCTTTCGGTTCAAATGACCAATATTATAGCCTGAATCGCGACATAGTTTGTGATAATGTTCTCATATTGTGCATGCGTGTGCATCATGGGATGGCGAACAATGTTGCAGGAGGAAGTTTTCCTTTTGATCACACGGAAAATCCATTTTCTATTTTTGGAGCACAAAAATCAGGGCCTTTTGTGAAGCAACACCAAACGGTGAATACAAAAATGATACCACCCATTTTTCAAAAATACTAGACCACCTTACATGGACAATGTCCCAACCGGGTATTCATAAATATTTCCGTCCAACCCTAGTGAAAATGACAAATTTCTGTCGAATCGGTAGGAAGTGGGTGTTGGGTTCGCAACATAGAAAACAAAATTTTTCCTACGATTGGAACTATACGCGAAGATCTATCTATTAGACACAAGCGACGGGTGTATATACATCCATAGAGAACTTACCCTCGAAGACAACAAATTTTTGTTAACAAGATGGAACTCGTGGATGATGTAGTCGTACACTTGCCGATCTCAAAATCGTGATCAAGTCTAGAAGGTCCGGCTCTAGCACGTCCATCAGATCCAGCTCCAGCAAGTCCACTGATGGCCGAAAATATATCGAGCTCGTTGGGGAACCCCAAGAGGAAGGTATGATGAGCACAACAACAAGTTTTCTCTCAGTACGAAACCAAGGTTATCAATCCAGTAGGAGCAAGGAAACACCCCAAAGGTGTTGCTAGCTGAGCCTTGGTAGGGCGCACTACCGGTGCTAGCAGCAACGTGGAGACCTGCACAGCACAACCACAGAACTTTGCCCCCAACTTGTGATGAGGTTGTCAATCTCACCGATTTTGCTAAAAACAAAGGATTAAACGTATCGAATGGAAGAAAGTAATAGTTTGCAAAAAATAAACACAAAGCAGTAAACAGTTTGATTGTAGATTGATTGTAATAGAAAGGACCGGAGTTCATAGTTCACTAGAGGTGGATCTCCTTAAGATAGATAACATGCTGGGTGAACAAATTACAGCGGGGCAATTGACAAACATCGAGAAAGCAATACATGCATATACTAATTATCTTGACTCCTTTGAGACTTGATTGGGCATTACAACATTATACATAGATAGTCATCCAACTAATTCTATGACTAATAATCCACCTTCAGGTTATCATCCGAAGCCCCTCCAGTATTAAGGTGCAAGCAACAGATTATTGCATTACGTATTGCATGTAAAGTAAACAATACGATTGTTCTATGAATAAAGGATTGTTGTTTTCTCCCTAGTAGCAACAGCACATCTAGTACCTTAGAGATTTCTGTCACTTCCCCAGATTACTAGAGGCATGAACCCACTATCGAGCATAAATACTAACTCTTGGAGTTGCTAGCATCTACTTGGCCAAGATAGCTACTAACAATGGAAAGCATGCAAGATCACAAATAACAAAGACATGATAGAATCAATAATCAATCTGAAATAGCATCTCAATATCCATCGGATCCCCACAAACACAACATGCAGAATTACAAATAGATGATCTTGATCATGAACGAAGCTCACAAGATCTAAACATGATAGCACAAAGAAGGAGAACCAGCCATCTAGCTACTACATGGACCCGTTGTCCAAGGATGAACTACTCACGCATCACACCGGAGGCTTGCATGATGATGAAGAAGGCCTCCAGGGTGAATTCTCCTCTCCGGTAGGATGCCGAGAAGAGCTTCAGATCCCTCCCGATCTAGGGACAGATACAATGGCGGCTATAGACTCTTTCGTGGGTTTTTGATCGGGTACTTAGGGTTTCTGTATCGGAGGCATCTTATAGTCGGAAGGGGAGGCCGAGGAGGTGCCTGGGCTGGCCACACCACCCCTGGCGCGGGCCAAGCCTGGCCATGCGGCCAGGTGGTGTGGCCGCCCTCTGGCCCTTCTCCGTCTCGTATTCTGGCTCTAGGTGTCCCCCGGTAAAATAATGACTTTGGCTTTTGTCCCGTCCAATTTTGAGAATATTCATTTTCTGACTTTCCTGGAACCAAAAACAGCAGAAAACAGGCAGCTGGCACTGTGGCTCTTGTTAATAGGTTAGTCCAAGAAATCAAATGAAAAGTACTCCAAAGTGTGGACAAAACATAAGAAAGTAGATAAGACCAAGCATGGAACATCAAAAATTATAGATACATTTGCAATGTATCAACATCCCCAAGCTTAACTCCTGCTCGTCCTCTAGCAGGTAAGTGATAAAAAGAAAGAATAATTTTTGAGGTGACATGCACCATCATAAACTTGATCAAAGTATTTGCAAAACATTCAAAGCTGGGACCATAGTACTTCAATCATATCATGAAAGACAAAGTTCTAGCAATAATACAAAGCAACTATGTTGCAACATGAAAAGGCACAAACAAAAGATTTATGAATAACAATGCTTTGCAAGACGTTTGTTTGTTTCACATAAAGAAAACATAGCATATTAGCATTTAGCTTGTCCCTCATAGAGTAGCAAAACATAAATGCATGGGACACCTTCAAAGTTCATAATAGTGACTAGATACAAATAGTTTAAAACAAGCAATATCAAAGCTATGCATCAATCAACTAGTCTTGGGACAATGCACATATAACTAAGAATGGCCACTATGCTCTCAAAGAAGGTGCATAAAGATAGAAGGTGGAGACTCAATATATAAGTAGAAGAAAGGCCTCCATAGAAGTAAGTAGGGATTCAAGTTTCATAAAGAGCTTCCAAAAATTATGGTACTTGTTAGCTTTCAGCTCTCATTGCCCCTATCATAAGCATCTTGAAGTGATTAAGGTTAAAGTGAACAAACTATGAAGTATATGCTTGACAAAGTATAAGCTGGAAATCTCATGTCCCTTGAATACGAGGGCCGCTCCTCATGCTACTCAAGTTTAGTCACCGGTAATTTCTTGTCATCGTAAGTATATGTGTATCATAGAGAACCGCCAACGGGGTACCCCTTGCCCGATGATACGGAAGAATCCCCATATCAAAATGACAAGGCAAGCAGACAACGAGCATCTCAGCAATCTTCTTATTTACCATGGGAATATGGTGCTTTTTTTCTCTCTTTCCTCTTTTCATATATCTCTTTTTTTCTTTTTCTCTTTTTTCTCAATATCTGACTCTTTTTTTATAAGAAGAATGCTTCATAGACAGCTCATTATGGTTACGCTGCAGGTTTCCACCATGTCAGCATGGATTAGACCAGCGGCCCAGGCGTTGCTCTAACACATATACATAACTCCATGGACTTACAAGCTCCCCTTTCATTTCACACTGACGACATCCATAGACAAAAGAGCATGATATCAACTAAGTACAAAGTACAAGTGCAATGTTGAAAGCGTTCCCCATGACAGCATGGTTCTGCTAATCCCCAACAAATAAGTGCAAGCATATACAACATAGACGACACAATGGTTCAAGTTTATTAAGGGCAAGAAAAGTAAAGTGTGCCATCAAGTTCGTGAGAGCTTTAATCACTAGTTTTATCATAACAAGTTTAATTTGGAAGGTAGATAAAAACAAGAATATACTTGGAATAGCATAACCTAGTAGGTAGGTATGGTGGACTCTTTGGAATAACTTGGTTTAAGGAGTTGGATGCATGAGTGGAACTCACACTTGGTTACGGAGGCTAGCAAAAGACTAGGAGGGACCAACTAAGAGAGCAATAATGGCCATAATTATGTAGAGCGACAAAACATCATTGATCAAAGCATAAAGTGATACTACAAGTTGAAAACTAAAGGATCATCAAGGCTATGGTGACTTTGGATAGTCATAACATGGTGTGAGCATGTGCCAAGTCAACCCAAATAAAGCAGCAAAGGAGAATACCACTATACTATGCTTTAATATGCTAAAACAACGCATGATTCATCCAAGGCACATTAAGCAATCTCAATTGTTTATAACATGTCATGCTACAGAAAATAATACTAAGGATAAAGCCAAAACAATATCAAGCATGGCATGACAAAGCATAGGCCATAGTAAAAAACAAGCTCTCTTTACCACTTAAGCTTGAACTTTTCCTTCTCTTTTCCAATCCAAACCAAACTATTCGAAAACCAATGTATGAAAGAGGGGGTCCAACCAATTTATTCAGCAAACTAAGAAAAAAAGCAAACAAAAAACCAAAACAAAAACAAAAAATAAGACGCTCCAAGAACAACACAACTGTGCATGCAACAATAAAAATGGAGCGTTTGGAAGAAACCTGGGATTTTTATTAATGAAGAAGGGGGATGCTTTGGGCATCCCCAAGCTTTGACACTTGTATTTCTTGGATATTTCTTGGGGTGACACGCGTGGCATCCCCAAGCTTGAGCTTTAGTCCATCCTTCATCTCATTACTCGTTCCTTCTATACACCTGAAATGTTTCCTTTATACAAAACTTCACACAATCTTTATTAGCAACATTAGTGCACTCAAAATAATAGGTCTTTAGGTTCAGTTCTAACACCAATAAAACTTCTATTAAAACACTAGCTAGTGTAGAACTTCCCTCAAAAAGCTCAATTCCCCAAAAGAACTCAAAAAGGAACCAACAAGAAGCAAATGCAGAAAATAGCAGAAATCTGTCAAAACAGACCAGCAGGTAAATACAAATTTTTTCGAAGACCTTCTGTAGCTCAAATCAAAAAGTGTTTAACCAACGAAAGTTAGATAACAACCTGGGTCAGAAGCACAGAAATTCACGCCTCAAAAGGACGTACACAGATTTTACACGAATTTTTACGGTGAAGCACATAAATCTGTTTCGGGACAACAACTTTCCCAATCATTACTTCTCTCTCATTAGAGGTCACTCTTGGCACAAAAAGCAAATAAAAAGGATAAGGAGTGGTTATTACAGAGGTAATAACTTCCAAGACTCATCTAAAACTTTTGGATTATCTCCCAATAAGTACTTTTCTTTAACGCCTTTACGTTAGGTATAAGAAGCAAGAAAAAGAATCAAGTGTTCTCAAATGAAGAAGCATTAAGAGCAAATTTTGTTTTCATAGGAGAGGCAAAAGAAATCTTCTCTATCTTCTTAGGGAAGTGTTCTATACCTTTATTGAGTGGGAGTTGATATTTAATGGTGCCTTCTTTCATATCAATAATGGCGCCAACAGTTCTAAGAAAAGGTCTTCCCAAAATAATAGGACAAGAAGCATTGCATTCAACATCCAAAACATAGAAATCAACGGGGACATAGGCATTGTTAACCATAATAAGAACATCATTAATACTCCCCATGAGTTTATTTTTAGCATTATCATCAAGTGGGACATTCAAATAACAATCTTCAAGTGGTGGCAAATCAAGCATATCATAAATCTTTCTAGGCATAATAAAAACACTACTATCAAGATCACATAAAGCTTTGAAATTAAAATCATTCACTTTCATATTAATGATGGGTTCCCAACCATCTTCTTGTTTCATAGGAATAGAAGCTTTATGTTTCATCTTTTCTTCTTTAATCTTTATGAGAGCATCAGTAATGTGTTTTGTAAAGGCCATGTTCATAGCACTAGCATTAGTACTTTTAGCAAGCTTTTGTAGAAACTTAATAACTTCAGATATGTTGCAA
The DNA here is from genome assembly GCA_916181665.1 of Avena sativa. NCBI lineage: Eukaryota > Viridiplantae > Streptophyta > Magnoliopsida > Poales > Poaceae > Avena > Avena sativa. The sequence continues at coordinate 47,906,608 of OV702300.1, read as the reverse complement.
CCATCAATATCAAAATCATAATTATCACCTAAAGTAGTAGAACTATTACTAGCCTCAACACTAGTGGTAGTGATAGTAGAAACACTAATGTTTCTAGCAATTTTATCTTCTCTTTCCCACTTAGCATGTAATTCAGCTAATAGTCTAACATTTTCAGCAATTCTTACTTGTATGGCATTAGTAGCTGCAAAGGGATTATCATTAGTACCAGGTTTAGCAGCCATTTTATTTTCCTCAATAGTTTTATTGAAAGCAGTTTGTTTACTAATAAAGTCTTTAAGCATAACTTCAAGTTCGGAGGGAGCACTCCTATAATTATTGTAAGAGTTTCCATAAGCATTACCATTATTTGGAGGATATGGCTTATAATTGTTGTTACCAAAATTATTCCTGTAGGCATTATTGCTAAAATTATTATTCCTTATAAAGTTCACATCAACTTTCTCTTCTTGAGCAACCAAAGAGGCCAAAGGAACATTATTTGGATCAATATGGGCTTTCCCATTAACAAGCATAGACATAATAACATCAATTTTATCACTCAAGGAGGAGGTTTCCTCAACAGAATTTACCTTCTTACCTTGTGGAGCTCTTTCAGTATGCCATTCAGAGTAGTTAACCATCATATTATCTAGAAGCTTTGTTGCAGCACCCAAAGTAATGGTCATAAAGGTACCTCCAGCAGCAGAATCCAATAGGCCTCTTGAAGAATAGTTCAATCCTGCATAAAAGGTTTGGATGATCATCCAAGCAGTCCGTCCATGAGTGGGACAATTCTTTACCAAAGATTTCATTCTTTCCCAAGCTTGAGCAACATGTTCATTATCAAATTGTTTAAACTTCATTATTTCACTTCTCACAGATATAATCTTACCAGGAGGATAGTATTTTCCAATGAAAGCATCCGTGCATTTAGTCCAAGAATCGATACTATTCCTAGTTAAGGAATTCAACCACTCTTTAGCTTTTCCTCTCAAACAAAAAGAAAACAATTTAAGCTTAATGATATCTCCATCTATATCCCTATGCTTTTGCATCTCACAAAGTTCAACAAAGTTATTTAGATGGGCAGCAGCATCTTCATTACCAATACTAGAAAATTGTTCTCTCATAACAAGATTGAGTAAAGAAGGTTTTATCTCAAACAAAAGTAGCTTCAGGAACATGTGGAGCAATAGGTGTGCTCATAAAATCATTGTTGTTGGTGCTAGTGAAGTTACACAACTTAGTATTTTCAAGAGTAGTCATTTTTTTGTGTTTTTAATAAAGAAAGCAAACTAGTAAAACTATTTTTTTTGTGTTTTTGACAAAGAAACAAGCAAACAAAGCAAAAATAAACTAAGAAAAACAAAAATAACAAAGTAAGGAGATTGGTTATGAGGGACTCCCCTTGTGAAGATGTCCTTGACTCCCTGGCAACGGCGCCAGAAAAAGAGCTTGATGGCCCAAAATATATCGAGCTTGTTGGGGAACCCCAAGAGGAAGGTATGATGAGCACAGCAGCAAGTTTTCCCTCAGTACGAAACCAAGGGTATCAATCCAGTAGGAGCAAGGAAACACTCCAAAGGTGTTGCTAGCTGAGCCTTGGCAGGGCGCACTACCGGTGCTAGCAGCAACATGGAGACCCGCACAACACAACCAGAGAACTTTGCCCCCAACTTGCGATTAGGTTGTCGATCTCACCAGTTTTGCTGAAAACAAAGGATTAAACGTATCGAATGGAAGAAAGTAATAGTTTGCAAAAAGTAAACACAAAGCAGCAAACAGTTTGATTGTAGATTAATTGTAAAAGAAAGGACTGGGGTCCATAGTTCACTAGAGGTGGCTCTCCTTAAGATAGATAACATGCTGGGTGAACAAATTATAGCGGGGCAATTGACAAACATCGAGAAAGCAATACATGCATATACTAATCATCTTGACTCCTTTGAGACTTGATTGGGCATTACAACATTATACATAGACCGTCATCCAACTACATCTATGACTAATAATCCACCTTCAGGTTATCATCCGAAGCCCCTCTAGTATTAAGTTGCAAGCAACAGATTATTGCATTACGTATTGCGTGTAAAGTAAACAATACGATTGTTCTATGAACAAAGGATTGTTGTTTTCTCCCTAGTAGCAACAACACATCTAGTACCTTAGAGATTTATGTCACTTCCCTAGATTACCAGAGGCATGAACCCACTATCGAGCATAAATACTAACTCTTGGAGTTGCTAGCATCTACTTGGCCAAGATAGCTACTAACAATGGAAAGCGTGCAAGATCACAAATAACAAAGACATGATAGAATCAATAATAAATCTGAAATAGCATCTCAATATCCATCGGATCCCCGCAAACACAACATGCAGAATTACAAATAGATGATCTTGATCATGAACAGAGCTCACAAGATCTAAACATGATATCACAAAGGAGGAGAACCAGCCATCTAGCTACTACATGGACCCGTAGTCCAGAGATGAACTACTCACGCATCACACCGGAGGCTTGCATGATGATGAAGAAGGCCTCCAGGGTGAATTCCCCTCTCCAGCAGGGTGCCGGGAAGAGCTTTAGATCCCTCCCGATCTAGGAACAGAGACAACGGTGGTTACAGACTCTTTCGTGGATTTTTGATTGGGTACTTAGGGTTTCTGTATCGGAGGCATCTTATAGTCGGAAGGGGAGGCCGAGGGGGTGCCTGGGCTGGCCACACCACCCCCTGGCGTGGGCCAAGCCTGGCCGTGCGGCCAGGTGGTGTGGCCACCCTCTGGCACTTCTCCGTCTCGTATTCTGGCTCCAGGTGTCCCTCAGTAAAATAATGACTTTGGCTTTTGTCCCGTCCAATTCCCACTTTCCTGGAACCAAAAACAGCAGAAAACAGGCAGCTGGCACTGTGGCTCTTGTTAATAGGTTAGTCCAAGAAATCAAATGAAAAGTACTCCAAAGTGTGGACAAAACATAAGAAAGTAGATAAAACCAAGCATGGAACATCAAAAATTATAGATACAGTTGCAATGTATCATCCATCACCACCAAGTCTAGCACCACAAAGCAGCGGTGCTTCCGTGATCGCACACACGTCTGGTACCCCGACAAACTCCACCTCCTCGCTCCAGCGATGCAGCGGAAGCAGTAACTCCTTTCCAGATAAAGCCACCGGGAAAATGTATCTCGCTAATCCGAGACCATGGGGAATAACTAGAGGGAGAAGAGAACCTTCACGAGGAGGTGGGGCAAGAGGAGAGGAGCCATGGGGCTCCTTTTATAGGGGAGGGGCGCAGCCCCAAGGCCATGGCTGGCCGGCCATGGTGGGTGCCCCCACCTCTCCGTCATTCATGTGGGTGGAGCTTCCACTAAGCTCAGTCACATCAATTTCAATTCCACTCACTTTGCATTTAATGTCCACCAAATTAAATGCATTTTCTCTTTAAATAAAACATTTCTATTTATTTTATTTAGAATTTTGTTAATTACTTTAATTAACAAACATTCACATAAAACTCCCTGCAAAATTTCAATATCACATGCAGAACCAGTTTCAACAACTTCACCCGAAACAATTCCGGTTTCCATCGAAATGATTCCAACGCTTTCTTAATCTTTATCTGAAACATATTTTCTCCTAAATGGAGTGGGTATCCCTTAATTGTGTCACCCTATGGTTCGCGAATAATGCATACATGATCGAGACCCCTCTCCGATCAATAATCAGCAGCGGGACCTAGAGATCCGTACTGACTCCCACATATTCAACAATGACTCTTGTGATCGTGTGAACCTTTAACATCATAACTAAATCCCTTTTGTCTCGTGATATATTACATGTCCGAGATTCGATCATCGGCATCCAAATACCTAGTTTGATCTCGTTACCAACATGCACTCTTTTCTTGTTCCCGTCATATAACATTCTAGTGATCACATCACTTGCTTGCAAGCTATCTTAATGTGATATCACCGAGAGGGCCTAGAGTATATCTATCCATCACCGAGGTTGACAAATTTCACTCTTGATCCATGAGCCTCAACATAACACCTTCGGAGTATCTGAACCCACCTTTATAGTCACCCTTTTATAGTGTGACGTTTGATGTTACCAAGTTACTCTTCCGATGTTAGCAATTAACATGATCTCATGGTCTAAGGACTAAGATTACTTTGTATGATATTATAGCAATATAAACATAATGACTTTGATCGTAATGCTATACTTCGGATGAATGTTCATCACATCATTCCACCAATGTTGTGACCTCGTTATTAACAACATCCAATGTCCATGATCATGAAACCTTGATCATCTTATTAACCAACGAGCTAGTTTATAAGAGAGGCATAACTAGGAACTTTCCTTTTGTTTATTAAACACACATGTATTAACGTTTCCAAATTAATACAATTATAGAATGCAAAATAAACATTTATCATAAATAAGGAATAAGATAATAACCACTTTATTATTGCCTCTCGGGCATATTCCCTTCATTCTCCCACTTGCACTAGAGTCAATAATCTAGTTTGAAAAACTTTGCGTATTGAACACCTATGGCTTTCTGGTGTTGGATATACGTGATTTCTAGTGGTTAACATAATCTTCAGATCTGACAGTTTTAGGTCAGTGTGTATTTGCATGTCTTTGAGTCTATACGCATCACTCATTCTCAAATGATATGGCATTGTATAAATTTGGTCCTTTGGTGAGACCTTTAGTTCGTTCGGGTTAAAATATGTTGATATTATTGTCATACAATATATATTCATAGTATTAGCCCACTTTGAACCACACCTAGTTTGATAACAAACTTCTTAACACAAATGCCCTCCTTTGCTGCTACTATAGCAGTCATATACTTAGCCTTTTGTTGTAGTATCTGTCACAATGTCTCAACTTTGGAACTCATCCAAATCCATCATGGAACATCCTTTCCATTACATTGTGCCACCCAAAGTCTAAATTGAGATAAATTTAATTTGTATCTTGTGACAAAACTAGTATCAATGTAACACTTTACAATGAACTACCTTTAACTATTTGTCACTTATACATGATATATTCTTAGTTCTTCCAAAGCTCATAAGATTATCTTTACTATTGATACGTCCATTTTGCATCACTATTCTATATCATAATTTACTGTTATTCATTGATATATTTCCTATTAAGAGATGATACTTATATTATTTCATCTTTTTTTGTATGGTTGATGACTTTTGGAGCATGGACCGCTGCAGTCAGGATTCTGATGGAAAAGGTGCTGTTTGGAGGCAAAATTCGTGAAGATCAGAAAATCCGGGAAAATATACAGAAAATTCTATTTTTCTAGAAGACGACGGATGCCAGAAGGAGGAGTGGAGATGGGCCACAGGGGCCCACACCACCCCCTAGCGTGGGCCACCCTTGGCCGCGCCACCAGGTGGTGTGGCCACCCTAGCCCACCTCTGGCTCTCCCCTCTGGCATATATTATCCTCCCAAAACCGTAAGACTCGGGGAGCAACCACAGAAAGATTCTGCCGCCTCTACGGGGCAGAAAACACCGAGAGAGAAAGATCTCTCCGGCAGACAGATTTCTATTGGGGGAATTCCTTCCTAGAGAGGGGAGATCATCGCCATCAACACCACCATCAAGCTGGACTTCATCAGGATCATCATCTTCATCATCACCACCATCACCATCATCAGCACCCTCATCACCTTCTCCATACCGCTGTAATAATTGGGTTGAATCTTGCATAGTTCTTAGGGGAAACTTTCCCGATGTTGATTACTCTTTGTAGTTGATGCTATTGAGTGAACCGTTGAATTATTGTTTATGTTCAGATTGTTATACATCATTATTCCATCTCTGATCATGATCCATATGATGTCTTGTGAGTAGTTTGTTTTGTTCTTGAGGACATGGGAGAAGTCATGTTGTTAGTAGCGGAGTTGTGTTGAGAAAGATTCAATAGTTTGATATTTAAGTTGTGGTGTACTTCTTCTAGTGGTGTCATGTGAACATCGACTACATGAAACTTCACCTATATGGGCCTAGGGGAATGCATTGTGTATTTGGCTAATAATCGTAGGGGTTGTCGGAGTGACAGAAACCTGAACCCCCGTTAGGAAACCATTGCACAAGGGACGTAAGGGTCTTAGAGTTTAAAGTTGTGGTTAGGTTTCTACCTTAATTACTTTCTTTTACTTACGGATGTTTGCAAGGGGTATAATCACAAGTCTGTATTAGTCCTAGGAAGGTCGGTACATTAGCACAGGTTCACCCACACAACACTTAGCAAGCTAAGGAAGATTAATGAACTATATGAAGCGAAAGCACTTGACAGTCTTCCCATGTGTCCTCGAGAACGTTTGGTCATCTTAAGTAATACAACCGGCTTGTCCTTTGCTGCATAAAGGATTGGGACACTTGCTGCATTTGTTCCTACTATCTTTTATTTACTCGTACTTTGTTTACTTGCTTTATCAAAAACCCTAAAAATCCGTTTGCTAAGTATTTGCAGAGAATTCCTGATCCATACCACACGCCAGCACCTTGTGCTCCTTGTTGGGTTCGACACTCTTACTTATCGAAAATACTATGATACACCCCCTATACTTGTGGGTCATCAAGACTATTTTCTGGCGCCGTTGCCAGGAGTGAAGTGCTATTGGAGAGTGGAACTGGTAAAGGAAACTTCTACTGTGAGTATTGTTTACTTCTGTTAGTTGCTTTATTTTTGTTATGGATAATTTGCTAAGTTTCTTATTTGGTAATGCTACTACCACTGCTAAGGTAGTAGATGAACCACCGCCTGCTGAGAATGATGCTTTTAAAATACCTACAAGAATTATTGATTGTGTTATGGATAACTACTATGTTGGGGATGGAACTGTCCATCCTGGTGACCATTTACTCTTTATACATGAATTATGCGGGTTGTTCCAGTGTGCAAGTATCACTACAGATCAAGTTAATAAGAAGTTATTCTCATTATCACTAAAAGGAAGAGCTGAGGAATGGTATAAGATGCTGAAGAATGGTCAAGCTCTAGAATGGGAGGAAATAGTGCCTCTCTTTTATTCAAAGTTTTATCCTCCTAGTGAGATTCATAATGATCGGAATCAAATATACAACTTTTGGCCTCTTGATGGAGAGAGTACAACTCAAGCTTGGGGGAGATTGAAGTTACTTATGCTCAAATGTCCCATTCATGAGATCCCCAACAATATTATTATCAATAACTTTTATGCAAGGCTTTCTCTTCACGACAAGGATTTATTGGATGCTTCTTGTGCTGGATCATTCACTCGCATGGAAGAAGAAGCTAAATGGGATCTTCTGGACTGTATTCAAGACAATGCTGAAGCTTGGGAGAATGACAAAGGAAGAAAGTCAGGTATAAATTATGATTATGAATGCATTGAATATTTTATGGGAACTAATGACTTTCAAAATATTAAAAATGCTTATGGTCTAGACTCTCAAGCTATTGCTTCTTATTTTAAGGATTTTGCTTCCTACATTGAAGTGCCTAAAAAGAAGTGGAATAAGTATCATGAACCTTATAAAGATGTTGCTAAGAGTGTTCCTACAAGAAATACTGAAGCTTATACTACTAATCATATTTTACCCGAACCTTATATTGAGAAAATGCCTTTCCCAGTTAATATAAAGGAACATTCCATGATAGCTAGTATGGTTAATGAAAGTACAAGTAAAGCTGTTGAACCTGCTAAACAAATGGTTGATGAACCTATAAGAGCAAATGTGAAAGACTTTGTTACTAAATATTAAGAAGAGGGACACACTATCCTTTGTAAGGATACCTCTAATATTGTTTCACAAAGTAGTGTTATGAGAGCTAGTATTCCTATGTTTTCCGTTAGAATAAGTGATCATTGCTACGATTGTCCTTGTGATAGCTATATTATTAAGTTTATACATGATACTGAAAGTTATTATGAGAGAGGGAAAAGTGTTCTTATGCATCTTAATAATATCAAGTTTCCTCGTTTTATGCTGAAAGTTTTTATGTTGCATTTCTTTTGCCTTCCTATGCTAGTAGCCTCTGGTTTCAACAACTTGCTTGTTTACAAAATTCGCTTGCATCGGAAGTGGGTTAGACTTAAACATGTGTATTTTTGCTTCTTAATGCTCCCTTTCACCTTAATTCATATTCTTATGTGAGCATCATCAAAATTATAATGCCCATCTTAATGGCTATAAAGAAAGAGCTTTTTGGGAGACAACCCAGTTTATTTTTGCTTTCAGTTTGTGTTTGTTCCTTTGAGTCTTGGAAGTTATTACTTTGGTAATAACATCTCCTTATCCTTTTTGTTTGGTTTTTGTGTCAAGATCAACCTCTAATGAGAGAGAAGTAAGATTTGGGGAAGTTGCTATCCCGAAACATATTTTTGTGCTTCACCGTAAAAATTTGTGAGAGATCTCTATACTTCGGTTTGAGCTGTAATTTTTTGAGCTTCTTCCCCAGGTTGTTATTTAACTTTCTTTAGTTTTGCACTTTTTGATTTGAGCAACAGAAGATTTTAGAAAAAATTTATCTTTACCCGCTGGTCTGTTTTGACAGATTTTGCCATTCTTGCATTTGCTTCTTTAAATCGGTTTCCTTTTTGAAATTCTCTGGATTTTCGGAAGGAGTTGCTACAGTAGCTTATGTTTTGATGGTTTTCAGTTGAAAGTGAACTCAAAAGGTTTTATCAATTCACTTATACTAATGTTGCTAATGAGAACTGTGTGAAGTTTTGTGTGAAAGAAATTTCCAGGTTAATGGAGGTAAGGTGTAATAAGGAAGATAAAGGTTCCATGAGTCAAGTAATAAGTGTATGAAGATGAAGATATTGATGTTATTCAAGTGGTGACTCCAGAAGAATCTACTAAATACAAAATTCAGAGACCTGCAGAGTCCATTTTCAAATAGGTAATTGTTCTGGTAAGAAAAGTTCCACGAAAGATCTGCCCAATTATATTTTTGCAGTTTTTAGCCAATAAGGAAAGTTATGAAGCGAAAGAGGGATGGAAACGGAGCCAGGGTGGCTCACACCACCCTATGGCGCGGGCCCACCCCTGGCCGCGCCACCAGGTGGTGAGGCCACCTCGGTCTCCGTCTCCGACCCGTTTTCTCCCAGTACCTTCCTTTTGTTATGAAACTTCATAATATATAATCCCCCGATCCCACGAGGTTCGTATATCGTGTTTTTGTCATGTTTTTGTTTCGATCTGTTTCTGCCAGGAACTATCTTTGAAAGCTTAGAAGCACAATGGTGTCCACCAAGGATAAGGGAAAGGAGCCTATGGAGGAGGACCTCCAAGACCCTGGGCAGGAGAAGGAGATCAAGTGTGAAGGAGAAGAGGAGGAAAAGCACACTGGCACAACCATTGCAAGCATTGGAGTGGTGGCGTACCCTGCCAGGATCAGAAGGACTGCACGGATGTCAACTGGGGGGAAGCCTCCGTGTCACTGTTTGGCACCATGGACACCTTCTCCAAACACCAAGAGTCCCTTCCATACCTTTATCCATAACCATGCAGGAAAACAAGACCGCAAGGAAGAAGAGCAGAAAAAGAATCACAAGAGCTGGGATCCACAATCTGACATGATCATGCACCGCATCAAGCACAACTCGGAGTTGATTCGTACCCTCACCTTCGAGATTGAGGACTTGGGGAAATTGGTCAAAAAGCTCATCGAGAGGATACCACCACCACCGAAGGAGTAATTCATCATCAGGTTTGGCATCCCCTTGGTTTGTTCCAAGCTTGGGGGAGTGCAGCGATATGACATCACTATCTTCTATCTTTTTACCTTTTTAGTAGAGTCATATCATGAATAGAGGAGTTATTGAGTAGGATTGTTTGCATTATGGAAGTGTCCCCTCTCTCGTTAGATATGTATCCCTTGGTGTGATTTACCGTTATGGAATATTAAAGAGAAGTTCTATCATTTACTCTTTTGCATATCTTATATTAGTTTTCAATTCATGGTTATATGATTGATCTTGTTGTTAGTATTGGTATCACTTTGGGATCATTGAGTTAATTTAGCTGGTTTTGGCAAACCTGGCTCGGTTAGTAGCAACACTAATTTTGAGAGTTGAATGGAAAAGATAAAAGTACTCTAAAGAAAAATAATTTCATCATCTTTCTTTCTTGATTTGCTCATAAGTTTAGTATTATCTAGTTAAGATCTTTTGTGCTTCCAAGGAAGATTGCATGTTTGTCTTTATCACTTGTATGTTTGCGTGTTTCCTTCAACTCTTATACTTGCTACCCAGCCTTGCTAGCCAAAAACCTGTACTGAGAGGAATATTTCTCGTGCATCCACTTCCTTAAGCAAAAAACCATGCCATTTGTGTCCACCATACCTACCTATTAGCATTATTGCTACTCCAAGTAAATTCTTGTTTTTATCTACCTTCCAAATTAAACTTGTTATGTGAAAATTAGTGATTAAATCTCTCACGAACTTGATGGCACACTTTACTTTCTGCATTTAATAAACTTGAACCATTGTGCTCACTTATGTTGCGTATATGATTGCGCTTTGTAAGTTGTGAATTAGCAGAACCATGCTGTCATGGGGAACGCTTTCAACATTGCACTGGTACTTTGTACCTAGTTGATATCATGTTCTTTTGTCTATGTATGTCGTCGGTGTGAAATGAAAGGGGAGCTTGTAAGTCCATGGAGTTATGCATGTGTGTTAGAGAAATACCTGGGTCGCTGGTCTAATCCATGCTGACATGGTGGAAACCTGCAGCCTAACCATAACGAGCATCTATGAAGCATTCTTCTTATAAAAAAGAGATTGAGAAAAAGAGAAAAAGAAAAAAAAAGAGATTATGAAAAGAGTAACGAGAGAAAAAAGCACCATATTCCCATGGTAAATACGAAGATTGCTGAGATGCTTGTTGTCTGCTTGCCTTGTCATTTTGATATGGGGATTCTTCCGTATCATCGGGCAAGGGGTACCTCGTTGGCGGTTCTGTATGATACACATATGCTTACAATGACAAGAACTTACCGGTGACTAAACTTGAGTAGCATGAGAAGCGACCCTCGTATTCAAGGGACATGAGATTCTCAATTTACAACTTGTCAAGCATATCCTCATATTTGATCACTTTAACCTTAATCACCTAAAGATGCCTCTGATAGGGGCAATGAGAGCTGAAAGCTAATAAGTATCATAATTTTTGGGAGCTCTTTATAAAACTTGCAAGCCCTTCTTCCCTTTACAAAAGGCCTTTCTTTTACTTTGTAGTTGAGTCAGTAAACATATTCCCTTTTATATCAGCAAGTATTTTGAGTTGTTGTGTTTCATTCATTCATATGATGATTTAATCAATCATGTTTCCTATGTTCCTTGTTTTGCACATTGCTCTTATCTTGGTGTTTACTACTTTGAAAGCTATCATTGAAAACCAGTTCTTTGTGAACTCCAGCAAATTATCAACTATTCTTCGACCAAGAGCTAAGTTTGCCATTACGAATTATGATTTACTTTATGTATCTTTATTGTGTTTCCTTTACTTATTGCAAGTTAAGTTATATAATAGTGAGTTGTCTTCTACTATGATCTATGTATTGATGAATGTGATGCTTCTTGTCTGTATTCTTTTATCGACTCTTTACTCCATAAACATGAGGTCATGTTTATTGAGCTCAGTTTCGCTTGGGGACAAGCGAAGTCTAATCTTGGGGGGAGTTGATATGTCCATTTTGCATCACTATTCTATATCATAATTTACTTTTATTAATTGATATATTTCATATTAAGAGATGATACTTATGTTATTTCATCTGTTTTTGCATGGTTGATGACTTTTGGAGCATGGACCGCTGCAGTCAGGATTCTGATGGAAAAGGTGCTATTTGGAGGCAAAATTCGCGAAGATCAAAAAATCTGGGAAAATATACGGAAAATTCTATTTTTTCAGAAGACGAAGGATGCCAGAAGGAGGAGTGGATATGGGCCACATGGGGCCCACACCAACCCCTAGTGTGGGCCACCCTAGGCCGCTCCACCAAGTGGTGTGGCCACCCTGGCCCACCTCTGGCTCTCCCCTCTGGCATATATTATCCTCCCGAAACCCTAAGACTCGGGGAGCGACCACAGAAAGATTCCGCCGCCTCTGCAGGGCGGAAAACACCAAGAGAGAAAGATCTCTCCGGTAGACAGATTTCTGCCGGGGGAATTCCTTCCCGGAGAGGGGAGATCATCGCCATCAACACCACCATGAAGCTGGACTTCATCGGGATCATCATCATCTTCATCATCACCACCATCATCACCATCAGCACCCTCATCACCATCTCCATATTGCTGTAACAATTGCGTTGAATCTTGCATAGTTCATAGGGGAAACTTTCCCGGTGTTGATTACTCTTTGTAGTTGATGCTATTGAGTGAACCATTGAATTATTGTTTATGTTCAGATTGTTATACATCATTATTCCATATCTGATCATGATCCATATGATGTCTTGTGAGTAGTTCATTTTGTTCTTGAGGACATGGGAGAAGTCTTGTTGTCAGTAGTGGATTTGTGTTGAGAAAGATTCAATAGATTGTTATTTAAGTTGTGGTGTATTTCTTCTAGTGGTGTCATGTGAACATCGACTACATGACACTTCACCTATATGGGCCTAGGGGAATGCATTGTGTATTTGGCTACTAATCGTAGGGGTTGCCGGAGTGACAGAAACCTGAACCCCCGTTAGGAAACCATTGCACAAGGGACGTAAGGGTCTTAGAGTTTAAAGCTATGGTTAGGTTTCTACCTTAATTACTTTCTTGTACTTACGGATGTTTGAAAGGGGTATAATCACAAGTATGTATTAGACCTAGGAAGGTCAGTATGTTAGCACAGGTTCACCCACACAACACTTAGCAAGCTAAAGAATATTAATCAACTATATGAAACGAAAGCACTTGAATGTCTTCCCATGTGTCCTCGAGAACGTTTGGTCATCTTAAGTAATACAACCGGCTTGTCCTTTGCTGCATAAAGGATTGGGCCACTTGCTGCATTTATTCCTACTGTCTTTTATTTACTCGTACTTTGTTTACTTGCTTTATCAAAAACCCCTAAAAATCCGTTTGCTAAGTATTTGCAGAGAATTCCTGATCCATACCACTAGCCAGCACCTTCTGCTCCTCGTTGGGTTCGACACTCTTACTTATCGAAAATACTGCGATACACCCCTATACTTGTGGGTCATCAACTATCATCCGATGATCATCTGATGAATCATTCTGGTATGTGCTCATAACATTTAGAGCATAGGACATATCTGGATATATACATATCACGGTATAATCGATCAAAATATTCATGTGATTTTACTCACCAAGTGTTGAAACGCTTGAATCTTGATACAATCCTTTCCATGCAGCAAGAACCTTTCTTGTTGATTCCATATTGAACCCTTTCAATATCTCATATATGTATGTCTGGCATAACCATATTAGCGCCTCAATCTATCCATATAGACATTGATGCCAAATATTCCGGTTTTTGCCCAAGTCTTTCATCGAAATCCTATTTTAATGAAATTCTTAACTTGTGTCAATAAAAGATACATCATTTCCAATCAACAATATGTACTCTGCATAATGTATTGGAATTTTTTCAGCGCTCCCACTTAATTTCTTGGAAATGCAAGCATCTTCATCATATCTGATGAAATTAAACTCCATTAACATTTTCATCATGGTGAAGATTCCAACTCCTCTATGCCCACTTCAACTATTCAAGTTTGCATGCCCTTTTAGCACCCTTTGAATTAACAAAACCCTTTGGACCGTGTCATGTACATGTCCTAGGTAACCATTCTATTAGAAGAACCTTGTTTTGTTTATTCAACTACCATATACCAAATTATATGTAGTGGTTGCTACATTAATCCGTCAAGACTAAATATCGCTATGAAAGATCAAATCTTGTCATAGTCAACTCCTTGAACATTGTCGTAAACTTCTTTCCGACATGTCGACTATCTCATAGATGTTAAACATCCGTGTCTATTTCTGTATAGATCCAAACATGACCGATAGGCTTCACACCTTTCCGGAGGTTATTCCAAGTTCAGAAACTTGATGTCTTGTGTATGGATACTATCACGGATTCTATGACTTATAGTCATTTTATGGAGTCAGGGCCCATCATTGCTTCTTTGCATGCAGTCGGTTCATCATTGTCAAAACAATAACGACTTCTGTTTCAAATCTTACAATTTGATTCTTACCGACCCACATGGTTCAACAGGAACTCTAATCTCCAAGATCACACCCTTTGTAATCACGGGAGCCATGAGCATTGTGGCCGCCACCGGGACACTTTCCGGTGCTGCGCTAATTAGCACATATAGCTAAGGTTCAACAACCTTATCAAAGTTCTATTGTCCTCCCACTTAACTTTTCACGAAAAATTCCTTCTCAAGAAACTTGACGTTCTAAGCGACAAACTCTTTTGTCCTCGGTGTTATGGAGGAGTTCCCAACAAACTCTTTGGCATAGCCTACAAAGATGTGCTTATCCGACTTTGGTTGTAAACATTTTACTTATGCATAGCAAACCAAAATTTAAGAAAAGACAATTCGGGTTTTATCCCAAACCATAACTCATATGGTGTTATTTCAATGGATCACGATGGTGCTCTTTTTAGTGTAAAAGCGGTAGTCTCTAAAGCTTTAATCCTTAAAACATAATGGCAGTTTTATAAATGACACCTTTGATATTTACCATGTCAAACAAGGTTTGATTTGATCTCTTGAACATACCATACTCCTGTGGTTTATCGGGAAATGCAAATTCATGGAACAATTCCTGAGATCTTAGGTGTTTATCTAAACCTGTAACTCAAATATCTTCCTTTATGATCAAATCATAAACTCTTTTATTTTCTTATTACAATGATTTTTCACTTCATCTTGAAAGTCTTTGAACAATTTTCAAATGTTTCATACTTCTTCCTTATTTAGTAAATATATAAATATATTCACTCAAATTTCTAGAGAAAGCATATGAAGCAAAAAAGATCCATCGCATATGGCTACACATAATGGACTATATAAATCAACATGCATAATATCCAATAAGTTAGTCATCCGTTCCTCTTCGGCCTATGGACAGAGTTTTAATTATCTCGAGAAAACTTTCACAAGCGTCAATTGATCAAAATCAAAAGACTCCAAAAATCCATCATCATGGAGTTTCTTCATGTTTACTTTACAATATAATTCAAACAGCAATGTCACTTCATAAGTGATCTTCCATTCATTTGTCTTACGACGTTTTAGCAATAATGTTTATGGATGTGAGTTATCCAACTAGACTTGTAAAAGTTCATCCATCCTTTATGGAATACGGTAATTATTTGAACAACTATTGTTCTCATAATACCGGAACAAAATAACAATTATTAAAACAAATCTTGAAGGCTAGGTTTGACGACAACGAAAACACGATAACACTTTATTTGTTTTCAATGAACACCATCACTTATTCTCTTGCCAGATACTTAGGCCGTTGCACTTCATGAATTGTGTTGTTCTATATGACACTTCACACCAACCAATTCGGTATCCAATACCTCAGAACTACATTGTTTAACAAGCAAGGAATACAACCATAACATGTATATCTTCTATATACCTAAGTTGGACATCTCCAACCTTTTATTTTCTACCAAATATTTTATAGATTCTCTTTCAACAATTCATTTTCTTTGAAAAGAATCTATCAACATCAATAGTGGTGTCATTCACATGACACATAGTACAAAGTTTATATAGTCAAATACTAATACCTTTGGACTTGCACTTTGAAGTGGATCACCATCATCAAATGTTTGGTGTTCTTTCAAAAATCCATTCTTTAGTAATCTATTAGTGTAGTAAACATTTTACTTACATCTTCTATTCATCCTTATCATGACAACTTTCATGATCAAGCTACTATAGCCTATAAGAAAGAATTGTGAGTATAATGTTAGTTCCCAAATCCTTTTTGGTAGATTAGGACGCCTAGCATCTCCAACCTTCTCAAATTCTCATACAATATGAGAACGTGTATTTTGCTAAATTATACTCTATCATAATGTAACCAAAAACATTGTTTCAGATATCACACTATCTTCCACACATGATGGTTTCTGAAACAATTTTTCAGCTCCTAGATAATCTTGATATTAAAACAACTTTTGAATATCAATAATCATGGAGGGAAACATGATACTTTAGATACTGACATTGGAATTCTTACTCTTGATTTAATACTACTTATTAAACTTCATGGAGTAAATAGAGTTTGCTGAAAGTTTGCAATAGGACTTCTAAACTTTAAGTTGACATTCAAAACAATACGATACCAGTTCGTAAAGTAAATATCCGGAATTCTATAGTTCTATTATCTCAATTAAAATTAAGCATAAGGTAGTGAACATATGCCAATGACTACAACAAATTATGCAAATTCACTTCATTTAGTTTATGACAAATTGAGTTCGACTAATCCAAATTAGAAATGAACTCCCACTCAAAAACGACATCCCTTGTGCCTTTTTGGTGATTACATGAACCAAATCCACTACACCAAGTCCGATCATCACGTGAGTCGGTGTAACTTCAAAGACGAGCATCAATATGGGCATCACATCAACTATATGACTCATGCTTAACCTTTCGGTCCATGTTCCAAGTCCATGTCTATACATGCTAAGCTCGCCAAGTAAGAACCTTAGTACTCGCGTGTGTAAAATTGTCTTACACCCGTTGTATGAAAGCATAGAGTCGAGTACACCCGATCATCACGTGATATCTCGAAACATGATCCATAGAATGGTGCATACTTAAGAAAGAACACATTTTATCTTGATATTTAAATGAGGGATCATCTTATAATGCTACTAAAACACCAAACTAGCAATATAAGATGCAAACATCATATGTGTAAAGTGGAATGATATGGTCCATGCATTTGATCATTATCATGTGCATCGTGGTATGCTCTCTATTATTCCTTTGTGTGTAAGGCCAAGGTCTATGGGACTTACACGTTAGGTGTGTTGTAAGGGTGACATGGGTATACCCTATAGGTACTCGAGTTTGGTATATACGGTCTAGATACGGCAGAAGCCCACGGCGTTGCCAAGGCCCAGTGGAGAACTCGAGTGGCCTACGGACTCTCGATTGCTTGCGAGACAAGAAGAAACTCAAGATAGAAAGTTCAAAGGGAAAACCCTAATCTATAACCGACTGGACCTGCTACCTGAGACCTAGCCTATCTATATAAAGGCTAGGAGGGGGCGGCGAGGAGGACACACGCAACCCTAGTTTCCATAACCCTTGCCAGATTACATCTGCGCACCATTGTAATCCTCGATTTCTTCGATAATTCCACGAGCAGACAAGCAGGAGTAGGGACCTCTACGAGGCCTGAACCTGGGTAAATCTTTGAGTCCCCTGTGTGCTTGTTTGCTAGCCGATAGATGTCTCCAGCGCTCCCTCCTTCTCCAAAACCCAAGTCCATAACAATGGGCATTAACGAGTTAAACCCTCGTCAATTGGCGCCGTATGTGGGAACTGGGAGTGCTGATGTTGCGGCTTATTCGGCCCCATCAACTGCGATCTACAACTCTGCAACAGCGGAGATTCGCTAGCTCTTCGACGCGTTCGACTTCACCGTCCACACGTCGGCCACTCGCCCGGCTTTCGACTCCGTGGGCGACGGAATCAGCCTGGCGATCGGGAGCTTCCGCTTCCAAGTTGGTCATATGGTCACGCTTCGCATGCCTGACCAGCCGACGATACCATCGATCGTTCCAGCGTCGTGGTTCCCTCCGTCGATCGGCACCCTCAGCGAGCTCAATGCCCCGGCAGCAGCTGGGAGTACAGACAGCGACATCAGTCGCGAATCTAATCTGGGTGACTTGGCAACTGAGGACGAGGCCTACGACTCCGGATCTGAAAGTTGCGGGAGCAACAGCCTCCCCAATCACTTCATGTGCACCGTCATCAACGCGGGCGACACCTCTGCCAATCGCAATAACACGGGCAACGGAGGCCACAGAGCCGACCCGCCAAACGGTAGCATACCTAATGGCGGACCACCGCCGAATGGCGAGCCACCGCCAAACAGCGCTCCCGTCAACAATGGAGGGGCAATCGAAGCTCCAACTATAGTAAACGAGCAAACTGGCGAATGCGTCGTGGTCAGGCTCAATGAGCTTGAATGGGCTCGCTGCCGCGAGGCCCTACGGGGCAACCCTCTACCCTTCAGCTCCTCGTAAGAACTTCTGATGGGCTACCATTGGCTCCTGAAGGAGGAATTCAAGCGCCAAGCGCAAACAATCGCGCAACTCGAAGCGCGCAAAAAGGCGGCAGACGAGTCGAGTCTTCGACGTGCTGGTCTCTCCTCCCACGGAGGATCCTCCTCAAAGGGCAATGAGCACATCGCAAACAAGAGGCGATCCCGGATGGCCCATCTCACCGAGCAAGAACGCATAGAAGCTGCAAAGGTCCTCGACTTTAGCTCTATGACAGTCGACACACGGAGCAACGTGGTCCCAAAGACGCCACAAGCTGTAGTGACAGCGGCCACCATGTACCTCCTCAACAACCAGCCGCCAACTTGAGATCCCCGAGCCGCCATGCACCGATCTACGATCGCGGGCTTGCGACTAATCGAGGCCGCCCTTGACAAGGAGCCAACACCGGAGCCGAAGAAAGGCAAAGCGCTACTCCTCGCCCTCCTCCAGTGATGACAGTCACGACCTGTCTCGACGCCGCCGCTCACGGCGACATGACCGCGACTACGACGCGCGTGATGACATCACACATCGCAAGATCGACAAGTCAAGGGCGTGACGTGCCCGATCGACTGACTCAGAAGACAAAGATGTGGAGCTCTGTGGCGCTAGATGCTTTAGTAGGGCCATCAGGCAAAAGCGAATGCCCAAGGGGTTCAAGCTCCCATTGTAGAACCCAAAGTTTGACGGCCTACATGACCCGAAAATCTGGCTATAGGACCACATCTCCTCCGTCAGGCTCCACGGCGGAAGTCGAAGCACGGGTATGCAATGCCTGTAGCTGCAGCTACAAGGCGCCGCTCGAGCATGGCTCAACAACCTCTCACGCGGATCCATTCGCAGTTGGGAAGAGCTGGTCTACAACTTCGTACGCAATTTCAAAGGGACCTACAAAAGGCCCGCGTCAATCGAAGAACTGAGGTGCTGCCAGCAAAGATCAGGCGAGTCGCTACGCTCATACATCTAGAGGTGGTCCATCATCAAAAACTCCGCAGAAAATATCTCGGAGGACCGCGTGATCGACGCATTCAACGGCGGCATTCGCCACATCGAGCTCAGGGAGGAGCTGGGCCGCTCGAAGCCCAAGACCATCGACCACCTGATGGAAATCGCGAATCGGTGGGCTGACGAAGAAGATTCAGTGAAAAATCGCGTTCACTCTGATGAGGAAGTAGAACTCGAACGCAGACGCGACCGCCGAAGCAAACGCCGCATGCATCTACGATGACCGCGACGACGTCAACATTGTCGCAGCCGGCTATGCCAACATGCGCGACGACAACCGCAATAGTGGCTATCACAGCGGTAGATACCGCGACTCCGGGAAAACCACACAAGTATGGCAGCGCCACACTCGCGATGAAGCACCCGCTACGACCAGTGAAGACAAGCTGTCCGGACCATGCACCGTGCACTTCTACATCGACAAGCATGACAGCAAAAAGAAATCCAGCCACCTCCTCAAGGACTATCGCGAGTTCCTCAAACTGCATGAGGGACTGGCTTGGATGAATCGCAACGCAGTCGAAAGGGGCTACGGGGATGCCCCAGGCGCCGTGGCACATGGAGCTCCGCCACCACCACCTGGACCACCCCCAAATGCAGATGCACCGGACCAGCACCACGGAGGCGAGCCATACCCACGGGCCATGGGTACCATGATGATCCAAAAGGGACGCCCCTCGAATTGGGTGCAGAAGGCCATCACTCGCCAAGTCAACTTGGCCACAAACTCGCCACCATCTACCACTGAGTACCTCAGCGGAAGCGAGTCCTGCATCACCTTCGATAAGCGCGACCATCCGCCCCAAGTACCTTGTCCAGGCCACTGTCCCCTCGTGCTCGAGGCACAAATTGGAGGCTTCGACATGAGGCGCGTCTTCATGGATGGCGGAAGCGGCATCAACCTTATATTCGCGAGTACCTTGCGAGCAATGAGGATCCCTCTGAGCTGCTTAGAAGCCTCATACACAACATTCCACAGCATCGTCCCAGGCAAGGGCGTGTATCCCCTTGACAAAATCAACCTCGACGTCATCTTCGACATGCCGAAAAACTTTCGGCACGAGCGCATCGACTTTGAGGTCGTCGACTGTCCCTCACAGTACCACTACATCCTCGGACGTGTCGCGTTCGCTAGGTTCATGGCGGTGCCACACTACGCCTACCTATAGATAAAAATGCCAGGTCCTAATGGTGTCATCACAGTCAACGGGATCTTCGAGAGATCCGACAGTTGCGACAGGGAGTTCAACAGAATTTCCTAGTCCTTCAGCATGCAGGAAGAACTCGCGAGACTAAAGGATTCGACAGACAACAGTCTGGCTCCCCTGAGCCAGCCAAGTTCGCCCGATCTATCCTTCGACTCATCGGTGCACACAAAAAAAGTCCAGGTCCACCCATCGGATCCCGCCAAAACGGCCCTCATCGCCAACAACTTGAGTCCCGCATAGGAACTCGCGCTCGTCGAAATTCTCTGTGAGCACTGGGAAATTTTCGCCTGGTGTCCAGCGGACATGCCAGAAGTTTACAGGGAATTCGCCGAGCACGCACTCAATGTCAACCTAGATGCAAGGCCAGTCAAACAAACAATTCGGCGATTGTCTGAGCCAAGGGGAAAGGCAGTTCGAATGGAGATCAACAGACTCCTCGACGCCAAATTCATACGCGAGATCAAGGAAAGCACTTGGCTCGCTAACACGGTGCTAGTACCAAAAAAGGACTGAAGAACGCGGGAGCCACCTACCAGCGGTGCATGCAGGCTTGCCTCAAGAACCAACTTGGTCGCAACATCCAAGTCTATGTCGACGACATAGTAATCAAGACCAAAGAGGAAGCTTCACTAAATCGACGATTTGCACGAAACCTTCTCCAACCTCGACCGCTATCGGATCAAGCTCAATCCGAACAAATGCGCCTTCGGCGTACCATCTAGGCAATTACTTGGGTACCTTATCTTCGCGAGAGGGATCGAGGCGAACCCAAAGAAAATAAAAGCCATACTGGCCATGGAGAAGCTGAAGAATGTAAGAGGCGTCCAGTAGCTGGCTGGGTGAATTGCGGCGCTCAGTCGATTCATCAGTCGAATGGGTGAAAAAGCACTGCCCTTCTACCAACTTCTCCGCAAAGCTAACAAGTTCGAGTGGACCAATGAGGCACATGAAGCATTCGAAGACCTTAAGCGCCTGCTATCCACCTCGCCAGTACTGGTGACCCCACGCGAAAGGGAACCATCGTTGCTATACATCTCCGCCACCAACCAGGTGGTCAGCGCAGTGCTCGTAGTCGAATGAGCCGAGGAAAACAAGGTCCACGGGGTACAGCGCCCAGTCTACTACCTCAGCAAGGTGCTCACGCCAACAAAGCAACAGTATCCGCACTACCAGAAGCTGGCATATGGCATCTTCATGACGGCCAGGCGACTGCGCCACTACTTCCAGGAGCACCCAATCGTGGTGGTCAACGACGCCCTGCTTGGGCACATCC
The DNA here is from genome assembly GCA_916181665.1 of Avena sativa. Taxonomy (NCBI): domain Eukaryota; kingdom Viridiplantae; phylum Streptophyta; class Magnoliopsida; order Poales; family Poaceae; genus Avena; species Avena sativa. The sequence goes on along the minus strand of OV702300.1, from coordinate 47,884,817 downwards.
TCAACAACCCTGACGCCACTGGATGAGTCATGCTTTGGGGAATCGAGCTGTCTCCGCGAGACATTACATATGAAAAGCGCGACGCGATCAAGTCGCAAGTTCTCCCTGACTTCTTCGTGCACTGGATGGAGAACCAGCTCCCCGAAAAACCAGATATGTCCTACCTCTGGACAATGCACTTCGACGGTTCCAAGCGAAAAGACGGGGCCGGCGCAGATGTCATACTGACATCACCCCAGGGAGACAAGCTGAAATATATCCTACGAATGTAGTTCACCGCCTCCAACAACGAAGCTGAATACGAGGCCCTACTGCACGGGATGAGGATGGCAAAAGCCTGTGGCGCCAAGAGGCTCATGATATATGGCGACTCCAAGTTGGTCGTCAACCAGACAATGCATGAGTGTGACGCACTGAACGACAACATGATCTCCTACCGCGACCTCTAGGACACACTTGAAGGGGATTTCGATGGTTGCGAGCTACGGCACATAGGTCGCGAAAGCAATGAAGAAGCGGACACACTCGCCAACATAGGCTCCACCTGAGCCCCCATACCACCTGGGGTATTTCTCGAGCACATCTGCGAACGCTCCATCAAGCCAAAGGCCGTAGAGAAGAAAGCAAGCGCAACAACTGACTCGGGGGCTGTGCCGCCTAATGAGCCAATGGCACTCGACGAACTGGAGCTGGACATAGGACTCGAAGGACCAATGAGCGTCGTGATGATCGAGCCATCCTGGACTCAACCATACATCATGTATCTTCTCAGCAAGAGGCTACCGGACAATCCGACTGACGCTCGGCACATCGCGAGGCGATCCAAGGCATCGCTGTTATCAACGGCGAACTATACAAGCACAGCCTCACAGGAGTACTCCAACGATGCGTCTCCATGGACGATGGAAGGGCTTTTCTCCTCGACATCCATGAGGGGACCTGCAGGCACCACACCGGCAGTCGCGCCCTCGTTGCCAAAGCTCTACGAGCTGGATTCTACTATCCTACGGCCATGTGTGACACCAAGGACATCGTCCATAAATGCAACGCCTGCCAGCGATTCGTGGACAAGCCACACGCACCTAGCGCAGAGCTCCGACCAATCCCGTTGGCCTAGCCCTTCACGCAATGGGGACTTGACATGGTCAGCAAACTCCCAAGGTCCTCACGAGGAGGCTACGTCTACCTCTTGGTCGCAGTCGACAAGTTCACCAAGTGGATAGAGGCCATGCCAGTGACTAATCATTCAGGGTACAGCGCAGTCAAATTCTTCGAGTCCATCGTCTACTGCTTTGGAGTGCCACATAGCATCATCACGGATGACGGGACAAACTTCACATCCAAGGAGTTCCAGGAATTCTGCGAGAACCTAGGAATCAACGTCAGCTATGCGTCCGTGGCACATCCGCAGACCAACGGTCAGGTCGAAAAAGCTAACGGGCTCGTCTGCGGCGGCATTAAGAAGCGACTCCTCAGGCCACTCGAACAAGCCGCGGGCTGCTGGCCAGACGAGGCAAGGGAAATCGCCACGGAAAGATCAACGATCTACGAGCAGAACCTGCGCAACTACCACAGCAGGAGACTACGCCCCAGGTCCTTCGTCAAAGGCAACCTGGTCCTGCGACTGAAGCAGCAAGGGCATCTCAAGCTCGAGTCCCCCTATGAGGGACCATATGTGATTACAGAAGTAATCCCAGGTGGCACCTATCGCCTTAAAGATTTAGAGATAGGAGTCGCATACTCCAACCCCTGGAACATCACGCAGTTGCGATGCTTCTACCCTTAGTCGCTTTTTTACTTTTACATTGCAAATAAGGCTACTCAGCCAAGGCTACTTAGCCACACATTGTACCTCGTACTATCCCTGCGAATAAATAAAGCTAAGTTCCCCAAAACTTTGTGTCTTCCTTTTATTTTTCGCAAATTATCCACTCGGGGGCTGCGCCACCCTATACACATCTGTTCTACGAACTAACGCGATATCCTGAGTAGCTGGCAACCAATCGAAACCCTTGACAAACACTAACTCAGTTGCAACGCACCTGACAGGTTGGCAAGGGGCTGAGATAAGCACAAGTCAGGCTAACGAAAAGGAATCACATAAAGTGCAACACACTCACATACACGCTAACAAGCTCTTTATATACACCAATGTTAATCAATTATGTACAACATATATATGAATTTTACAACACTGGTACAACTATGTGCAAGATACAAACAAAACTAATGTTGCAACAAAAGAACGTTGGTCTGCTCCTCGAAGAAGTCGACGATTTCCTCCGCTAGGCGATCCACCGCCTGGTAGTGCGGAACCATGTTCCAAGTCGAACCCGCTGGCAGCGTTAGCGGTCCAGCCGCGATTGCTGCAACATCCACATTAGGTCTGTGCAGTCGCACCAACGACAAAGCAGCCTTGGCACTAGCCACCAACTATTGCCGTACACACTCGTGCACTGCACTCAAGTCCTGGAATCTGGCAAGAAGGCCCAGCAAGCTTGATGGGACGACGTCCAATGGGAACATCGTCCGATAAATGTTCTTCAAGCATGATTGCGACTTCTTCAAGAAGTGGAGAACCCGCGATGCACAATCCTGCAGGGTCGCCAACGCGATTGCACGATCATGATCCACCCAGAAATATCCACTCGCCTGAAGCTGTTCCTGGGTCAGGTCATGCATGTGAATGACAATCCTATCCTTCTCATCCTGTGGATGGCGCATACTGACAACTATACCAAGCAAAGGCGGAATTATGAAGACAACAAGATATTGCGAGTGACTACAAGGAAAAGATAAGAGTAAAGAAAACTAACATTTAAATTGGTCGCCCAGTTGCGTCACCTCCCCCAACAGATATTGTTCTCGGGCGGTGGCCTTCTCCGCCTTCGATTTCCATACATCCGCATTACCGCAGAGTACGGGCAATTCACGCTCCAACCGCTTCACGCGGTCACGGAGTCGCAAGAGCAGAGACAACTCATCCACCCTTGTGCGCGGTGGCGCCAAAGTGCCATCAAGGGGTGGCGAATCCGGAGGTTCCCTCAACGGATCACTCGATGTGCCCTATCACAAGTCAAGCAAGAAGCAATAAGAAGACTAAAGCGCTGCACAGACAAAAGATTCGAATGCATTCAAAGATTAAACAAGTATCAACAAGATACACTCGCCAAAAGGCATGTTCTCGACAAAGGACACAACTATTTAACTATTACAAGATACGACTACTGAGGAGAAATTGGCTTCTTCGACTTCGACTTCGGTTTTGGGGGCCTCATTGCGTCTGTGGCAGTGTCAGATGCCATAGACTTCCCACCAGCCCCTGAGGTCGCAGCCTTCGTCGCTTTCTTGGCTCGCTGAAGCTCCTCAGAATACTTTGCAACCGTGTTGATCAGCTGCGGGTCATACTTGCCACAAGCAGTCGCGAAGGGAGCAAAGACTACCTGCTGGCCATCAGCGTTGATAGGCATCGCCTTGGAGACCACCAAAGGATCAACTTCGACTCCGTGCGCCTGAACCATGGCAAGTGACATTGAAGCACCAGCCGCACGAAGTGAGTTCTTGAAGCTGGCAGGAATGCCTCCGGCAAAGGACTCCATCAGCTCATCCATATTCTCGATCAATTTAGCTTTGGGCGCCAGCTCTTCCCGGAGGCGACTGAGCACGCCCTTGGCCTTGGTGAGCGTCCCCTACACGGCAGCGCTGCGGTCTTCGACTGCCGAGATGGCGCCCGCCAATGCATCATCACGGCGGAGTGCCTGCGCGTCAAAACTCAGGCTGCTGGCATCTATGCAAGAATCAACCATTGGCACAAAGTCAGCATAAAATAGCAAAATCGAAAGAGGAGGCAACTGGTGAAATCAAAGACCAGGAAATACCTGAGAGAGACTTGGCAATTGAAAAAAGCTGTTATTCGAACAACTTTTCCCTATCGGCGATGGAGGCGCGCAGATCTTATTCATGTTTTCGTGATTCGTCACGCGCCACGATTGCCTCATCGCGACTCTTCACAGCCGTGGCGAGTGTCTTTTCTAGGGAGGCGGCGTCGCGAAGAAGGGCATTATGCTCAGCTGAAAAACAAACAAAGGATAGACTATCAGTCAAAAATATAACAACGATGCAGAAGAAGAAGAAGTAAAACACACTTACCTTCCACCACGCGATGGCGCGTATCCAGCATTGCATGCTGGTGACCCATCACAAGCACCTGCTCCGCCAGGCGAGCGGATTCCTTCACAAGGAGCTGTCGCAAAGGAAAACAGCTAAGAATAAGCAGATGACATAGATAAATTCGACTGCAACATCAGAGGAAGAGATACTACACTTACATGGTCCTCCAATGACTCTGAAGTCGACTGATGCGCAGTCATCCGGGCAACCATCCGATGCTCCCCATCGTGTGGAGAACTTGATGAATTATGCCCGGAGTGGGCCGCCAATGGAGGGGAAGGAGCGCGTTCAACCTCTTGCTTGGCTCTGGAGGTTGCGACTCCAGATTCCTTCACAAACTGGACGTCGCCAAAAGATGATGACACCGACTGACTGCAAAACAAAAACCAACATCAAGGAAATGCAACTCCAAAGAGAAGAACCAAAAAGGAAGATTCGCACACTTACCAATCAAAATTGTCAAAATTAAAGGTAGGGTCCCTCGACTCTGACGACGACTCCTTCGGCAGCCACATGTTGCGATAAGGTGGCGCCACGACACTCGCATGAACGACAGGTACCGAGAAGGCGAATACAAATATGAAACCCTAGAAGACGAATACGGGAGTCCAGAGAACGAATATGGGAACCCAGAGAACGAATATAGGACTTTAGAGAAAGACTCAGAAGACGAATATGGAAGCCCAGAGAGCAAATATAGGACCCGAGAGGGCGAATATGGAACTCTAGAGGAAGACTCAGAAGATGAATATGGGAACCCCGGGGAAAGCTCAGAGGACAAATATGGGACTTTAGAGGAAGACTTAGAAGAAGACCCCGAGGACGAATACGATAGTCCAGAGGAAGATTCTATCTTAAAAAAAGAGGGTTTTATTGAGCATCGAGGAACAAAAGAATTTAGTCTAAAATACCAAAAAGAAGTGGATCGGTTTTTTTTCATTCTTCAAGAACTGCATATCTTGCCGAGATCTTCATACCTAAAGGTACTTGACAATAGTATTATTGGAGTGAATACACAACTCACAAAAAATACAAGAAGTCGACTAGGTGGACTGGTCCGAGTGAGGAGAAAAAAAAGCCATACAGAACTCAAAATATTTTCCGGAGATATTCATTTTCCTGAAGAGGCAGATAAGGTATTAGGTGGCTGTTTGATACCACCAGAAAGAAAAAAAAATATTCTAAGGAATCAAAAAAAAAGAAAAATTGGGTCTATGTTCAACCAAAAAAAAATTTCAAGAGCAAGGAAAAGTATTTTGTTTTCGTTCGCCCTGCAGTCGCATATGAAATGGACGAAAGGAGAAATTTAGCAACACTTTTCCCACAAGATCTCTTGGAAGAAGAAGATAATCTCCAACTTCGACTTGTCAATTTTATTTCTCATGAAAATAGCAAGTTAACTCAAAGAATTTATCACACAAACAGTCAATTTGTTAGAACTTGCTTAGTAGTGAATTGGGAACAAGAAGAAAAAGAGAAGGCTGGTGCTTCCCTTGTTGAGGTAAGAGCAAATGACCTTATTCGCGATTTCCTAAGAATTGAGTTAGTCAAGTCCACTATTTCATATACACGAAAAAGGTATGATAGGACAAGTGCAGGACCGATTCCCCATAATAGGTTAGATCGCACCAATATCAATTCCTTTTATTTCAAGGCGAAGATTGAATCACTTAGCCAACATCAAGAAGCTATTGGCACATTGTTGAATCGAAATAAAGAATACCAACCTTTGATGATTTTGTCGGCATCCAACTGTTCTCGAATTGGTTTATTCAAGAATTTAAAACACCCCAATGCGATAAAAGAATTGAATCCTAGAATTCCTATTCAAGAAATTTTTGGGCCCTTAGGCGTTATTGTACCTAGTATATCGAATTTTTCTTCATCTTACTATTTACTAACGTATAATAAGATCCTGTTAAAAAAATATTTGTTCCTTGCCAATTTGAAACAAACCTTCCAAGTACTTCAAGTACTTAAATACTCTTTAATAGATGAAAATAAAAGGATTTCTAATTTCGATAGTAACATAATGTTGGATCCATTACTTTTGAATTGTCGCTTTGCCCATCATGATTCTTGGGAAGAGACATCAGCAATAATTCACCTTGGACAATTTATTTGTGAAAATGCATGTCTATTTAAATCGCACATAAAAAAATATGGTCAAATTTTCATTGTTAATATGGATTCCTTTGTTATAAGAGCAGCTAAACCTTATTTGGCCACTACAGGAGCAACTGTTAATGGTCATTATGGAGAAATCCTTTACAAGGGGGATAGGTTAGTTACGTTTATATATGAAAAATCGAGATCTAGTGACATAACGCAAGGTCTTCCAAAAGTGGAACAAATCTTTGAAGCGCGTTCAATTGATTCATTATCCCCGAATCTCGAAAGGAGAATTGAGGATTGGAATGAGCGTATACCAAGAATTCTTGGGGTCCCATGGGGATTCTTGATTGGAGCTGAGCTAACCATAGCCCAAAGTCGTATCTCTTTGGTTAATAAAATCCAAAAGGTTTATCGATCCCAAGGGGTACAAATTCATAATAGACATATAGAGATTATTATACGCCAAGTAACATCAAAAGTGCGGGTTTCTGAAGATGGAATGTCTAATGTTTTTTCACCTGGGGAATTAATCTAGCCTAAAATAATAAAACAATTGATTGGTTGTGGAAAGGAGTAAGAGACGATTTTTTTGGCATTGATACACACAGTAATTAAAAGTGTATGCCATGGATCCCTTCCTCTCCTCATTTCCTGTGACATGCATTGGCTATTTTACAACTATTGGAGAAATTCAAGGGGAGTAAATTGGGGCATCTAATAAATAAATTAGACTAATATATTGGTATCTTTACAATATCCACTAGCCCAATTTATTGTTGTGTCGATATGTGGAAAACAAACTGTACCTCCATTCTAGGCCACTTGCCATGAAGGCTGGTAGTGCGCAACACGCGTTTATCGAAATTTAAGATTCAAACCTATGTGGTGCTAGATCTATCAATATAACAACACTCCTTTTATTTGAGTGCATTTATCAATTGGTACAATTTTTGTGTGAAGACATTGTGGTACAGACTTGTTGTTTACCCCTACCGTTAGTGTATATTGGAATATTTGATCTCATTCATAAGTGACATTGCTGAAAATATTTGGAGTATAGTTTTATCATTTCTAGTTTTCTACTCCACAATTTTGTTTCTTTTGTTCATCCTAATTGCCTGTTCACTAGCTATCCAAAGCAATATATTTTCCACCCATTTTTAACAAGGAATTTTAAAACATATCTTTGTCTTGATGAGCATCTCTGTGGGTTCTATACTAATAATATCTAATATTTTGTGTCCCAGTCTTGATCTGCACAATTGAATGTATGAGTTATTGCTTTAGACCTTTATAGTTGCTCAGACAATACAATTTTTATTAGTTCATACTATTTTGAACAAAACGCATGACAATATCAGATGGGTTAACCTACACATAAAAAGTTAAATTGCCACCTTTGTAATTTAATTTACTTTATGCTCTGCATTATTAATTTCAAGTATCAAATAAATATTTTTTATGCATCCAGTACAGAGCGTGTAGAATGAAATGAAATTTCTACTTTCACCATGTGGCCTTATATTTAAATTTAGCGGAGGTTGACATGATCTGTTTGCAAGAGCAAATCAAGGAGACGAGATCCACGTGTAAGTGGGCTACTTAACTCATTATTTGCAAACACTATTGCACGGAGTCACTAGCCATATCGAGCATGTGTATTGTTCAGTATGGCCATTAATTTGAGTAACATGTAGATATGTTGTTTTTGGTTAAATGCATCTGAAGATCTCATCTTCGAAAACAAGCCTTCACTGTCTTTCTTCCAAACAACCCAATTGTTGACAACATATGCACGCAAAACTAGAAACCTAAATAGCAAGTAAATCTTGTACATGATTTTGCATTGAGATTTTACAAATCTATAAATGAACTATTATTATGATAATACAACATGATAAAGTGCAGTATAGATATGGTATCATATAGTCATATCATGTGCATGATAGTAATATATGATACTTCTCACTATGGTTACCTAAATGAATAAATCTTTGGGTTCTAGATGGGTATCAATTGGTTGTGAAAAAGAGTAAGAGGCGATTATTTACCATTGATGGACACGGTAATTAAAAGCATATGCCATGCATCCCTCGCTCTCCTCATTTTCTATGACATGCATTGGCTAGTTTATAACTATTGGAGTAATTCTAGGGGAGTAAACTGGGGCATCTAATACATAAATTAGCCTAATATATTTGTATCTTTACACAATCTCCGCTTCCCCAGTTTATTGTTGTGTCGGCTTGTGCCCCAATTTATTGTTGTGTCGGCTTGTGGAAAACGAGCTGTACCTCCATGCTAGGCCACTTGCCATGAAGGCTGGCAGTGCGCAACACGCGTTTATCGCAATTTAAGATTATGACCTATGTGGTGCTAGATCTATAAATGTAACTACGCTCATTTTAATTGAGTGCATTTATCAATTGGAACAATTTTTGTGTGAGGAAAGTGTGGTACAGACATGTCGCTAACCCCTACCATTAGTGGATATTGGAATATTTGATCCCATTGATACATGAGATTGCTAAAAATAGTTGTAGTATAGTTTGTTCATTTGTACTTTTCTTCTCTGCAATTTTATTTATTTTGTTGATCCTAATTTCCTGTTTAGTAGCTATCCAAAGCAATATATTTCAACTTATGTTTAGCAAGGGATTCTAAAACATATCTTTATCTTGATGAGCATCTCCATGGGTTGTATTCCAATAGTATCAAATATTTTGTGTCCCAGTCTCGATCTGTACAGTTGAATGTATGAGTTATAGCTTTACATCTTTATAGTTTCTCAGATAATACAATTTTTATTATTTCATACTATTTTTAGCTAAACACATGACAATATAATATGGGTTAACCTACACATAAAAAAGTTAAATTTCCACCTTTCTAATTTAATTTACTTTATGCTCTACATTATTAATTTCAAGTATCAAATAAATATTTTGTATGCACCTAGTATGGAGCGTGTATAAGGAAGTGAAATTTCTACTTTCACTATGTGGCCTTATCTTTGAATTTAGCGGTGGTTGACATGATCTGTTTGCAAGAGCAAATCAAGGACACGAGAACCACATGTAAGTGGGCCACTTAATGCATTATTTGAAAATACTATTGCACGGAGTCACTATCCATATCGAGCATGTGTAGTGTTTAGTGTAGCAATTAATTTGGGTAACATGCAGATATGTTGTTTTTGGTAAAATACATCAGAATATCTCATCTTCGAAAATAGGATTTCACTGTATTTGTTCTAAACAACCCAAAATTGTGGACAACATATGCACATAAAACTAGAAACCTAAATAGCAAGTAAATCTTGTATATGATTTTGCATTGAGATTTCACAAATCTATAAATGAACTATTATTATGGTAATACAACATGATAAAATGCAGTATAGATATGGTATCATATATTTATATCATGTGCATGATAGTACTATATGATACTTCTCACTATGGTTACCCTAGATGATTAAAACTTTGGGATCTAGGTGTCTATCGATTGGTTGTGAAAAAGAGTAAGAGGCGATTTTTTAGCATTGATGCACATGGTAATTACAAGCATATGCCATGCATCCCTCGCTCTCCTCATTTTCTATGACATGCATTGGCTAGTTTATAACTATTGGAGTAATTCTAGGGGAGTAAATTGGGGCATCTAATACATAAATTAGCCTAATATATTGGTATCTTTACACAATCTCCGCTACCCAAATTTATAGCTGTGTCGGTTTGTGGAAAACCAACTGTACCTCCATGCTAGGCCACTTGCCATGAAGGTTGGTAGTGCGCAACACGCATTTATCGAAATTTAAGATTCTGACCTATGTGGTGCTTGATCTATAAATGTAACTACGCTCATTTTAATCGAGTGCATTTATCAATTGGAACAATTTTTGTGTGAGGACAAGTGGTACAGACGTGTCATTAACCCCTACTGTTAGTGGATATTGGAATATTTGACCCCATTTATACGGGAGATTACTAAAAATATTTGGAGTATAGATTGGTCATTTCTACTTTTCTTCTCCCTAATTTTATTTATTTTGTTCATCCTAATTTCATGTTCAGTAGCTATCCAAAGCAATATATTTTCCACTTATGTTTAGCATGGCATTCTAAAACATATCTTTGTCTTGATGAGCATCTCCATGGGTTGTAATCTAATAATATCTAATATTTTGTCTCTCAGTCTCGATTTGTACAATTGAATGTATGAGTTATTGCTTTAGACCTTTATAGTTTCTCAGATAATACAGTTTTTATTAGTTCATACTATTTTTAGCGAAACACATGAAAATATCATATAGGTTAACCTACACATAAAAAAGTTAAATTTCCACCTTTCTAATTTAATTTACTTTATGCTCTATATTATTAATTTCAAGTATCAAATAAATATTGTGTATACCCTCGGTATGGAGCATGTATAAGGAAATGAAATTTTTACTTTCACCATGTGTCCTTATCTTTGAATTTAGCGGTGGTTGACATGATCTGTTTGCAGGAGCAAAGCAAGGAGACGATATCCACATGTAAGTGGGCCACTTAACGCATTATTTGAAAATACTATTGCATGGAGTAACTATCCATACCGAGCATGTGTAGTGTTTAGTGTAGCCATTAATTTGGCTAACATGCAGATATGTTATTTTTTGTAAAATGCATTAGAAGATCTCACCTTCGAAAACAGGATTTCACTGTATTTGTTCCAAACAACCCAAAATTGTTGACAACATATGCACGTAAAACTACAAACCTAAATAGCAAGTAAATCTTGTACATGATTTTATATTGATATTTTAGAAATCTATAAATGAACTATTATTATGATAATACAACATGATAAAGTGCAGTATAGATATGGTATCATATAGTCATATCATTTGCACGATAGTACTATATGATACTTCTCACTATGGTTACCCTAAATGAATAAAACTTTGGGATCTATGTGGCTATCGATTGGTTGTGAAAAAGAGTAAGAGGCGATTGTTTAGCCTTGATGCACAAGGTAATTAAAAGCATATGTCATGCATCCCTTGCTCCCCTCATTTTCTATGACATGCATTGGCTAGTTTATAACTATTGGAGTAATTATAGGGGAGTAAACTGGTTCATCTAATAAATAAATTAGCCTAATATATTGGTATCTTTACACAATCTCCGCTACCCCAATTTATTGTTGTGTCGGTTTGTGGAAAACCAACTGTACCTCCATGCTATAGGCCACTTGCCATGAAGGCTGGCAGTGCTCAACACGCGTTTATCGAAATTTAAGATTCTGACCTATGTGGTGCTAGATCTATAAATGTAACTACACTCATTTTAATTGAGTGTATTTATCAATTGGAACAATTTTTGTGTGAGGACAACGTGGTACAGACGTGTCGTTAACCCCTACCGTTAGTGGATATTGGAATATTTGATCCCATTGATATGTGATATTGCTAAAAAATATTTGGAGTATAGTTTGGTCATTTCTACTTTTCTTCTCCGCAATTTTATTATTTTGTTCAACCTAATTTCTTTTTGAGTAGCTATCCAAAGCAATATATTTTCAACTTATGTTTAGCAAGGGATTCTAAAACATATCTTTATCTTGATGAGCATCTCCATGGGTTGTATTCCAATAGTATCAAATATTTTGTGTCCGAGTCTCGATCTGTACAGTTGAATGTATGAGTTATAGCTTTAGATCTTTATAGTTTCTCAGATAATACAATTTTTATTAGTTCATACTATTTTTAGCTAAACACATGACAATATAACATGCGTTAACCTACACATAAAAAAGTTAAATTGCCGCCTTTCTAATTTAATTTACTTTATGCTCTACATTATTAATTTCAAGTATCAAATAAATATTTTGTATGCACCCAGTATGGAGCGTGTATAAGGAAATGAAATTTCTACTTTCAGGCCTTATCTTTGAATATAGCGGTGGTTGACATGATCTGTTTGCAAGAGCAAATCAAGGACACGAGAACCACATGTAAGTGGCCACTTAATGCATTATTTGAAAATACTACTGCATGGAGTCACTATCCATATCGAGCATGTGTAGTGTTTAGTGTAGCAATTAATTTGGGTAACATGCAGATATGTTGTTTTTGGTAAAATGCATCAGAATATCTCATCTTCGAAAACAGGATTTCACCGTATTTGTTCCAAACAACCCAAAATTGTGGACAACATATGCACGTAAAACAAGAAACCTAAATAGCAAGTAAATCTTGTACATGATTTTGCATTGAGATTTTACAAATCTATAAATGAACTATTATTATGGTAATACAACCTGATAAAATGCAGTATAGATATGGTATCATATATTTATATCATGTGCATGATAATACTATATGATACTTCTCACTATGGGTACCCTAGATGTTTAAAACTTTGGGGTCTAGGTGGCTATCGATTGGTTGCGAAAAGAGTAAGAGGCGATATTTTAGCATTGATGCACATGGTAATTACAAGCATATGCCATGCATCCCTCGCTCTCCTCATTTTCTATGACATGCATTGGCTAGTTTATAACTATTGGAATAATTCTAGGGGAGTAAATTGGGGCATCTAATACATAAATTAGCCTAATATATTGGTATCTTTACACAATCTCCGCTATCCCAATTTATAGTTGTGTCGGTTTGTGGAAAACCAACTGTACCTCCATGCTAGGCCACTTGCCATGAAGGCTGGCAGTGCGCAACACGCGTTTATCGAAATTTAAGATTCTGACCTATGTGGTGCTTGATCTATAAATATAACTACACTCATTTTAATTGAGTGCATTTATCAATTGGAACGATTTTTGTGTAAGGAAAATGTGGTACAGACGTGTCGTTAACCCCTACCGTTAATGGATATTGGAATATTTGACACCATTTATACGGGAGATTGCTAAAAATATTTGGAGTTTAGATTGGTCATTTCTACTTTTCTTCTCCCTAATTTTATTTATTTTGTTCATGCTAATTTCATGTTCAGTAGCTATCCAAAGCAATATATTTTCCACTTATGTTTAGCATGGCATTCTAAAACATATCTTTGTCTTGATGAGCATCTCCATGGGTTGCAATCTAATAATATCTAATATTTTGTCTCGCAGTCTCGATTTGTACAATTGAACGTATGAGTTATTGCTTTAGACCTTTATAGTTACTCAGATAATACAGTTTTTATTAGCTCATAATATTTTTAGCTAAACACATGAAAATATCATATAAGTTAACCTACACATAAAAAGTTAAATTTCCACCTTTCTAATTTAATTTACTTTATGCTCTACATTATTAATTTCAAGTATCATATAAATATTGTGTATACCCCCGGTATGGAGAATGTATAAGGAAATGAAATTTCTACTTTCACCATGTGTCCTTATCTTTGAATTTAGCGGTGGTTGACATGATCTGTTTACAGGAGCAAAGCAAGGAGACGATATCCACATGTAAGTGGGCCACTTAACGCATTATTTGAAAATACTATTGCATGGAGTAACTATCCATACCGAGCATGTGTAGTGTTTAGTGTAGCCATTAATTTGGGTTACATGCAGATATGTTGTTTTTTGTAAAATGCATCAGAAGATCTCACCTTCGAAAACAGGATTTCACTGTATTTGTTCCAAACAACCCAAATTGTTGACAACATATGCACGTAAAACTAGAAACCTAAATAACAAGTAAATCTTGTATATGATTTTATATTGAGATTTTACAAATCTATAAATGAACTATTATTATGATAATACAACATGATAAAGTGCAGTATAGATAGGGTATCATATAGTCATATCATTTGCACGATATTGGAATATTTGATCCCATTGATTTGGGTTACATGCAGATATGGGTCATCTAATAAATAAATTAGCCTAATATATTGGTATCTTTACACAATCTCCGCTACCCCAATTTATTGTTGTGTCGGTTTGTGGAAAACAAACTGTACCTCCATGCTATAGGCCACTTGCCATGAAGGATGGCAGTGCGAAACACGCGTTTATCAAAATTTAAGATTCTGACCTATGTGGTGCTAGATATATAAATGTAACTACGCTCATTTTAATTGAGTGTATTTATCAATTGGATCATTTTTTGTGTGAGGACAACGTGGTACAGACGTGTCGATACCCCTACCGTTAGTGGATATTGGAATATTTGATCCCATTGATACGTGATATTACTAAAAATATTTGAAGTATAGTTTGGTCATTTCTACTTTTCTTCTCCGCAATTTTATTTATTTTGTTCATCCTAATTTCGTTTTGAGTAGCTATCCAAAGCAATATATTTTCCACTTATGTTTAGCAAGGCATTCTAAAACATATCTTTGTCGTGAGGAGCATCTCCATGGGTTGTATTCTAATAATATCTAATATTCTGTGTCCCAGTCTCGATCTATACAATTGAATGTATGAGTTACTGCTTTAGACCTTTCTAGTTTCTCAGATAATACAATTTTTATTAGTTCATACTATTTTTAGCTAAACACATGAAAATATCATATGGGTTAACCTACAGATAAAACAGTTAAATTGCCACCTTTCTAATTTAATTTACTTTATGCTGTACATTACTAATTTCAAGTATCAAATAATATTTTGTGTCGACCTAGTACGGAGCGTGTATAAGGTAATGAAATTTCTACTTTCACCATGTGGCCTTATCTTTGAATTTAGCGGTGGTTGACATGATCTATTTGCAAGAGCAAAGCAAGGAGCCGAGATCCACATTTAAGTGAGCCACTTAACACATTATTTGAAAATACTATTGCACGGAGTCATTATCCATATCGAGCATGGGTAGTGTTTACAGTAGCCATTAATTTGGGTAACATGCAGATATGTTGTTTTTGGTAAAATACATCAGAATATCTCATCTTCGAAAACAGGATTTCACTGTATTTGTTCCAAACAACCCAAAATTGTGAACAACATATGCACGTAAAACTAGAAACCTAAATAGCAAGCAAATCTTGTACATTATTTTGCATTGAGATTTTACAAATCTATAAATAAACTATTATTATGATAATACAACATGATAAAATGCAGTATAGATATGGTATCATATATTTATATCATGTGCATGATAGTACTATATGATACTTCTCACTATGGTTACCCTAGATGATTAAAACTTTGGGATCTAGGTGGCTATCGATTGGTTGTGAAAAAGAGTAAGAGGTGATTTTTTAGCATTGATGCACATGGTAATTACAAGCATATGCCATGCATCCCTAGCTCTCCTCATTTTCTATGACATGCTTTGGCTAGTTTATAACTATTGGAGTAATTCTAGGGGAATAAAATGGGGCATCTAATACATAAAATAGCCTTATATATTGGTATCTTTACACAATCTCCGCTACCCCAATTTATAGTTGTGTCGGTTTGTGGAAAACCAACTGTACCTCCATGCTAGGCCACCTGCCATGAAGGCTGGCAGTGCGCAACATATCGAAATTTAAGATTCTGACCTACGTGGTGCTGGATCTATAAATGTAACTACGCTCATTTTAATTGAGTGCATTTATCAATTGGAACAATTTTTGTGTGAGGACAATGTGGTACAGACGTGTCGTTAACCCCTACCGTTAGTGGATATTGGAATATTTGACCCTATTTATACGGGAGATTGCTAAATATTTGGAGTATAGATTGGTCATTTCTACATTTCTTCTCCGCAATTTTATTTATTTTGTTCATCCTAATTTCATGTTCAGTAGCTATCCAAAGCAATATGTTTTCCACTTATGTTTAGCATGGCATTCTAAAACATATCTTTGTCTTGATGAGCATCTCCATGGGTTGTAATCTAATAATATCTAATATTTTGTCTCCCAGTCTCGATTTGTACAATTGAATGTATGAGTTACTGCTTTAGACCTTTATAGTTGCTCAGATAATACAGTTTTTATTAGTTCATACTATTTTTAGCTAAACACATAAAAATATCATATAGGTTAACCTACATATAAAAAGTTAAATTTCCACCTTTCTAATTTAATTTACTTTATGCTCTACATTATTAATTTCAAGTATCAAATAAATATTGTGTATACCCCCGGTATGGAGCATGTATAAGGAAATGAAATTTCTACTTTCACCATGTGTCCTTATCTTTGAATTTAGCCGTGGTTGACATGATCTGTTTTCAGGAGCAAAGCAAGGAGACGAGATCGACATGTAAGTGGACCACTTAACGCATTATTTGAAAATACTATTGCATGGAGTCACTAACCATATCGAGCATGTGTAGTGTTTTGTGTAGCCATTAATTTGGGTAACATGCATATATGTTTTTTTTTGTAAAATGCATCAGAAGATCTCACCTTCGAAAATAGGATTTCACTGTATTTGTTCCAAACAACCCAAAATTGTTGACAACATATGCACGTAAAACTACAAACCTAAATAGCAAGTAAATCTTGTACATGATTTTATATTGAGATTTTACAAATCTATATTAGATGATTTTACAAATCTTGTACATGATTTTATATTAGGTGACCCATATCTGCATCTAATACATAAATTAGCCTAATATATTGGTATCTTTACACAATCTCCGCTACCCCAATTTATAGTTGTGTCGGTTTGTGGAAAACCAGCTGTACCTCCATGCTAGGCCCCTTGCCATGAAAGCTGGCAGTGCGCAACACACGTTTATCGAAATTTAAGATTCTGACCTATGTGGTGCTAGATCTATAAATGTAACTACGCTCATTTTAATTGAGTGCATTTATCAATTGGAATAATTTTTGTGTAAGGAAAATGTGGTACAGACGTGTCGTTAACCCCTACCGTTAATGGATATTGGAATATTTGACACCATTTATACGGGAGATTGCTAAAAATATTTGGAGTTTAGATTGGTCATTTCTACTTTTCTTCTCCCTAATTTTATTTATTTTGTTCATGCTAATTTCATGTTCAGTAGCTATCCAAAGCAATATATTTTCCACTTATGTTTAGCATGGCATTCTAAAACATATCTTTGTTTTGATGAGCATCTCCATGGGTTGCAATCTAATAATATCTAATATTTTATCTCCCAGTCTCGATTTGTACAATTGAACGTATGAGTTATTGCTTTAGACCTTTATAGTTACTCAGATAATACAGTTTTTATTAGCTCATACTATTTTTAGCTAAACACATGAAAATATCATATAAGTTAACCTACACATAAAAAGTTAAATTTCCACCTTTCTAATTTAATTTACTTTGTGCTCTACATTATTAATTTCAAGTATCAGATAAATATTGTGTATACCCCCGGTATGGAGCATGTATAAGGAAATGAAATTTCTACTTTCACCATGTGTCCTTATATTTGAATTTAGCGGTGGTTGACATGATCTGTTTACAAGAGCAAAGCAAGGAGACGATATCCACATGTAAGTGGGCCACTTAACGCATTATTTGAAAATACTATTGCATGGAGTAACTATCCATACCGAGCATGTGTAGTGTTTAGTGTAGCCATTAATTTGGGTTACATGCAGATATGTTGTTTTTTGTAAAATGCATCAGAAGATCTCACCTTCGAAAACAGGATTTCACTGTATTTGTTCCAAACAACCCAAATTGTTGACAACATATGCACGTAAAACTAGAAACCTAAATAACAAGTAAATCTTGTATATGATTTTATATTGAGATTTTACAAATCTATAAATGAACTATTATTATGATAATACAACATGATAAAGTGCAGTATAGATAGGGTATCATATAGTCATATCATTTGCACGATATTGGAATATTTGATCCCATTGATTTGGGTTACATGCAGATATGGGTCATCTAATAAATAAATTAGCCTAATATATTGGTATCTTTACACAATCTCCGCTACCCCAATTTATTGTTGTGTCGGTTTGTGGAAAACAAACTGTACCTCCATGCTATAGGCCACTTGCCATGAAGGCTGGCAGTGCGAAACACGCGTTTATCAAAATTTAAGATTCTGACCTATGTGGTGTTAGATATATAAATGTAACTACGCTCATTTTAATTGAGTGTATTTATCAATTGGATCATTTTTTGTGTGAGGACAACGTGGTACAGACGTGTCGTTACCCCTACCGTTAGTGGATATTGGAATATTTGATCCCATTGATACGTGATATTACTAAAAATATTTGAAGTATAGTTTGGTCATTTCTACTTTTCTTCTCCGCAATTTTATTATTTTGTTCATCCTAATTTCGTTTTGAGTAGCTATCCAAAGCAATATATTTTCCACTTATGTTTAGCAAGGCATTCTAAAACATATCTTTGTCGTGAGGAGCATCTCCATGGGTTGTATTCTAATAATATCTAATATTCTGTGTCCCAGTCTCGATCTATACAATTGAATGTATGAGTTATTGCTTTAGACCTTTCTAGTTTCTCAGATAATACAATTTTTATTAGTTCATACTATTTTTAACTAAACACATGAAAATATCATATGGGTTAACCTACAGATAAACAGTTAAATTGCCACCTTTCTAATTTAATTTACTTTATGCTGTACATTACTAATTTCAAGTATCAAATAATATTTTGTGTCGACCTAGTACGGAGCGTGTATAAGGTAATGAAATTTCTACTTTCACCATATGGCCTTATCTTTGAATTTAGCGGTGGTTGACATGATCTATTTGCAAGAGCAAAGCAAGGAGCCGAGATCCACATTTAAGTGGGCCACTTAACACATTATTTGAAAATACTATTGCACGGAGTCATTATCCATATCGAGCATGGGTAGTGTTTACAGTAGCCATTAATTTGGGTAACATGCAGATATGTTGTTTTTGGTAAAATGCATCAGAATATCTCATCTTCGAAAACAGGATTTCACCGTATTTGTTCCAAACAACCCAAAATTGTGGACAACATATGCACGTAAAACAAGAAACCTAAATAGCAAGTAAATCTTGTACATGATTTTGCATTGAGATTTTACAAATCTATAAATGAACTATTATTATGGTAATACAACATGATAAAATGCAGTATAGATATGGTATCATATATTTATATCATGTGCATGATAATACTATATGATACTTCTCACTATGGGTACCCTAGATGTTTAAAACTTTGGGATCTAGGTGGCTATTGATTGGTTGCGAAAAGAGTAAGAGGCGATATTTTAGCATTGATGCACATGGTAATTACAAGCATATGCCATGCATCCCTCGCTCTCCTCATTTTCTATGACATGCATTGGCTAGTTTATAACTATTGGAATAATTCTAGGGGAGTAAATTGGGGCATCTAATACATAAATTAGCCTAATATATTGGTATCTTTACACAATCTCCGCTATCCCAATTTATAGTTGTGTCGGTTTGTGGAAAACCAACTGTACCTCCATGCTAGGCCACTTGCCATGAAGGCTGGCAGTGCGCAACACGCGTTTATCGAAATTTAAGATTCTGACCTATGTGGTGCTTGATCTATAAATGTAACTACACTCATTTTAATTGAGTGCATTTATCAATTGGAACAATTTTTGTGTAAGGAAAATGTGGTACAGACGTGTCGTTAACCCCTACCGTTAATGGATATTGGAATATTTGACACCATTTATACGGGAGATTGCTAAAAATATTTGGAGTTTAGATTGGTCATTTCTACTTTTCTTCTCCCTAATTTTATTTATTTTGTTCATGCTAATTTCATGTTCAGTAGCTATCCAAAGCAATATATTTTCCACTTATGTTTAGCATGGCATTCTAAAACATATCTTTGTCTTGATGAGCATCTCCATGGGTTGCAATCTAATAATATCTAATATTTTGTCTCGCAGTCTCGATTTGTACAATTGAACGTATGAGTTATTGCTTTAGACCTTTATAGTTACTCAGATAATACAGTTTTTATTAGCTCATACTATTTTTAGCTAAACACATGAAAATATCATATAAGTTAACCTACACATAAAAAGTTAAATTTCCACCTTTCTAATTTAATTTACTTTATGCTCTACATTATTAATTTCAAGTATCAGATAAATATTGTGTATACCCCCGGTATGGAGCATGTATAAGGAAATGAAATTTCTACTTTCACCATGTGTCCTTATCTTTGAATTTAGCGGTGGTTGACATGATCTGTTTACAAGAGCAAAGCAAGGAGACGATATCCACATGTAAGTGGGCCACTTAACGCATTATTTGAAAATACTATTGCATGGAGTAACTATCCATACCGAGCATGTGTAGTGTTTAGTGTAGCCATTAATTTGGGTTACATGCAGATATGTTGTTTTTTGTAAAATGCATCAGAAGATCTCACCTTCGAAAATAGGATTTCACTGTATTTGTTCCAAACAACCCAAATTGTTGACAACATATGCACGTAAAACTAGAAACCTAAATAACAAGTAAATCTTGTATATGATTTTATATTGAGATTTTACAAATCTATAAATGAACTATTATTATGATAATACAACATGATAAAGTGCAGTATAGATAGGGTATCATATAGTCATATCATTTGCACGATATTGGAATATTTGATCCCATTGATTTGGGTTACATGCAGATATGGGTCATCTAATAAATAAATTAGCCTAATATATTGGTATCTTTACACAATCTCCGCTACCCCAATTTATTGTTGTGTCGGTTTGTGGAAAACAAACTGTACCTCCATGCTATAGGCCACTTGCCATGAAGGCTGGCAGTGCGAAACACGCGTTTATCAAAATTTAAGATTCTGACCTATGTGGTGCTAGATATATAAATGTAACTACGCTCATTTTAATTGAGTGTATTTATCAATTGGATCATTTTTTGTGTGAGGACAACGTGGTACAGACGTGTCGTTACCCCTACCGTTAGTGGATATTGGAATATTTGATCCCATTGATACGTGATATTACTAAAAATATTTGAAGTATAGTTTGGTCATTTCTACTTTTCTTCTCCGCAATTTTATTATTTTGTTCATCCTAATTTCGTTTTGAGTAGCTATCCAAAGCAATATATTTTCCACTTATGTTTAGCAAGGCATTCTAAAACATATCTTTGTCGTGAGGAGCATCTCCATGGGTTGTATTCTAATAATATCTAATATTCTGTGTCCCAGTCTCGATCTATACAATTGAATGTATGAGTTATTGCTTTAGACCTTTCTAGTTTCTCAGATAATACAATTTTTATTAGTTCATACTATTTTTAACTAAACACATGAAAATATCATATGGGTTAACCTACAGATAAAACAGTTAAATTGCCACCTTTCTAATTTAATTTACTTTATGCTGTACATTACTAATTTCAAGTATCAAATAATATTTTGTGTCGACCTAGTACGGAGCGTGTATAATGTAATGAAATTTCTACTTTCACCATATGGCCTTATCTTTGAATTTAGCGGTGGTTGACATGATCTATTTGCAAGAGCAAAGCAAGGAGCCGAGATCCACATTTAAGTGGGCCACTTAACACATTATTTGAAAATACTATTGCACGGAGTCATTATCCATATCGAGCATGGGTAGTGTTTACAGTAGCCATTAATTTGGGTAACATGCAGATATGTTGTTTTTGGTAAAATGCATCAGAATATCTCATCTTCGAAAACAGGATTTCACCGTATTTGTTCCAAACAACCCAAAATTGTGGACAACATATGCACGTAAAACAAGAAACCTAAATAGCAAGTAAATCTTGTACATGATTTTGCATTGAGATTTTACAAATCTATAAATGAACTGTTATTATGGTAATACAACATGATAAAATGCAGTATAGATATGGTATCATATATTTATATCATGTGCATGATAATACTATATGATACTTCTCACTATGGGTACCCTAGATGTTTAAAACTTTGGGATCTAGGTGGCTATCGATTGGTTGCGAAAAGAGTAAGAGGCGATATTTTAGCATTGATGCACATGGTAATTACAAGCATATGCCATGCATCCCTCGCTCTCCTCATTTTCTATGACATGCATTGGCTAGTTTATAACTATTGGAATAATTCTAGGGGAGTAAATTGGGGCATCTAATACATAAATTAGCCTTATATATTGGTATCTTTACACAATCTCCGCTATCCCAATTTATAGTTGTGTCGGTTTGTGGAAAACCAACTGTACCTCCATGCTAGGCCACTTGCCATGAAGGCTGGCAGTGCGCAACACGCGTTTATCGAAATTTAAGATTCTGACCTATGTGGTGCTTGATCTATAAATGTAACTACACTCATTTTAATTGAGTGCATTTATCAATTGGAACAATTTTTGTGTAAGGAAAATGTGGTACAGACGTGTCGTTAACCCCTACCGTTAATGGATATTGGAATATTTGACACCATTTATACGGGAGATTGCTAAAAATATTTGGAGTTTAGATTGGTCATTTCTACTTTTCTTCTCCCTAATTTTATTTATTTTGTTCATGCTAATTTCATGTTCAGTAGCTATCCAAAGCAATATATTTTCCACTTATGTTTAGCATGGCATTCTAAAACATATCTTTGTCTTGATGAGCATCTCCATGGGTTGCTATCTAATAATATCTAATATTTTGTCTCGCAGTCTCGATTTGTACAATTGAACGTATGAGTTATTGCTTTAGACCTTTATAGTTACTCAGATAATACAGTTTTTATTAGCTCATACTATTTTTAGCTAAACACATGAAAATATCATATAAGTTAACCTACACATAAAAAGTTAAATTTCCACCTTTCTAATTTAATTTACTTTATGCTCTACATTATTAATTTCAAGTATCAGATAAATATTGTGTATACCCCCGGTATGGAGCATGTATAAGGAAATGAAATTTCTACTTTCACCATGTGTCCTTATCTTTGAATTTAGCGGTGGTTGACATGATCTGTTTACAGGAGCAAAGCAAGGAGACGATATCCACATGTAAGTGGGCCACTTAACGCATTATTTGAAAATACTATTGCATGGAGTAACTATCCATACCGAGCATGTGTAGTGTTTAGTGTAGCCATTAATTTGGGTTACATGCAGATATGTTGTTTTTTGTAAAATGCATCAGAAGATCTCACCTTCGAAAACAGGATTTCACTGTATTTGTTCCAAACAACCCAAATTGTTGACAACATATGCACGTAAAACTAGAAACCTAAATAACAAGTAAATCTTGTATATGATTTTATATTGAGATTTTACAAATCTATAAATGAACTATTATTATGATAATACAACATGATAAAGTGCAGTATAGATAGGGTATCATATAGTCATATCATTTGCACGATATTGGAATATTTGATCCCATTGATTTGGGTTACATGCAGATATGGGTCATCTAATAAATAAATTAGCCTAATATATTGGTATCTTTACACAATCTCCGCTACCCCAATTTATTGTTGTGTCGGTTTGTGGAAAACAAACTGTACCTCCATGCTATAGGCCACTTGCCATGAAGGCTGGCAGTGCGAAACACGCGTTTATCAAAATTTAAGATTCTGACCTATGTGGTGTTAGATATATAAATGTAACTACGCTCATTTTAATTGAGTGTATTTATCAATTGGATCATTTTTTGTGTGAGGACAACGTGGTACAGACGTGTCGTTACCCCTACCGTTAGTGGATATTGGAATATTTGATCCCATTGATACGTGATATTACTAAAAATATTTGAAGTATAGTTTGGTCATTTCTACTTTTCTTCTCCGCAATTTTATTATTTTGTTCATCCTAATTTCGTTTTGAGTAGCTATCCAAAGCAATATATTTTCCACTTATGTTTAGCAAGGCATTCTAAAACATATCTTTGTCGTGAGGAGCATCTCCATGGGTTGTATTCTAATAATATCTAATATTCTGTGTCCCAGTCTCGATCTATACAATTGAATGTATGAGTTATTACTTTAGACCTTTCTAGTTTCTCAGATAATACAATTTTTATTAGTTCATACTATTTTTAACTAAACACATGAAAATATCATATGGGTTAACCTACAGATAAAACAGTTAAATTGCCACCTTTCTAATTTAATTTACTTTATGCTGTACATTACTAATTTCAAGTATCAAATAATATTTTGTGTCGACCTAGTACGGAGCGTGTATAAAGTAATGAAATTTCTACTTTCACCATATGGCCTTATCTTTGAATTTAGCGGTGGTTGACATGATCTATTTGCAAGAGCAAAGCAAGGAGCCGAGATCCACATTTAAGTGGGCCACTTAACACATTATTTGAAAATACTATTGCACGGAGTCATTATCCATATCGAGCATGGGTAGTGTTTACAGTAGCCATTGATTTGGGTAACATGCAGATATGTTTTTTTTTGGTAAAATACATCAGAATATCTCATCTTCGAAAACAGGATTTCACTGTTTTTGTTCCAAACAACCCAAAATTGTGAACAACATATGCACGTAAAACTAGAAACCTAAATAGCAAGCAAATCTTGTACATGATTTTGCATTGAGATTTTACAAATCTATAAATAAACTATTATTATGAGAATACAACATGATAAAATGCAGTATAGATATGGTATCATATATTTATATCATGTGCATGATAGTACTATATGATACTTCTCACTATGGTTACCCTAGATGATTAAAACTTTGGGATCTAGGTGGCTATCGATTGGTTGTGAAAAAGAGTAAGAGGTGATTTTTTAGCATTGATGCACATGGTAATTACAAGCATATGCCATGCATCCCTAGCTCTCCTCATTTTCTATGACATGCTTTGGCTAGTTTATAACTATTGGAGTAATTCTAGGGGAGTAAAATGGGGCATCTAATACATAAAATAGCCTTATATATTGGTATCTTTACACAATCTCCGCTACCCCAATTTATAGTTGTGTCGGTTTGTGGAAAACCAACTGTACCTCCATGCTAGGCCACCTGCCATGAAGGCTGGCAGTGCGCAACACACGTTTATCGAAATTTAAGATTCTGACCTACGTGGTGCTGGATCTATAAATGTAACTACGCTCATTTTAATTGAGTGCATTTATTAATTGGAACAATTTTTGTGTGAGGACAATGTGGTACAGACGTGTTCGTTAACCCCTACCGTTAGTGGATATTGGAATATTTGACCCTATTTATACGGGAGATTGCTAAAAATATTTGGAGTATAGATTGGTCATTTCTACATTTATTCTCCGCAATTTTATTTATTTTGTTCATCCTAATTTCATGTTCAGTAGCTATCCAAAGCAATATGTTTTCCACTTATGTTTAGCATGGCATTCTAAAACATATCTTTGTCTTGATGAGCATCTCCATGCGTTGTAATCTAATAATATCTAATATTTTGTCTCCCAGTCTCGATTTGTACAATTGAATGTATGAGTTACTGCTTTAGACCTTTATAGTTGCTCAGATAATACAATTTTTATTAGTTCATACTATTTTTAGCTAAACACATAAAAATATCATATAGGTTAACCTACATATAAAAAAGTTAAATTTCCACCTTTCTAATTTAATTTACTTTATGCTCTACATTATTAATTTCAAGTATCAAATAAATATTGTGTATACCCCCGGTATGGAGCATGTATAAGGAAATGAAATTTCTACTTTCACCATGTGTCCTTATCTTTGAATTTAGCCGTGGTTGACATGATCTGTTTGCAGGAGCAAAGCAAGGAGACGAGATCGACATGTAAGTGGGCCACTTAACGCATTATTTGAAAATACTATTGCATGGAGTCACTAACCATATCGAGCATGTGTAGTGTTTTGTGTAGCCATTAATTTGGGTAACAGGCAGATATGTTTTTTTTTGTAAAATGCATCAGAAGATCTCACCTTCGAAAATAGGATTTCACTGTATTTGTCCAAACAACCCAAAATTGTTGACAACATATGCACGTAAAACTACAAACCTAAATAGCAAGTAAATCTTGTACATGATTTTATATTGAGATTTTACAAATCTATATTAGACGATTTTACAAATCTTGTACATGATTTTATATTAGGTGACCCATATCTGCATCTAATACATAAATTAGCCTAATATATTGGTATCTTTACACAATCTCCGCTACCCCAATTTATAGTTGTGTCGGTTTGTGGAAAACCAACTGTACCTCCATGCTAGGCCCCTTGCCATGAAAGCTGGCAGTGCACAACACACGTTTATCGAAATTTAAGATTCTGACCTATGTGGTGCTAGATCTATAAATTTAACTACGCTCATTTTAATTGAGTGCATTTATCAATTGGAACAATTTTTGTGTAAGGAAAATGTGGTACAGACGTGTCGTTAACCCCTACCGTTAATGGATATTGGAATATTTGATCTTATTGATAAGTGACATTGCTGAAAATATTTGGAGTATATTTTTATCATTTCTAGTTTTCTTCTCCACAATTTTCTTTCTTCTGATCATCCTAATTTCCTACGTTCAGTGTCTATCCAAAGCAATATATTTTCCATGTATGTTTAGGATGGAATTCTAAAATATCTATTTGTCTAGTTGAGCATCTCAATGTTTTGTCTTCTAATAATTTCTAATATTTTGTGTATCAGTCTCGATAAGTACAATTGAATGTATGAGTTATTGCTTTACACATTTATAGTTGGTCAGACAATACAATTTTCATTAATTTATACTACTTTTGGCTGAACACATCACAATATCCGATGGGTTTACCTACACATATAGAAGTTAAATTGCCACATTTGAAGTTTAATTTACTTGATGATCTACATTATTAATCATGGAATTCTAAAACATCTCTTTTTCTTGCCGAACATCTCAGTCTCAGATCAGTACACTTGAATGTATGACTTATTGCTTTAGACCTTTATAATTGCTTAGACAATACAATTTTTATTAATTCATAATATTTTTGGCTAAACACATGACAATATCTGATTGGTTGACCTACAGATAGAAAAGTTAAATTGCCACCTTTGAAGTGTAATTTACTTGATGATCTACATTATTAATTGCAAATATCAAATAAATACTTTGTATACACCCAGTTCGGAGCGTGTATAGGGAAATGAAATTGCAACTTTGACCATGTTGCCCTATCATTGAATTTAGCGGTGGTTGACATGATCTGTCGGCAGGAGCAAAGCAAGCAGACGAGATCCACCTGTAAATGGGCCACATAACCCTTTATCTGTAAATACTGTTGCACAAAGTCACTAGCCATATCTAGCATGTGTAGTGTTTAGTGTAGCCATTAATTTGGGTAACATGCAAATATGTTGTTCTTGGTAAAACACATCTACATATCCCATCTTAGAAAAAAGGCCTTCACCGTCTTGGTTCCAAACGACCAAAAATGGGTGATAGGATAATCAAAACATCGCACAAATCATAATTTTAGACTTTTTCTTGTTATAATTATTTAGAAAAACTATTTCCAAGGATGGACTAGGTTAACTCTTAGAATTAGAGGAAAAGTGTACTTAACTACTTACTGGTACGAATAGAAAGCTTTATTCTAACTATTTTAAACTACTACCACTAGCATAGTAGCTTAACAATACTGCCAACTAGCATAAACATTTCAAATTTCGAAAGTGGGAGACATAAGACATACCTCTCATGAGTGACTTCACAATTTTATTCCATATGATGTGTCCCTTAAAAACTCAAAAGAAGACCACTCTCATTAATAATATCAAACCAAAGAGGAAAATGAAGATCCATCTTTTAAGAATAAAGATAAAAGGAAAATGAAGCTCACGGCCCTACTGTCCTCTTCTTCTTCCTCTGCGGGGGCTCCCTGAGAACTACCACTAAGGTCAGAAAGGTGTCACGAAGGGAGTAGAGAGATCCTTGGCTCAAAGCAGAGATTACTCGTCACCTAAGAACCCCGCTTCACTCCCCTCACGGGGCGCGGGGTGCCCTCTCTAGTGCCAGCTTCCTCATGGAGGCCCTCATTCTAGAAGGAGCCCTCCCCCTCTCGGGGCTCGGTGATGGACTACTCGTGGATATTTCTACCTTCGAGAAGCTCGTCGAGGTCCTCGTCTTTGAGGGTACTTTTGGAAGGACAAAAGAGGAATTTGTTGATGTCCTCCTTATCACTAGAGGACCATGGGGCCCCCGCCATCATGAGTAAGCTCTCGTCTTTACTGCAACCATCTTCATTTCCTTCCATACCTACTTCTCATCCATGTGGTGTAGCAAGGAGCTTGTGAGGAAGAAGACACGCAGGGTCACCAACCCTGCGGGGGACACGTGGTCCCCGAGCTGCATCCCGTTGCGGGAACCTAGGGACCGTACGAGGCTACATGCCATGCGGCCTCTACTGTGGACCAGATGGCAGAGGAAGAGCTTGTGGAGGGCACCGCTGGCACAAAGGAGGCGAGAATGGAGTATGTGACACCGCAGACTGGTGCATGCGCTATCCGCGTGAGCCCTGCAATGGGGAAGGGCTCGGAGGAAATGCCTGCGGCCTCCCCACGTGCTTCATTAGTGGTGAGCGTGGGGTCGATGCTCACACCCTGGGAGGCCAGTCTTTCCAAGGAGGCGCGTGCCTTGATGTAGGAGCCACGTGCACCCCCGGATGAACATGTGACATGGATATTGCGCCCCATGTGGAGGCTGCGCCTGGCATGAGCCCTGATGAGGCCGTGGAGAGTGATGTTCCAGAAGCGCCTGGGCCAACAGACTTAGGGCCTAGTACCAAGGCTCCTGGTCTTGTGGCAGGCCCATCGCCATCATGAAACGCTGGTGGGGACCTCACGCAAAAGTGGGACCAGGGCTCCCCACGGAGTTTGTCGTGTTGCCCCGAGTGAAACATGGCATCCTGGATCTTGGAGATGTGGGGAGTTTATGTTGGCCTTGAAAGCTCCTTTCTACCGCCATCTAGGCCACTTTTGTGATCCTCGCAGAGGAATGCACACACCTTCATTGGGCGGAAGCCGAGGAAGCTGGAGGCTGAACATGACCACCTCGACGAGGCATGGTATAAACTCTACGACATTGTTCAGGACAACCGGGAGGCTGAGGAATGTGCTCACCTTCGTTGGCCGGAAGCCGAGGAAGCCCTTGTTGGAGCCCGTGAGCGGCCCACGAGGACCAAGGAGCACAAAGATACCATAGCATCCCATGAGAAGGAGGTCCTGACCACCCGTGAGGGAGTGAAGTCCCGGCAGGAAGTGCTCCTTCAGTGTAAGAGGTAGCTCAACATCGTGAAACATGAGCTTCACGAACGGGAGAAATCAGTAGAGCTCAGGGATAATGAGCTGAGCGCATATCATGGTCACGTCGATGAGCTGAAGACTCAGCTGGTTGAGAGTTAGCATGAGCTTGAGAAGGTATGATCAGGGCTCCGTGACCAACTCAAGAACAAGGAGGACCGCCTTTTCTAGGAGCAGAAGTCTTTCGAGAAGATGAAGAACAAGCTAGAAGCAAAGCTCCAATCTACCCGAGCTGACTTTGAGCAAGCTATACTTGCGAGGGACCAAACTTCTGGCGAACTATATCAGCTTCAGTCCGAGATCGATGGCGCCATCGAGGTGGAATGCAGCCAATTGCTGGGCCTAGCTGGCATGCGCATGTTTAGCAACCTCCTCTACCTAATCCCAAACATGACCATGTGCAGTGCTTAAGACGTGGGTCCCCACGCGGCCGGCACCCTTGCGGTGGAGGCTCAGAAGCACGTGGACTCCCTCTTGAAGATTTACCAGTGCAAGTTGGTGGCGGACAAGGCCTCCGGTCCTTCTGGCAAGGAGATCTCTGGCATGGAGCAAGGCAGGACGTCCAGCTCGAATGCAGAGGGCCGTGCTTTGTGGGAGTAGGTACCTATTGTGCACAACCCAAGAAGGCTCAACTTGTACCCTGTAATGTATGTAACAAACATGTGCTTGTTAAGACAGTGCCCTCATGGGCTCGATAGTGTAGGATATGCATATATCACATGGGTAACTTGTATGTTTGACCTCGAGTCCCGAGCACCCAGTATTCCGCGAGGTGTCGGTAAGGGGCGTAGAGTATAGGCACGAGGTGGCATTTACTTAGCATTGTAGAGGAGTGATTCTGCATGTGGCTGATGGGTTCGTAGCATGGAAAACAAAAAATTTCTACCGCAAGAATGAACAAAACCCAGATCTAATCTAGATAAAAGCCAAGATCTAATCTATTAGACATGTGCAACGAGATAGATCGGTACTAACCCTTGTAGATCCGAAAGCGTTAACGAGATTAGATCTCGTGGTTGATGTAGTCGATCACTTTCCGATCTCAAGATCGTGTGGACGATCCTTCCGGCGCCGCGTTCCGGCAGCGCTTCCGAAGTCAGTCACACGTGCGGAGTCGAAGCAGACCTTCCTCTCCTCGTTCCAGCGAGCAGCGGAGGTAGTAGATCTTCTCCACGGAATTCCAGCAGCACGACGGCGTGGTGGTGGTGGTGGAGTAGAGAATTTTGCAGGGCTTCGCCTATGCCTATGCAGAAGAAAGAAGGAGGAGAGAGGCGGCGGAGATTTGGTGTTGTGGAGGTAGGGCAAGGGGTGGCGCCTCCCCTTCTATTTAAAGGAGGGAGGGCGCCTTGGGAGGGGGAGTCCTAGTAGGACTCCCCACCTCCTTGGCCGGCGGATTGGGGAGGGGGGAAGGAGTCCTCCTCCCCCACGACTCCTTGTCTTGACCCACCAGGACTCCTTGATCCCTTCCTTGGTTTTCAAGCAAACTCCAAGAAAGCTTCCAGAACCTTCCGGAACATTCCAAAACCTTCTAGAATCCTCATATAAATACTCCGAAACATTTCCTAACTCAGAAAATGATCCCCAATATATGAATCTTATTCTCCAGACCATTCCGGATCTCCTCGTGATGTCCCGGATCCATTCCGAGACTCCGAACAACATTCGGTCTCCAACGCACATTCCATATCTACTTAAAAACAACTTCGAACCTTAAGTGTGTCACCCTATGGTTCATGAATATGTAGACATGACAGAGACACATCTCCTATCAATAACCATCAGCGGGACCTGGAGATCCATAATGGCTCCCACATACTCAACGATGACTTTGTGATCGGTAGAACCATTCTACATACGAAACCAATTCCCTTTGTCTCGCAATACTATACTTATCCGAGGTTTGATCGTTAGTGTCTCCATACCTAGTTCTACCTCGTTACTGATAAGTACTCTTTACTCGTTCCGTGATATGTCATCCCTTGTGACCCAGTCACATGCTTGAAAGCTAACTAGATGACATTCCACCAAGAGGGCCCAGAGCATATCTATCTGTTACATGGATGGACAAATCCCAATCTTGGTTCATGCGCTTCAACACATACTTTCAGAATACCCAATGACACCTTTATAACCACCCAGTTACGAAGCAGTGTTTGATGTCATCAAAGTACCCATCCGGTGATGGTGATTAACACAACCTCACGGTCGAAGGATTAGGTTACTATGCATTTAAAAGCTTATAGCAATACGAACTTAATGACTTGATATTATGCTACGCTTACTATGGGTGTGTGTCCATTACATCATTCTCCTAATGATATAACCTTGTTATTAATCACATCCTAATGTCCATGATCAGGAAACCATGATCATCAATTAATCAACAAGCTAGTTCAACAAGAGGCTTACTAGGGACTCTTACATGTTTACAAAACACACAAGTATTAGTGTTTCCTAATAATACAATTATAGCATGGGATGTAAACATTCATCATAAACAAAAAGATATAATAATAACAACTTTTATTATTGCCTCTTGGGCATATCTCCAACAGTCTCCCACTTGCACTAGAGTCAACAATCTAGATTACATGGTAATATACCTAACACCCATGGCGTTCTGGTGTTGGTCATGCTTTGCCCTAGGGAGAGGTTTAGTCAACGGATCTGCCACATTCGGATCAGTGTGTACTTTGCAAATCTTTATGTCACCATCTCGGACATACTCGCGAATAGCGTGGAAACGTAGCTTGATGTGCTTCAGCTTGCTATGTGACCTTGGCTCCTGTGCATTAGCTATGGCACCTGTGTTGTCACAGTAGATGGCCATCGGGTCCAACGCACTGGGAACCACGCCAAGTTCAGTAATGAATTCCTTCATCCACACGGCTTCTTGTGCAGCCTCCGAAGCAGCTATGTATTCCGATTAAGTTGAAGATTTCGCCACAGCGCTTTGCTTTGCACTCCTCCAGCTCACTGCAGCACCATTCAAAATAAATACGTATCCCGACTGTGACTTCGAGTCATCCGAATCGGTGTTCCAACTAGCATCGGTGCAACCGTTTACAACAAAATGTTCATCACCTCCATAAGAAAGAACCATATCCTTAGTCCTATTTAGGTACTTTAGGATATTCTTGACCGCTGTCTAGTGTTCCATTCCAGGATCACTTTGATATCTGCTAGTCAAACTAACAGCATGTGCTATATCCGGTCTTGTACACAGCATGGCATACATGATAGAACCTATGGCCGAGGCATAGGGAATATTATTCATTTTCTCTCTATCTTCTGCCGTAGCTGGACTTTGAGTCTTACTCAAGGTCTTACCTGACAACATGGGCACAAACCCTTTCTTGCTATTTTCCATTCTAAACTTCTTTAGAACTTTGTCTAAGTATGTACTTTGTGAAAGCGCTATTAGGCGTCTTGATCTATCTCTATAAATCTTGATGCCTAGAATATATGCCGCTTCGCCAAGATCCTTCATTGAAAAACTATTATTCAAATAGGTTTTGACGCTATT
Organism: Avena sativa; assembly: GCA_916181665.1. NCBI lineage: Eukaryota > Viridiplantae > Streptophyta > Magnoliopsida > Poales > Poaceae > Avena > Avena sativa. Next base: position 47,851,835 of record OV702300.1, on the reverse strand, counting down.
AAGAAGTTCTATATCATTCCCAATCAATAATATGTCATCTACATATAGTACTAGGAATGCTACAGAGCTCCCACTCACTTTCTTGTAAATACAAGCTTCTCCATAAGTTTGTATAAATCCAAAGTTTTTGATTACTTTATCAAAACGTTGATTCCAACTCCGGGATGCTTGCTTTAGTCCATAAATGGTGCGCTGAAGTTTGCATACTTTGTCAGCATCTTTAGGATCGACAAAACCCTTGGGTTGTACCATATACAACTCGTCCTCAATGTCACCATTAAGGAACACCGTTTTGACATCCATCTGCCAAATTTCATAATCGAAATGTGCAGCAATTGCTAACAAAATCCTCACAGACTTTAGCTTCACTACTGGTGAGAATGTCTCATCATAGTCAACTCCTTGAATTTGTCGGAACCCTTTCGCGACAAGTCGAGCTTTATAGACGGTAACATTACCATCAGCATCTGTTTTTCTCTTGAAAATCCATTTGTTCTCGTCAGCCTTACGGCCATCCGGTAAGTCCACCAAGGTCCACACTTGGTTTTCGTACATGGATCCCATTTCGGATTTCATGGCTTCTAGCCATTTGTCGGAATCTGGGCTTACCATAGCTTCTTCATACGTCACAGGGTCATCAGCGTTGTCCACCAACATGACGTTCAAGGCAGAGTCATACCAATCAGGAGTGGTACGAACCCTCGTTGACCTGCGAGGTTCAGCAGTAACTTCATTTGAAGTTTCATGATCATTATCATTAGCTTCCTCTCCAATTGGTGCAGGCGGCACAAAAACATCTTCCGGTGCTGCGCTACTCTCAAATATGAGAGAAGGTTCAATAACCTCATCGAGTTCTACTTTCCTTCTAGTCACTTCCTTCGAGAGAAATTCCTTCTCAAGAAAGGATCCATTCTTGGCAACGAAAACTTTGCCTTCGGATCTATGATAGAAGGTATACCCAATTGTTTCTTTAGGGTATCCTATGAAGACGCATTTCTCCGCTTTGGGTTCTAGCTTATCAGGTTGTAACTTCTTTACATATGCCTCGCAACCCCAAACTTTAAGGAACGACAACTTAGGTTTCTTTCCAAACCACAATTCGTACGGTGTCGTTTCAACGGATTTAGATGGTGCCCTATTTAAAGTGAATGCGGCTGTCTCTAACGCATAGCCCCAAAATGATAACGGTAAATCTGTAAGAGACATCATAGACCGAACCATATCTAAGAGAGTTCAATTACGACGTTCGGACACACCATTACGCTGTGGTGTTCCCGGCGGTGTCAACTGCGAAAGTATTCCACATTTCTTTAAATGCATGCCAAACTCATAACTCGGATATTCACCTCCGCGGTCAGAACGCAGAAACTTAATCTTCTTGTTACGATGATTTTCCACTTCACTTTAAAATTCCTTAAACTTCTCGAAAGTTTCGGACTTATGTTTCATAAAGTAGACATACCCATATCTACTTAAGTCATCCGTGAAAGTGAGAACATAACGATATCCACCACGCTATGCTACACTCATAGGACCGCATACATCGGTATGTATTATTTTCAATAAGTCTGTAGCTCGCTCCATTATTCTAGAGAATGGAGTCTTAGTCATTTTTCCCATTAGACATGCTTCGCATCTTTCAAGTGATTCAAAATCAAGTGATTCAAGAAGTCCATCAGAATGGAGTTTCTTCATACGCTTCACTCCAATGTGACCAAGACGACAGTGCCACATGTATGTAGAATTATCATTCAATTTTGTTCGTTTGGCAACTATGTTGTGAACATGTGTATCACTACTATCGAGATTCAGTAAGAATAAACCATTCATCTCAGGTGCATTACCATAAAAGATATTACTCATATAAATCGAACAACCTTTATTCTCGGACTTAAAAGAGTAACCGTCTCGCAATAAACATGATCCAGATATAATGTTCATGCTTAACGCAGGCACCAAATAACAATTATTCAAATTTAAAACTAATCCCGAAGGTAGATGTAGAGGGAGCGTGCCGACGGCGATCACATCAACCTTGGAGCCATTTCCAACGCGCATCGTCACCTCGTCTCTTGCTAGTCTTCGTTTATTCCGCAGCTCCTGTTTCGAGTTACAAATATGAGCAACCGAACCAGTATCAAATACCCAGGCACTACTACGATTACTAGTAAGATACACATCTATAACATATATATCAAATATACCTTTCTTCTTGATGTTGCCATTCTCCAGATCCGCCAGGTACTTGGGACAGTTACGCTTCCAGTGACCAGCACCCTTGCAGTAGAAGCACTCAGTTTCAGGCTTGGGACCAGCCTTGGGCTTCTTTGCAGGTGCGGCAGCTTTCTTGCCGTCCTTCTTGAAGTTGTCCTTGTTCTTAGGCTTGCCCTGTCTCTTGAAATTGGTGGTCTTATTGACTATCAACACTTGGTGCTCCTTCTTGATCTCCACTTCAGCAGTTTTCAGCATGGACGATAGTTCAAGCAACGTCTTGTTCATGCAGTGCATATTGTAGTTCATCACAAAGTTCTTGTAACTTGGTGGCAGTGATTGGAGGAGACGGTGAATCCCAAACTCATTAGGAATCGATATTCCCAACTCTTGGAGCTTGTTTGCGTATCCAGACATGGTGAGTACGTGCTCGCTAACGGAGCTTCCCTCTTCCATCTTACAGTTAAAGAACTTTTCGGAGGCCTCATAGCTCTCCATGGCCGCGCGAGTCTCAAAGATTAGCCTGAGCTCCTTAATGATCTCGAACGGGTCGTGGTGCTCAAAACGCTTTTGGAGCTCCGCTTCTAAACCGTACAGGATGGCACACTGAACTATGGAGTAATGATTTTTCCGAGTGGCGTAAACATTCTTTACGTCATCGGTGGCATCTTCTGCAGGTGGGTCACCTAGCGGTGCTTCGAGCACATAGGTCAACTGACCAGCCCTGAGGACGATCTTTAGTCCATGGAACCAGTCCGTGAAATTGCTTCCATTGTTCTTAAGCTTTTCTTTCTTTAGGAACGCATTGAAATTGATGGAGGGGGTCGCCATAATCTACAACAATTTGCAAGTACTTTAGACTAAGTTTATGATAAATCTAGTTCAAATTTAATTCTTAAACTAACTAGGTGAAATCCCACTCAAAACAACATCCCTCACATTGTCTTAGTGATTACACGAACCAAGTCCACTACACCAAGTCCATCTTCAGGAGAGAAGATGTAGTTTCATCGGCGAACAATCTTCATGTTCATCATATCATTTATATGACTCATGCTCTACCTTTCGGTATTCCGTGTTCCGAGACCATGTCTGTACATGCTAGGCTCGTCAAGATAACCTTAGTTTCCGCATGTGCAAATCTGGCTTGCACCCGTTGTATGCACACGTAGAATCTATCACATCCAATTATCACGAGATGCTTCGAAACGACGAGTCTTAGCAACGGTTCCAACTAAGGGTGAACACTTTATTACTTGATATTTAGTGAGAGGGATCATCTTATAATGCTACCGTCGCGATCTAAGCAATACAAGATGCATAAAGGATTAACATCACAGAAAATTCATAATTAGTGTGATATGATATGGCCTTTTCTTCTTGCGCCTTTGATCTCCATCTCCAAAGCATGAACATGATCTCCATCATCACCAGCATTGTGTCAAGGTCAGTGGCGCCGCTTCATGGTTGTCCATCATCACTAGCAACTATTACAACTACTTGGAATAAAGCTATTACAAGATGAATAGACACGCAGGTCTTAACAGAATTAAAGACAACCATTAGGCTCCTGCCGGTTGCCATATTACAACAAGGATCATTGCATACATCAAATACAATCACAATCACATGATGGTCATATCACATCACAAAACCCCTGCAAAAACAAGTTAGACGCCTCTAATTTTCTTTGCATGTTTTACGTGGTTTGGGGCTTTCGAACTAGAACGGATCTTACCTACGAAACTGAACCACAACATTGATACAAGTGTTATCAAGTGCAAAGTGTAAATTGGATCTATACTATGGTGGGAGAGACAGACACCCGCAAAGCCACTTGTGCAAAGCAAGTTACACATCAAGCGTGGAGCAAGTCTCATGTGCGATGACATGTAAGGTTAGCCCGAGCCGCTTCATCCCACCATGCCGCAAGATGCAAAGTACACAAAGAAAAAGACGGCACGAGCACCAACGCCCACAACACCATTGTGTTCTACTCGTGCAACAGATCTACGCATAGATACGGCTCTGATACCACTGATGGGTTCGTAGCATGGAAAACAAAAAAATTCTACCGCAAGAACGAACAAAACCCAGATCTAATCTAGATAAAAGCCAAGATCTAATCTATTAGACATGTGCAACGAGATAGATCGGTACTAACCCTTGTAGATCCAAAAGCGTTAACGAGATTAGATCTCGTGGTTGATGTAGTCGATCACTTGCCGATCTCAAGATCGTGTGGACGATCCTTCCGGCGCCGCGTTCCGGCAGCGCTTCCGCAGTCGGTCACACGTGCGGAGTCGAAGCAGACCTTCCTCTCCTCGTTCCAGCGAGCAGCGGAGGTAGTAGATCTTCTCCACGGAATCCCAGCAGCACGACGGCGTGGTGGTGGTGGTGGAGTAGAGAATTCTGCAGGGCTTCGCCTATGCCTATGCAGAAGAAAGGAGGAGGAGAGAGGCGGCGGGGATTTGGTGTTGTGGAGGTAGGGCAAGGGGTGGCGCCTCCCCCTTCTATTTAAAGGAGGGAGGGCGCCTTGGGAGGGGAGTCCTAGTAGGACTCCCCACCTCCTTGGCCGGCGGATTGGGAAGGGGGGAAGGAGTCCTCCTCCCCCACGACTCCTTGTCTTGACCCACCAGGACTCCTTGATCCCTTCCTTGGTTTTCAAGCAAACTCCAAGAAACCTTCTAGAACCTTCCGGAACATTCCGAAACCTTCTAGAATCCTCATACAAATACTCCGGAACATTTCCTAACTCAGAAAATGATCCCCAATATATGAATCTTATTCTCCGGACCATTCCGGATCTCCTCGTGATGTCCCGGATCCATTCCGAGACTCCGAACAACATTCAGTCTCCAACGCACATTCCATATCTACTTAAAAACAACTTCGAACCTTAAGTGTGTCACCCTACGGTTCGTGAATATGTAGACATGAGAGAGACACATCTCCTATCAATAACCATCAGCGGGACCTGGAGATCCATAATGGCTCCCACATACTCAACGATGACTTTGTGATTGATAGAACCATTTTACATACGAAACCAATTCCCTTTGTCTCGTGATACTATACTTATCCGAGGTTTGATCGTCGGTATCTCCATACCTAGTTCTACCTCGTTACTGATAAGTACTCTTTACTCGTTCCGTGATATGTCATCCCTTGTGACCCAGTCACATGCTTGCAAGCTAACTAGATGACATTCCACCGAGAGGGCCCAGAGCATATCTATCCGTCACATGGATGGACAAATCCCAATCTTGGTTCATGCGCTTCAACACATACTTTCAGAATACCCAATGACACCTTTATAACCACCCAGTTACGAAGCAGTGTTTGATGTCATCAAAGTACCCATCCGGTGATGGTGATTAACACAACCTCACGGTCGAAGGATTAGGTTACTATGCATTTAAAAGCTTATAGCAATACGAACTTAATGACTTGATCTTATGCTACGCTTACTATAGGTGTGTGTCCATTACATCATTCTCCTAATGATATAACCTTGTTATTAATCACATCCTAATGTCCATGATCAGGAAACCATGATCATCAATTAATCAACAAGCTAGTTCAACAAGAGGCTTACTAGGGACTCTTACATGTTTACAAAACACACAAGTATTAGTGTTTCCTAATAATACAATTATAGCATGGGATGTAAACATTCATCATAAACAAAAAAGATATAATAATAACCACTTTTATTATTGCCTCTTGGGCATATCTCCAACAGTGGCTTCCCGCGCGACTCGTGCCTGTAGCTGTCCTTCGATGAGGGACAGTGGAGGGCCTATTGTAAGGCTTGAAGAGAGCCTCATGGGCCCCATGGAGTGCATCCTGCGATGAGTCTCAGGTGAGACATAGGCGAGGGGACCTCATAGGTTCTGCGGGAGCCCATCCCGTGATGGCTTTGGCGAATAATCTCAGGCGAGACTTAGGTAAGGAAACCATGTGGGCCTTAGAGTGGTCCTCTCGTGAGACCATGTAAAAGAGTCTATTGCGAGACAAAGTCGAGGCCACCTTGTGGGACTCAGCGAGGACACCCGTGGCGCCTCACGAAGCACATCCCGTGATGGCCCTGTTGGATGTAGGTTTCTTGTGAGATGTAGGCGAGGACACCCCATGGTGCCTCATGAATCGCATCTCATGATGGACCCCTTGAAGGACTTGATTCTGCTCTGTTTTGCTAACATAGGCAAGCCCTCAGCGATGACACCTTGTGGGCCTCGGTAGGGACCTCTCGTGAGATTCCTAGCTACATCGTTTTGGAGTAGGACCGCGAAAACTATTTTCTACGGGCGCCGGTACATACCGGAGTCGCATCCACCGCACAGTTGTTGGAGATTAGTATCGCCGTTTCTCTACCTTCCGTCAACTGCTGCCCTCCGTTTTCACCGCAATAAATGCCCAGGCCTACAAGACTGACATAATTTTCTTTTCCCCTGATTCTCTCGTGATCTCTCTCCCTTCTCTCTCACACGCCCAGCTCCACATGAATCCATGTCGGATCGAGCACGAGGGGCGATGTCCTGCACCGGAAAAGGGCCAGCAGCAGAGGAACTTCCCACCGCCCGGAGATGGAGCTCTGGCGTGGAGCTCGTGGGCGAACGGTGCCGGTCGGAGCGCGCGGTGGCGAGCAGAGTCCGAGCGGTCGGCGCGAGCGGCGACCGCAGCACGGCCAGAGCGCAGTCGCCACGAGCTGTGCCGTGGCGACCGGAGCGTGAGCTTCGACTGCGCACGAGGTCGCGAGCGGCGCGGGCGGCTGTTCCGAGCGGCGGCCAGAACCGGCGGCCAGAGCGCGGCCAGCAGACGGCGCGAGCGCGGGTGACGCGAGCGGCGGCTGGAGCGCGGGCTACGCGAGTGGCGGCCTGAGCGAGCCGCGGCCGGAAAGCAAGCGCGGCGGCGGCTAGAGCGCGGGCTACGCGAGCGGCGGACAGAGCACAGGCTACGTGAGCGGCGACTGGAGCGCGAGCGCGGCGGCGGCTGGAGCGTCGGCTGCGCGAGCGGCAGCCGGAGCACGAGCACGATGGCGGCCGGAGCGCGGGCTGCGCGAGCGGCGGACGAAGCGCGAGCACGACAACTGCCAGAGCGCGGGTTACGGCTTGCCCCGTCCGATCTGGGCTGGTTGGAGGTCGAGCACGATCTGGACGTGGAGTTCTTGGATTCTAGGCTGCCTTTTGGTCCTTTTTTTCTTTTTGATTTTTTTAGAACTACTGTTAGGATCCAAAATTCTTTTTGTTGCATTGTAACTGTTCCTAGAATAATTTAATTCAAAGGTTTTTTTTGCGTACAAGTAGCAGAGTAAGAAAAATCTCTAAATGTATGGAAACTAAAACAGATCTAATTTTTCATACCTATTTCATATATGAAAACTGAAACGAATTATGTTTGGGGTATTTTTGTGAATCTTATATTAAAACCTGAAAATAGATGTGATTTTCTTAGAGCAAGTCCAGCAGTTGTGCTAAATGAGCTGCACGCTAAATACCCCGTCGAACCGTGTGCGCGGTCTAAAAGTTTTACCGCGCACGGCAAAAAGCGGGCGTCCACGTTTTATTTCAGGCACCGCTGAGCGCGCTACATAAAAGACATGCGACACGTGTGTCCAACTGCCACGTACTATTCAGCGCGTCATTTTCTTCTTCCACCGTTTCGCTGCCGCCAGCGTGCATCGCTTCGCCGCACCCATGCCACCCGCCGAGATGCTGCCATGCTGGGCGCGCAAACATAGAAGGTGCGTGGTGCACATCTCCAACTGCCATTGTCTCTTCAGCGCACCCTTTTTCACTTTCACCGTTTCGCTATCGTCAGCATGCATCGCTTCCCCATCCCCACCGCGCCACCCCCGAGATGCCGCCACGCTGGTCGAGCTCGGGGTACCGTGGCGTCCACGCGTGCCCACCCGCAAATACTACGCCAAGATCCACATCGGCCACGAGCGCATCAGTCTTGGCACGTACGAGACCGCGCACGAGGTAGCGTGCGCGTTTGAGACCGCGCCCTCGAGCGTCATCTTCCCATCAACCATGTTTCAAACGATTAAAACCACCACTTCAAACATTTAAAACCACTAAAACATGTTTAAAACATTTGAAACCACTAATACATGTTTCAATCAATTGAAACCACCACATAAGAAGAACCGGAACCATATGATAAAGTTTCTTTTAATTAAAACCACAAAACCATATTTTAAATAATTGAAACCACTAATTTAAAATTTTGAAACATGTCTCAAATATTTGAAACTACTAATACATATTTGAAACAATTGAAACCATCACATAGAAAGAACTGGAACCACAAGACCAAATTTCATTTAATTAAAACCACAAAACCATGTTTAAAACAATTGAAACCTCCACTTTGAACATTTAAAATAACTAAAACATATTTGAAATATTTAAAATCACAAATACATATTTGAAACAATTGAAACCACCACGTAAGAAAAATCGGAATCACAAGACCAAGTTTTATTTAATTGAAAACACAAAACCATGTTCGAAACAATTGAAACCGCTACTTCAAACATTTCAAATCACTAAAACATGTTTGAAACAATTGAAACCACTAAAATATATTTTAAATATTTGAAACCACTAATACATGTTTGAAACCATTGAAACCATCACATAGAAAGAACCGGAACCACAAGACCAAATTTCATTTAATTAAACCCACAAAACCATATTTGAAACAATTGAAACCTCCACTTCAAACATTTGAAATAACTAAAACATGTTTGAAATATTTAAAACTACTAATACATATTTAAAACAATTGAAACCACCACGTAAGAAAATCGGAACCACGAGACCAAGTTTTATTTAATTGAAACCACAAAACCATGTTCGAAACAATTGAAACCGCCACTTCAAACATTTCAAACCACTAAAACATATTTGAAACAATTGAAACCACTAAAACATATTTTAAACATTTGAAACCACTAATACATGTTTGAAACAATTGAAACCACCACCTATAAGAACCGGAACCAAAAGACCAAGTTTCATTTTATTGAAACCACAAAACCATGTTTGAAATAATTGAAACCACCACTTCAAATATTTGTAACCACTAAAACTTGTTTCAAACATTTGAAAACACTAATACATGTTTGAAACAATTGAAACCACCCCATAAGAAGAACCGGAACTACAATACCAAGTTTCATTTAATTGAAACCACAAAACTATGTTTGAAACAATTGAAACCACCACGTAAGAAAAACCAGAATCACAAGACCAAGTTTCATTTAATTAAAACCACAAAACCATGTTCGAAACAATTAAAACCACCATTTCAAACATTTAAAACTAATAAAACATGTTTGAAACAATTGAAACCACTAAAACATGTTTGAAATATTTGGAACCACTAATGCATGTTTGAAACAATTGAAACCACCACATAAGAAGAACCGAAACCACAAGACCAAGTTTCATTTCATTGAAACCACAAAACCATGTTTAAAACAATTGAAACCACCACTCAAACACATTTGAAACCACTAAAACATGTTTAAAATATTTGAAACCACTGGTACAAATTTGAAACAATTGAAACCACCTCATAAGAAGAACCAGAACCACAAGACCAAGTTTTATTTAATTGAAACCACAAAACCATTTTAAAACAATTGAAGCCACTACTTCAAACATTTGAAACCACCAAAATATGTTTGAAACATTTGGAACCACTAGTACATGTTTGAAATAATTGGAACCACCACGTAAAAACGGAACCATAAGACCAAGTTTCATTTAATTGAAACCACAAAACCATGTACAAAATAATTGAAATCACCACTTCAAACATTTAAAACCACTAAAACATGTTTGAAATAATTAAAATCAGTAAAACATGTTTGAAACATTTGAAACCAGTAATGCATGTTTGAAATATTTGAAACTACCACATAAGAAGAACCGGAACCAGAAGACCTAGTTGCATTTAATTGAAATCATCAAACTATGTTTGAAACAATTGAAACCACCACTCCAAATATTTGAAACCACTAAAACATGTTCGAAAAATTTGAATCTACTAATATATATTTGAAACAATTGAAACCACCACATAAAAAGAACCGGAATCACAAGACCAACTTTGATTTAATTGAAACCACACAACCATCTTTGAAAAAATTGAAACCATCACTCTAAACATTTAAAAACACTAAAATATTTTTGAAATATTTGAAACCACTAATACATGTTTGAAAAAATTGAAACCACCACATCAGAAGAACCAGAACCACAAGACAAAGTTTCATTTAATTGAAACCAAAAAATCATTTTTGAAACAATTGAAACCACCACTTCATACGGTTCAAACCACTAACATGTTTAAAACATTTGAAACCACTGAAACATATTTGAAATAATTGAAACTACCACATAACAAGAATCGAAACCAAAAGACCAACTTTCGTTGAATTGAAACCACAAAATCATGTTTTAAACAATTGAAAATACCACTTCATACAGTTCCAACCACTAAAATATGTTTGAAACAATTAAAACCACTACAAAATAAGAACTGGAACCAGAAGACCAAGTTTCATTTAATTGAAACCACCAAACTATGTTTGAAACAATTGAAACCACCACCTCGAACTTTTAAAACCACTAAAACATGTTTCAAATATTTGAAACCACTAATACATATTTCAAACAATTGAAACCATCACATAGAAAGAACCGGAACCACAAGACCAAGTTTTATTTAACCGAAACCACAAAACCATGTTTTAAACCATTGAAACCACCACTTCAAACATTTGAAACCACTAAAATATGTTTCAAACATTTGAAAACCACTAATACATGTTTAGAACAATTGGTACCACCACATAAGAAGAATCGAAACCACAAGACCAAATTTCATTTAATTGAAACCAGAAAACCATGTTTTAAATGTATTGAAACCACAAAACTAGTAGGCATTTTTATGAAATAACAATAATTATGAAACCAAACTAGAACACGGTCATGTGAAAGACCACCAAAACCTTTTCACCATTTTGTGGAACACGACTGAAAAATAAAATTGAAACTAGTAGGCACGTTTATGAAACATCAGCAGTTGTGAAACCAAACCGATACACGGTCATGTGAAACACGACTAAATATTTCTGAAACCATTTCAACATTTTGTGGAACATGACTGAAAAATAATTGAAACTAGTAGGCATTTTTATGAAACATCAACAATTGTGAAACCAAATCGAAACACGGTCATGTGAAACACGACTAAAAATTCCGAAAGCCATTTCATCATTTTGTGGAACACGATTTAAAAATAATTGAATCTAGTAGGCATTTTTATAAAATATCAGGAATTGTGAAACCAAATGGGAATTTTTGAAACTATTTTAACATTTGATGGAACACGACTGAAAAATAATTGAAACTAGTAGGCATTTTTATGAAACAACAACAATTACGAAACCAAACCGGAACACGGTCATGTGAAACACGACCAAAACCATTTTACAATTTTGTGGAACACGACTAAACAATAATTTAAACTAGTAGGCATTTTTATAAAACATTAGCAGTTGTGAAACTAAACCGAAACACGGTCATGTGAAACACTACTGGAAATTTCTGGAACCATTTCAATATTTTGTGGAACACGACTGAAAAATAAATGAAACTAGTAGGCATTTGTATGAAACATCAACAATAATGAAACCAAATCGAAATACAGTCAAGCGAAACACGACTGGATTTTTTTGAAACCATTTCAACATTCTGTGAAACACGGTTGAAAATTAATTGAAGCTAGTAGGCCTTTTTTTATAAAACATCAGCAATTGTGAAACCAAATGGGAACACGGTCATGTGAAATAATACTGATTTTTTTAAAACTATTTCAACATTTTGTGGAGTACGAACTGAAAATAATTGAAACTAGTAGGAATTTTTATGGTACCAGATTGTATCATGATAGTTTCAATCTGTTACGTTTCCTAAATTTCAGTCATGTTTCATAAATTTATCTTGTTTCATAAATTTATAATTCTGGTCACGTTTCACAAGTACCACTAGTTTCAATCTGGTTTCATAAAATAATATTAATTTCAAAAACAGTACTACTGTCAATTTGGTTTAATTAGTATTGGCTCCGTCCCATAGAATATGGTGTATATTTTTTTTTCAAAATTTCCTAACAGCATAAGCCACCGGGTGTGGTTTGACTGTTTCTTTCCAAAATTACCACTCCTAGCCATTTAATCTATCTGAATTATCAGGAGTGAAGTTGGTAATTGCAGCGGTGTCATTGGCCTTCATAGGCGCACGCCTGGAGATTTGGAGGAAAATTAAGAGAGGGCTATTAGTTGCGGCACTGCTACTGGCCAGTTACATCTGCATGCGTCCCATGTAAGAGAAAGTTATTAAGAAATGAATATCACAAGTTAATAGGGTCACGATTTGGAGGGAAAAGTGAATACACCGTCCCGCTGCCATCAGAACAAAAAGTAAACGCATGCAGAGTCGTGGAGGAAAAAGCGCAGGTGGGTGGGGTCATGGACGGAAAGGAAACGGAAACCATAAACGGCAACCAACCAGCGAAAGGACAGTCCAAATCTTAAAGCACCGGTGTGTGGATGATGCGACGCTGGTACGTACCGACGCCGGTAGAATCGCTGCTCTCAGTAGGACCGCGTCTGCGTTATGGGTTGAGGCAGCGTCATGACAACAGGTTGCAAGCGGTATGTGCTCTCTGGTTCACGTATGTGTTTTGCACGAGAAGGTCAAGCATAGGCACTTGGGCTTTGCACGTATGTGTTTTGACCTTGGTGAGGTGACTTGCACAGGGTGAGCAGTCTCGCGAGCTAGAGCTCAGTCACTTGGGCTTTGCACTGACGGGACAGACCCAAGCATAGGCACCGTTCCCAGCGCCTGCTCGTGTGATTCACAGTATAGAGACCATGAGCGTAAGAAAATCTGCTTACGGGGTAAGGATGGGTGGAGCGACATTGGCAAGAAGTTCTTGTTTTATTTCCGCATGAAGGTGTTCGTTACAAGCGCTCCGCGAGGTGGGCAGAGGCTTTTAGAGACGCAGAGGTGCTTCATGAGCGGAGCTTGCGGAGTTGCTTCACTTGGTGAACTTGCTGCTGGTGATGTGGAGATATCTGCAGCCCCTGAGCATGTGCATCATTGTTCCTGTGGTGCCCAGCTTCCGTGTCGTGAACGACCATGGGATGCAGGCTTGCTTGGCGTGGGGTTGGTGAGGCTCCCGCGTGTTGATGAACTTGGTGGAGTCGTGGAGCGTTATCGGCCCTGGTAGGCCATTGCGGGAGATTGTGCTTCTTCTTCGTGGGAAGCTCAATGGCATCCTCATCAGTGGGGTAGGTGGCAGCAACATCAAGCATGCTCAACAGAGAGAATTGCGTCGTTTTCATCGCCGCGGACGGTGATGGTGCCGCTGCAGCACCGGATTTTAATGAGGTTGTAGGCGTGACGAGTTACCGCCATGAAGCTTGATAGCGTGGGGTAGCCGAGGATGACATTGTAGGGCAAGGCTTGGTGTGCCACGTCGAAGTCGATATGTTCGGCGCGGTAGTTTTTGCGGATCCCGAATGTGATAGGGAATCTCACCTGCCCCAAGCATCAGGGCGCTGGTAGGGTACTCAGGATAATGTTTCCGAATCAGCGAAGTTTATTTTTCTGTCGCGTTTTTAAAGCGCTGAACTCGTTTGGTGGTTGTAAAATCTGGTTTCATTTGATAATGGAGCCGGCCGGGGGCTTTCAACCCCCTATTCATCTACAAAAGCATGTCTAAAATTTGTGAAAGATCTTCTAGAGGCCGCAATATGCTGGTTCATATGTGCAAATGCACCTATTGTGAGAAAACAAATTTCAAAATATCAAAAATTTGAAAAACAAATTCTACATGTACATCCGGACATTTTATACACGACACGTAAAATATCCTTTCATCCAATAAACTTGTGAACCAACATAAAATGTTTCAAATTTGGATGCAAAAAATTTCTTCAACTTTTTGATATTTCGTAATATGTTTTGTAACAATGGATGCATTTGCGCCTGCGAGCCAAAGTGAATATCTCGAGATCTTGTACAGTATAAGAAATGTTTCACAACTTGTCTCAAGATCAAATCCGCCGGTTCAGTTTCTCGGAGGTGCTCATAGGGGTAAGGTGTGCGTGTGTGCGTTCGATGGGGCGTTTGTACTGTGTTTCTAAAAAAAAAACTTGTTTCATATATAAACGTTTCAGTTATGATGTTTTAGTTAGTGACATCATATCCATGTGGTGGCAAACTGCTATTGCACGGATCTCAAAGTAGTAGTCAATGCGAGCGGGTACAAAGTCGAGCACGCCGGGGTAGGAGAATCCGGCCGGCCACCATGTCCAGCGAATCTACCATTGAGGAGGCTCTGCTGGTGGGTGAGGAGGGTGGAGATGGAGATGTTAGCAGCGGCACGCGTGTGAGTATCGACGAGGCGCTGGCTGAGCACGCGGGTGAGTTTGGGCGTTGGCAGCTTCGGCACTTTGTGCTGGTGTCGTCGGCGTGGGTGCTGGAGGCGATGCACACCATGGTGATCATCTTCGCGGACCGCGAGCCCGCCATGTGGTGCCCCGCTGGAGACGGGCGGTGCGGCGATCGTTGCGGCGTGGAGGCGGAGGCGGAGGCGTCGGGGTGGGTGTGGAGAGAGTCGTCGTCGTCGTCAACGGTGGCAGAGTGGGGCCTGGTGTGCGGCGAGCGGTACAAGGTGGCGCTGGTCCAAGCCCTCTTCTTCGTGGGCTGCATGGTGGGCGCCGGTGTGTTTGGGCAGCTCTCCGACTCGTGGCTTGGTCGCAAGGGTGGCCTCCAGGTGGTCTGCTTTCTCAACGCCGTCTTCGGCCTCCTCACATCCATGGCACCCAACTACTGGGTCTACACGGCCCTACGCGTCCTCACCGGCTTGAGCGCCGGCAGCATCGGCCTATGTGCCTTTGTCCTCGCCAACGAGCCCATCGGGCCCTCCCGCCGCGGCGTGGCCGGCATGTCCACATTCTACTTCTTCTCCGGCGGCACCGCCATCCTGGCCGGAGTCGCCGCAATGTTCAAGTCCTCCTGGCGCCTGCTCTACGTGGTGACCTCGCTGCCGTCGCTCCTCTACCTAGTCGCTGTCCTGCCGTTCGTCTCCGAGTCGCCGCGCTGGTACCTGGTGCGCGGGCGCGCCGGTGACGCCATGCGCGTCCTGTGCGAGATCGCGGCCACAAACGGCAGGCGCATCCCCGACGGCATCACACTCAAGCTGGACGACGACGACGACGACGAGCCTGCTGCTGACAAGCAGCAGCAGGTCGCTGTGGAGGCGTCGCTCCTGGACGTGCTGCGGTGGAGGACGACGCGGGTTCGGCTGGTGCTGTCGGTGCTCATCAACCTGGTGTGCGCGCTGGTCTACTACGGGTTAACCCTGAACGTGGTGAATCTCAAGACGGACCTGTACGTGAGCGTGGTGGCCAACGCCATGGCGGAGATGCCCGCCTTCCTCCTCACCGCGCTACTCATTGACCGCTTCGGCCGGAAGCCACTCTCCATTGCCACCATGCTTCTCAGCGGCGTCTTCTGCACCATTGCCGGAAGCCTCATCGTCTCTTCCGGCGTGCTCAGGACTGCATGCGGCGTGGTGGGCATCTTCGGAATGGCGGCCACTTCCAACCTTCTCTTCGTATACACCTCCGAGCTGTTTCCCACGGTGGTGCGGAATTCGGCAATGGGGTGCATCGCACAGGCCACGCAGATGGGGGCCATACTGGCGCCGCTGGTGGTGCTGCTCGGGGACCGGCTGCCGTTCGCCGTCTTCGGCCTGTCCGGGATCATCGGCGGCCTGCTCGTCTTCTACCTCCCCGAGACTATGAACATGCCTTTCTATGATACCATGGCCGGACTAGAGCAAGGAGAAAAGACCACACTCGATCTGCAAGTAAAATAAAAGGAGGAGCAAACTATATACTACTATATGGCACCGCGCGCCAGTTTTCATGCATCTTAATTTGTTTCCCGAAAATCATCTCTTTTTTTTTTCCTTCTTCCGTCCGGAGAAAAAACATAGCTAGCTAGCTAGCAAGATGAGCAGCATATCTATCTCCGTCCTTTCTGTATTCCCTTTGTTTCATTTTTACGTTATGAATCTTTCATATTTCCAGAAATAAACGGCCGTAGCATCTGTAGACAGTTATTATTAGGGGCGGGGAGAGTTGGAGTGATGCACCGTACGTGGTGCTTGTCCACTGCTCTGCTGCTTATAGTGGAGGTGGAGACTAGTATAGTACTAGTATAAAGTTATTATCTCCAATTTTAGGCTAAATCTGGACGACCGACGTTTTGGATATACGACTGGACGAAATTTCGCCGTCAGAACGAAAAATAGGCCCAGAGATGCTCTTGTATGGCCGGGTGTCAGCACAGTGGTGAACCAGGTGGACACTCACCACCGTGGTGCAGAATTCGGCGATAGGGTGCGTCGCACAGGCCAGACAGATGGGGGCCATACTGGCGCCGCTCGTGGTGCTGCTCGGGGCCCGCTGCCATTCGCCGTCTTCGGCGTCTCGAGGATCATCAGCGGCATGCGCGTCTTCTACCTCCCTGAGAGGCTGAGACCATGAACATGCCTTTATATGACACCATGGCCGGACTAGAGCAAGGAGAAAAGATCACACTCGATCTGCAAGTAAAATAAAAGGAGCAAATTATGGCACTGCCAGTTTTCATCTTTTTCTTTCAAATATTTTATTTTGTTTTTTCCTTGTCCCCGAGAAAAACCACATATTTATACTACACCTGGATGTAGTTACACCCACGTGTATTTTACACTATTTAGACAGTATCTACCATACCGTAAAGTATATACATGTAGTATGAAGTATATATAATACTAATTAGATAGTATACGTACTACTTTTTTGATAGTATATATGCTTTTTTCACATACTTCTTTTTTAGTACAAATATGTAGGTCTTTTAATATGTAGTGCAAACTATGAGTCAGGCTGTAATTTTTCCACTTCACTTTATTGGAACTATCTTAGATATAATATATGAACATACTTCAACTTATAAAGTATCAAATATATTTTTGTATGTGGTATATGAGGCATGTGTGTAGTTACACCCAGAAGTAAGAAGGATTTTTCTTATATATATAGCTCTGCTATTTAAGAACCCCTGTTTCGTTTCACGTGAGTAGCAGGAACGCCTTGTTAACTTCCACGTGAACACGAGTTAACTTCATTTTCTTTCAAAGTTAACATCTAGTCTGTAGCAGTAATAATGAATGTTAACTTCTGTCTGCAAGTTAACTTTCGCGAACTTCTTAACTCCCTCGTGTGTACAAGTTAACTCCCACTTTCTATACTAGTTAACTTCTTGACGGAGCACCTGTTTTCTTTCATGCGAACACATAGGAACCCCTTGTTAACTTTCATCCAAACACGAGTTACCTTTTTTTTTCAAATTAACTTCCAGTCTGTAGCAGTAATAATGAATGTTAACTACCACATGTGCAAGTGAACTTTCGCGAACTTCTTAGCTATCTTGTGTGTATAAGTTAACTCTCTCTTTTTATGCTAGTTAACTTCCTAACAGAGCACCGATTTTGTTTTTTGTTTTTGTGGACTGAATGTTAACTTCCGCCCGTGCAAGACAACTTCCGCGGCCCTTTTTTCTATGCTAGTTAACTTCCTGAAGGAGCACCGATTTTTTTGTGTTTTTCACGGACTGTGCACTTTAATTTTCACTGTGTGTGCAAGTTAACTTCCGCTTGATGCATTTCTTGACTTTTGTGGCCCTTATTAACTTTCTTGTAAATGCAAGTTAACTTCCATAAAGGAGGCACCGGTGGTGTGTCTCGCTCGGAGGTAACTTCAGGGAAGAGGGGGCCTGGCGACAGGGAGAGGAGGAGGAAGAAGGTAGTTAGGTCGGGAGGAGGGCGCGGCGGCGCGCTTGCCGGAGGTTGCGCGGGGCGGAGGCAGCGGCGCATGGGGAGGAGGGTGGCCGGCGGCACGGGGCGGAGGAGGCCTGTAGAGAGGATGGCATGGCGGCTAAGGCGGAGGAGGCCGGCGGCACACAGAGAGGAGGTTGGCCAACGGCGCGTGCGGAGGAGGCCTATGAGGAGGAGGGCGCGAGGGGAGGAGGGCACGGCGGCGCGTGGGCTGGAGGGCGCCCGGGCGGAGGAGGCCGGCGAACCGCGGTGAGGAGGGTGGCCGGCGGCGCGGGGCGGAGGAGGCATGCGGCGTGGATCAGAGGAGGTAGGTGTTGTGCGCGTAGGAGGAGGGGGCCAGACGACGCGAGAGAGGAGTCAGAAGGTAGTTAGATGGGGGTTGCTGAATTTTCACCCTGGAGAAAGTCCTCGCTCACAAAGCAATGCCTTCAACAAGGACATTGCCAGGCACAACCAGTTAAGGCCAGACCTTGGATTTTCACCCTGCAAGGTAAGACTGGGAACTCCCCCTGTGTTGTCTTTCCGCACCAGCAGTCGCTGCAACGAGTCCCAGATCACGCAGCCAGATCTCCGTCGCCACAAGAACTAAAATCATTTTTTCCCGTGAAAATGCAAAAAAGATTTGCGTTTCGATTCATTGATAGAAAAAAGGGAGTTCTATACAACATATACACCAGCTACGACGAGCCGACACCCCATACAACTCAACCCGTTAGGCCTACGGGACCATCGGGAGCAACGCACTAAGGCCACGTGCTCCCACTATGGCCCAGGAACGAGCCACAGATCGAATTGTACCGAGAAGGCTACTCATGTTAGGTGACACGTTGTCAAACACTACCGCGTTCCCGCTGCTTCCAAATTTCCTAGGCCATCAACATGATGAGCAAAGACGTCCCCCTACACAAGGCGCGGGGGTTGGACGATGAAGCCTGCAGCCACTAGTCCACAAAGTCTCCCTCTCCATCCGGTGGTGTAACCGTAGATCGAATCCAAGAGAGCACATCATACCAAATTGCCTTGGAGAAGGGCAACCCACCATGTGGTGAGTTATGGTCTTAGCCGTCTGGTCACACAACGGGCAGCGCGGAGGGTGGACCAGGCCCCTCCTCGCTAGCCTCTTAGCCATCCAACAATGGTCTTGGCAAGCTAGCCAGACAAAGAACTTCACCCTGGGTGGTGCCCAAGCTCTCTAGACTAGCTGCCACGAACTTGATGCAATCGATCCCTGGAACATGAACTCCTAGAACGATTTGGCCAAGTAGCATGCATTCGGCGTCCAACGCCAACGAAGGGTATCCGGCCCGTCTGACAGCCCAAAATCCCGCACCCGAATCCAAAGCTGTACATACTGCCAAAGGGCCAGCGGACTCAGCGCACCCTGAATGTCAGTTATCCAGCGGTGCTCCAACAACGCCCTCCCTCACCGTCTGACGCTTAGTGCGTTTAGGGATCAACAAGAAAAGCTCTAGTTCTGATTCTTGCACGATCTTCTCGTCGAACCACCGGTCTAGCCAAAACAGCGCGGTGGACCCATCCCCCACCTCCAACGAGGTAGAAGCGTCGAACACCTGCAACTCCCTAGGGGAGAAGTGCATGTCCAGGCCACGCCAAGGCCGTAGGGGATCTGTGCGCATCCTCCAGATCCAGCAAACATGAAGGCTCACCGTGGTGCGAGCCAGATCAGGGACCCTAGACCGCCATAGCATTTTGGGTGAGCAACCTTCTCCCAGTTAACGTGACAATATCCTCCATTGGCATCCACCCTGCCAGCCCAAAGGAAGTTCCTCGCTATCCTCCGGATCTGCATGAGGGTCTGCTTATTGAGCCCAAGCACGATGATCTGGTGAAGGGGGATCACCATGACTACAGACTTGACGAGCGCTAAACGTCCGTCCTTTGCCATCATGGCAACTTTCCAAGTTGGTAGTCTGTTGGCGATCCCATCCACCAAGGGCTGAAGAGCAGCCGCGGACACCCAGCGCAGCGAAAGAGGGATGCCCAAATATTTCACCGGGAATGGCGCCAACTGGCAGCCCATTTCTGCCACCGCCTGAATAGCGACCTCATCAGAGCATTTGGTAAAGTTGGTGTGCAGCCCTGATGCCTCCCCAAAAAGGTCCAGAAGTGTGCGCATCGTGCGCAATTCTTCCTCCTCTGGGTGGTAGAAAATCACAACGTCGTCCGCGTAAAGGGAGACCGTTGTCACCAACTCGCGGGTAGCAACGCGCTTCAGAATCCCAAGCTCCATGGCCTTAGCTATCAACCCGTTGAGCGTATTGATGAACAACACAAACAACATCGGCGACAGGGGGTCCCCCTATCTCAAACCCCGCCGATGCCAGATCGGGGGGCCCGGCTCGCCATTGAGCATCACCTGGGTGCTTGCCATCGAGAGGAGGATGGCGACCAATTCACGGAATCGAGGGCCAAACCCATCCTTCCGCAACACCTTCATCATCAACGCCCAGGATACGGAGTCAAAAGCTTTAGCTATGTCCAGCTTCAACATGACTCGCGGTTCCTTCAACTTATGAAGTAGGCACACCATCTATTGAACCAGCATAAAGTTATCATGGATGCAACGCTTCTTTATGAAGGCGCACTAGTTCAACCCCACCAGATCACCCAACCGTGGAGCTAACCTCGAGGCCATCACCTTTGCCGCAAGCTTGGCAAAGATGTGGATAAGGCTAATAGGCCTGTAGTCCCCGAGGGTGGCTTGATGGCGCATTGTTGACGTGGGAGCTTCTTCTTCTTTATTCCCCGACAACAGCACTAGAAAAATACTTGCTGACTCGTGTAATAACAAGCTTGTTGGGGAACCCCAAGAGGAAGGTATGATAAGCACAACAGTAAATTTCCCTTAGTTATGAAACCAAGGTTATCGAACCAATAGGAGGAAGGAAGCACCTCCAAGGTGTTGTTGCCAACTTGGAATCCTGCACAACACAACCACAGAACTTTGCCCCCAACTTACAGTGAGGTTGTCAATCTCACTAGTTTTGCTGAAAACAAAGGATTAAACGTATTATGTGGAAGAAACTAAAAGCTTGCAGAAAGTAAACAGAAAACAGTTGTAGATTGATGGTAAAGGAAAGGATCGGGGTCCATAGTTCACTAGTGGTGGTTCTCCTTAAGATAGATAACATGTTGGGTGAACAAATTACAGCGGGGCAATTGACAAACATCAAGAAAGCATACATGCATATACTAATCATCTTGACTCCTTTGAGATTCGATTGGGCATTACAACATTATACATAGACCGTAATCCAACTGCATCTATGACTAATAATCCACCTTTAGGTTATCATCCGAACCCCCTCTAGTATTAAGTTGCAAGCAACAGATAATTGCATTACACATTGCATGTAAAGTAAACAATACAATTGTTCTATAAATAAAGAATTGTTGTTTTCTCCGTAGTATCAACAACACATCTAGTACCTTAGAGATTTCTATCACTTCCCATATTACTAGAGGAATGAACCCACTATCGAGCATAAATACTAACTCTTGGAGTTGCTAGCATCTACTTGGCCAAGATAGCTACTAACAACGGAAAGCAAGCAAGATCACAAATAACAAAGACATGATAGAATAAATAATCAATCTGAAATAGCATCTCAATATCCATTGGATCCTGGCAAACACAACATTTAGGATTACAAATAGATGATCTTGATCATGAACGGAGCTCACAAGATCTAAACATGATAGCACAAAGGAGAAGAACCAACCATCTAGCTACTATATGGACCCGTAGTCCAAGGATGAACTACTCACACATCACACAGGAGGCTTGCATGGTGATGAACAAGGCCTCCAGGGTGAATTCCCCTTTTTGGCAGGGTGCCGGGAAGAGCTTCGGATCCCTCCCGATCTAGGGATGGAGATGACTGCGGCTACAGACACTTTTGTGGAATTTTAATCGGGTCCTTAGGGTTTCTGTATCGGAGGCATCTTATAGTCGGAAGGGGAGGCCGAGGGGGTGCCCTAGGTGGCCACACCACCCCCTGGCGCGACCAAGCCTAGCCAGCGCGGCCAGGTGGTGTGGCGTCCCTCTGGCCCCTCTACGTCTCATATTCTGGCTCCGTGTCCCCCTCGGTGAAAAACTGACGTTGGCTTTTGTCCTGTCCAATTCCGAGAATATTCATTTTTTGACTTTCCTGGAACCAAAAATAGCAGAAAACAGGCAGCTAGAACTGTGGCATCTTGTTAATAGGTTATTCTAAGAAAGTGTATAAAAAGTACTCCAAAGTTGGAACAAAATATAAGAAAGTATATAAAAACCAAGCATGGAACATCCGCACGGGCCAGGCCTGGCCGCGCTAAGGGGTGGTGTAGCCGCCTAGGACACCTTCAAAGTTCATAAGGGTGACTAGATACAAATAGTTTAAGAATAAGCAATATCGGAGTTATGCATTAATCAACAAGTCTTGGGACAATGCACATTAAACTAAATGACCACTATGCTCTCAAAATAGGTGCATAAAGATACAAGGTGGAGACTCAACATAAAAGTAAAAGAAAGACCTTCATAGAAGGAAGCAGGGATTCAAGTCTCATCAAGAGCTTCCAAAAATTATGGTACTTATTAGCTTTCAGCTCTCATTGCCCCTATCATAAGCATCTTGAGTGATTAAGATTAAAGTGAACAAACTATGGAGTATATGCTTGACAAAGTATAAGTTGGAAATCTTGTGTCCCTTGAATACAAGGGCCGCTCCTCATGCTACTCAAGTTTAGTCACCGGTAAGTTCTTGTCATCGTAAGTACATGTGTATCATAGAGAACCTCCAACGGGGTACCCCTTGCCCGATGATACGGAAGAATCCCCATATCAAAATCACAAGGCAAGCAGACAACAAGCATCTCAACAATCTTCTTATTTACCATGGGAAAATGGTGCTTTTTTCTCTCTTTCCTCTTTTCTCATATCTTTTTTTTATTTTTTTTATTTTTTTTGACTCTTTATTTTATAAGAAGAATGCTATATAGACAACTCATTATGGTTACGCTGCAGGTTTCCATCATGATAGCATGGATTAGACTGGTGGCCCAGACATTTCTCTAACACACAAACATAACTCCATGGACTTACAAGCTCCCCTTTCATTTCACACGGACGACATCCATAGACAAAGAGCATGATATCAAATAGGTACAAAGTACAAGTGCAATGTTGAAAGCGTTCCCCATGATAGCATGGTTCTGCTAATACCCAACATATAAGTGCAAGCATATACAACATAGATGACACAATGGTTCAATTTTATTAAGGGCAAGAAAAGTAAAGTGTGCCATCAAGTTCGTGAGAGCTTTAATCACTAATTTTCACATAACAAATTTAATTCGAATGGTAGATAAAAACATGAATATACTTGGAATAGCAAATGCTAATAGGTAGGTATGGTGGACTCTTTGGAATAACTTGGTTTTAGGAGTTGGATGCATGAGTGGAACTCATACTTGATTACAGAGGCTAGCAAAAGACTGGGAGCGACCAACTAAGAGAGCAATAATGGCCATAATCATGCAAAGCGACAAAACATCATTGATTAAAGCATAAAGTGATATTAGAAGTCGAAAACTAAAGGATCATAAAGGGTATGGTGACTTGGGATAGTCATAACATGGTGTGAGCATGCGCCAAGTCAACCCAAATAAAGCATCAAAGGATAATACCACAATACTATGCTTTAATATGCTAAAATAACGCATGATTCTTCCAAGACACATTAAGCAATCTCAACTGTTTATAACAAGTCATGCTACAGCAAAGATCACTAAGCATAATGCCAAAACAATATCAAGCATGGCATGACAAAGCATAAGCCCCAGTCAAAACAACCTCTCTTTACCACTTAAGCATGAACTTTTCCTACTCTTTTCCAATCTAGACCAAACTATTTGAAAACAAATGTATGAAAGAGGGGGTCCAACCAATTTATTCAAGCAAACTAAGAAAACCAAGCAAACGAAAAACCAAAACGGAAACAAAAAAGAAGACGCTCCAAGAAGAACACAACTGTGCATGAAACAATAAAAATGAAGTGTTTGGAAGAAACCTAGGATTTTTATTGACGAAGAAGGGGATGCCTTGGGCATCCCCAAGCTTTTACGCTTTTACTTCTTGGATATTTCTTGGGGTGGCACAGGGTGGCATCCCCAAGATTGAGCTTTAGTCCATTCTTCATCTCATTACATCATTTCTTCCATACACCTGGAATTTTTCCTTCATACAAAACTTCACACAATCTTTATTAGCAACATTAGTGCAATCAAGGTAATAAATCTTTGGGTTTAGTTTCAACACCAATAAAACTTCCATTAAAACACAAGCTACTATAGCACTTCCCTCAAAAATCTCAATTCCCCAAAAGAACTCAAAAAGGAATCAACAAGAAGAAAATGCAAATAATGGCAGAAATCTGTCAAAACAGACTAGCAGGTAAAAACTAGTTTTTTCGAACACCTTCTGTTGCTCAAATCGAAAAGTATTGAACTAACGAAAGTTAGATAACAACCTAGGGCAGAAGCACAAAAATCACGCCTCAAAACGATGTACAGAGATTTTACACGAATTTTTATGGTGAAGAACAAAAATCTATTTCAGGACAGCAAGTTTCCCAAGAATTACTTCTCTCTCATTAGAGGTTACTCTTGGCACAAAAAGCAAATAAAAAGGATAAGGAGCGGTTATTACAGAGGTAATAACTTCCAAGACTCATCTAAAACTTTTGGGTTATCTCCGAATAAGTACTTTTCTTTAACGCCTTTAAGTTAGGCATGATAGTTTGAGAAGATTCTCACATAAGAAATATGAATTGAAGTAAAAGAGAGCATTAAGAAGCAAATTCAAAACTCATTTAAGTCTAACCAACTTCCTATGCATAGGAATCTTGTATGCAAATAAATTCACAAAGAACAGAGTGACAGGCATAGGAAGAGAAAACGAGAGTAACTTCAAAACTTTCAGCACATAGAGAGGTGTTTCAGTACCATGAAAACTTTTACAACCATATTTTCCTCTCTCATAATAATTTTCAGTAGCCTCATGAATAAACTCAACAATATAACTATCACATAAAGCATGCTTTTCATGATCTACAAACACATAATTTTTATTAAGCTCAAAAATAGTGGGATTAAAACCTTCATGCCCACTTTTAACAATTTTATAACAAGATGACTGACCAATCTCATTTTCAATAGTAGTACAATTAATATTATCAACCAATATAGGTCCATAAACTAGAGCTTTATTATAAACATTTTCAAAAGAATCCACAGGAACATAACATTCACCCTCCTTTGGTAAGCATGGAGGGAAATCAAATAATGTAAGGGGTAAAGAGTTACTCTCATCACTCTCCTCCTCTTTTTCATCCAATGAGCTTCCAGTTTCAGCAATTTCTTCTTCTATAGGCTCCTACAAGGCATTAGTCCCTTCCATTGGTGGAGAGCATCTATTAAGATATTCAAGAATATAGCCATTTTATTCCTTGTCATTATCAAAGCAAAATTTAAGTATATCATAAACCTCATATTTATAAGGTGCATCATCAGTATTTTCAAGCAAATAAGCAAGTTCGAATGCACCCTTCCAAGCAATAAATTCTTTAATTTTTTCCACATCATAAAAGTCATAATTTCCATTTACATAAGAAAATATGGTAACATCATCATTATACTCACATTGGAAAGGGAGGTGTTTATACCTCCTACAGCAACAAGATTTATCAAAGCAATAAGTAACATTATAAGTAGAGCACATGTTTCTAGCAATGGTATCCAATTTATTAATTTGTTCCCATAAGTGTTTCCCTTTTTGTGACAGGCGGTGTTCCTTATAATAATATTTTTGTTCTTCTGTGAACCCACCTTGCCAATAAGATTCATTTTCAAAGAAACCAATCATTGATAGTAAGCATGATAAAGCCAGATAATAACATACCAACGAAAATAACCACTATAGTAGGAACTAACTTTTTGTGTTTTTGATAAAGAAACAAGCAAAAAAAGCAGAAATAAACTAAGCAAAACAAAAAAAAACAAAGTAAAGAGATTGGTTATGAGGGACTCCCCTTGTGAAGATGTCCTTGTCTCCCCGGCAACGGCGCCAGAAAAATACTTTTGATGGCGCGTTGTTGACGTGGGAGCTTCTTTTTCTTAATTGCCTGACAACGGCGCCAGAAAAATACTTGCTAACTCGTGTAATAACGAGCTTATTGGGGAACCCCAAGAGGAAGGTATGATGAGCACAGCAGTAAGTTTCCCTCAGTTATGAAACCAAGGTTATCGAACCGGTAGGAGCAAGGAAACACCTCCAAGGTGTTGTTCCAACTTGGAATCCTACACAACACAACCACAGAACTTTGCCCCCAACTTACAGTGAGGTTGTCAATATCACCGGCTTTGCTGAAAACAAAGGATTAAACGTATTGTGTGGAAGAAAGTAAAAGCTTGCAGAAAGTAAACAGAAAACAGTAAACAGTTGTAGATTGATGGTAAAAGAAAGGACTGGGTTCCATAGTTCACTAGCGGTGGTTCTCCTTAAGATAGATAACATGTTGGGTGAACAAATTACAGCAGGGCAATTGACAAACATCGAGAAAGCATACATGCATATACTAATCATCTTGACTCCTTTGAGATTCGATTGGGCATTAAAACATTATACATAGACCATAATCCAACTACATCTATGAGTAATAACCCACCTTCAAGTTTTCATCTGAACCCCCTGCAGTATTAAGTTGCAAGCAACAGATAATTGCATTACGCATTGCGTGTAAAGTAAACAATACGATTGTTCTATGAACAAAGGATTGCTGTTTTCTCCCTAATAGCAATAGCACATCTAGTACCTTAGAGATTTCTGTCACTTCCCCATATTACTAGAGGCATGAACCCACTATCGAGCATAAATACCAACTCTTGGAGTTGCTAGCATCTACTTGGCCAAGATAGCTACTAACAATGGAAAGCAAGCAGGATCACAAATAACAAAGACATGATAGAATCAATAATCAATCTGAAATAGCATCTCAATATCCATAGAATCCCCACAAACACAACATGTAGGATTACAAATAAATGATCTTGATCATGAACGGAGCTCACAAGATCTAAACATGATAGCACAAAGGAGGAGAACCAGCCATCTAGCTACTACATGGACCCGTAGTCCAGAAATGAACTACTCACGCATCACACCGGAGGCTTGCATGGTAATGAAGAAGGCCTCCAACATGAATTCCCCTCTCCGGAAGGGTGCCGGGAAGAGCTTCAGATCCCTCCCGATCTAGGGATGGAGACGCCGGTGGCTATAGACTCTTTCATGGAATTTTGATCGGGTACTTAGGGTTTCTGTATCGGAGGCATCTTATAGTCGAAAGGGGAGGACGAGGGGGTGCCTGGGCTGGCCACACCACCCCCTGGCACGGCCAGGCCTGGCCCGCGCGGATGTTCCATGCTTGGTTTTTATCTACTTTCTTATGTTTTGTTCTAACTTTGGAGTACTTTTTATGCACTTTCTTGGACTAATCTATTAACAAGATGCCACAGTGCCAGCGGGCTGTTTTCTGCTATTTTTGGTTCTAGGAAAGTCATAAAATGAATATTCTCGGAATTGGACGAGACAAAAGCCAAAGTCAAATTTTCACCGAGGGGGACACGGAGCTAGAATACGAGACAGATAGGGTCCAGGGGGCCGCCACACCACCTGGCCGCACGGCTAAGCCTGGCCCGCGCCAAGGTGTGGTCTGGCCGACCCAGGCACCCCCTCGGCCTCCCCTTTCGCCTATAAGATGCCTTCGATACAGAAACCCTAAGGACCCGATCAAAATTCCACGAAAGAGTATGTAGCCACCGTCATCTCCATCCCTAGACCGGGAGGGATCTGAAGCTCTTCCCGGCACCCTGCCGGAGAGGGGAATTCATCCTGGAGGCCTTCTTCATCACCATGCAAGCCTCCGGTGTGATGCGTGAGTAGTTCATCCTTGGACTATGGGTCCATGTAGTAGCTAGATGGCTGGTTCTTCTCCTTTGTGCTATCATGTTTAGATCTTGTGAGCTCCGTTCATGATCAAGATCATCTATTTGTAATCCTACATGTTGTGTATGCGAGGATCCGATGGATATTGAGATGCTATTTCATATTGATTATTGATTCTATCATGTCTTTGTTATTTGTGATCTTGCATGCTTTCCGTTGTTAGTAGCTATCTTGGCCAAGTAGATGCTAGCAACTCTAAGAGTTAGTATTTATGCTCGATAGTGGGTTCATGCCTCTAGTAATCTGGGGAAGTGACAAAAATCTATAAGGTACTAGATGTGCTGTTGCTACTAGCAAGAAAACAGCAATCCTTTGTTCATAGAACAATTGTATTGTTTACTTTACACGCAATGCATAATGCAATTATCTGTTGCTTGCAACTTAATACTGGAGGGGGGGTCGGATGATAACCTGAAGGTGGATTATTAGTCATAGATGCAGTTGGATTATGGTCTATGTATAATGTTGTAATTCCCAATCAAATCTCAAAGGAGTCAATATGATTAGTATATGCATGTATGCTTTCTCGATGTTTGTTAATTGCCCCGCTGTAATTTGTTCACCCAACATGTTATCTATCTTAAGGAGAGCCACCACTAGTGAACTATGGACCCCGGTCCTTTCTTTTACCATCAATGTACAATTGTTTACTGTTTTCCTGTTTACTTTCTGCAAGCTTTTACTTTCTTCCACTCGAAATGTTTAATCCTTTGTTTTCAGCAAAACCGGTGAGATTGACAACCTCACTGGAAGTTGGTGGCAAAGTTCTATGGTTGTGTTGTCCAGGTTTCCACCTTGCTGCTGGCACCAGTAGTGCGCCCTGCCAAAGTCTAGCTAGCAACACCTTGGAGGTGTTTCCTTGCTCCTACTTGTTCGATAACCTTGGTTTCATAACTGAGGGAAAACTTGCTGTTGTGCTCATCATACCTTCCTCTTGGGGTTCCCCAACGAGCTCGATATATTCTGGGCCATCAAGCATATCCGAGGCGGATCCCAAAAAGTCCAGATCCACTAAGTGTTGGTGCGGCAGCTCAGTGCCCGGTAGCCCTTGGAAGTGGTTGTAAGCTGCCTCGACCATGTTCGCATGGTCCATGATGTCTACGCACTTCTATTCTTTTAGACAGTTGTTGGGCCTCCAAGTGCATAAGTTTGTAGAACAACAACAAGTTTTCCCTTAAGTGGATCACCCAAGGTTTATCGAACTTAGGGAGGAAGTGGTCAAAGGTATTCCCTCTCAATCAATCCTGCAATCAAGATACAAGAAGTCTCTTGTGTCCCCAACACACCCAATACACTTGTCAGATGTATAGGTGCACTAGTTCGGCGAAGAGATAGTGAAATACAAGTGGTATGGATATAAGATAACGGTGCTAGAAAATAGCTTGATGGCGTGGAAGAGACTAAAGGAAAACTGAAATAAAGATGTAAGCAAGCAAACATGTAACAGATCTAGTTGCAAACAGTGTTTCAATGCTAAGAAACAAGGCCTAGGGATCATACTTTCACTAGTGAACACTCTCATATAAATATGTTCTCTTTATGATACTACTCTGAACTACTCTCTGGTTGGACACTCTAATCCATGGTAGGGCTATAACAACACACCTCAAAGTAAGCCTTTCCCATCTAGATAACCCCACACTATCACCTTGAGCACTAGATGGTTCCAACTAACACCACGATTTCATAAAGACATCGAACTCCAAATATAACTCGTAACAAGTATTTGGAATCTCTAGCCTAAGTGCCACCATGGTGTGCACGCTGTCACTTTCACACACATGGGGAGAGCAGAGATCTATTAAAGCACTTGAGTAGCAAGGTAGATCTATAGATTACAAGCTCGTGATCTCAATAAGATCATGCATAGAGAGAGATCAACACATAGCTACTGGTAGAACCCTTAGCCTCGAGGAAGAACTACTCCCTCCTCATCATGGGAATCAGCAACGGCGATGGAGATGGTGGTGGAATCGATGGAGATGGCTCCGAGGGCACTTCCCCGTCCCTGCAGGGTGCCAGAATAGAGACTTTCTGTCCCTCGAATCTCCCCTTCGCTGGCGGTGGTGCTACAAAACTTTTCATGGCTGGAGGCTGTTCGATTTAGGGTTTTCGCATCGGGAGGCATCTTATAGGCGAAGAGGCAAGGTCGGTGGCCGGCTAGGGGGCCCACACCATGCCCTGATGCGGATAGAGGGACCCGCGCCTAGGGGTGGTGTGGCCACCCTATGGCCCCTCTCTGTCTCGTCTTCTGGCTCCGTGAGTCTTCCGGTAAAATATCAACTTCGGGTTTTGTCCCGTCCAATTCCGAGAATATTCATTTTCTGACCTCCTGGAACCAAAAACAGCAGAAAACAGGCAGCTGGCACTGTGGCATCTTGTTAATAGGTTAGTCCAAGAAAGTCTATGAAAAGTACTCCAAAGTTGGAACAACACATAAGAAAGTAGATAAAACCAAGCATGGAACATCAAAAATTATAGATACGTTAGCAATGTATCAACATCCCCAAGCTTAACTCCTGCTCGTCCTCGAGTAGGTAAGTGATAAAAAGAAAGAATAATTTTTGAGGTGACATACACCATCACAATATTGATCAAGGCATTTATAAAACATTGATAGCTGGGATTATAGTACTTCAACATAGCATGAAAGACAAAGTTCTAGCAATAAGACAAAGAAACTATGTTGCAACATGAAAAGGCACAAACAAAAGATTCATGAATAACAATGCTTTGCAAGACGTTTGTTTGTTTCACATAAAGAAATCGTAGCATAGTGGCATTCAGCTTGTCCCTCATAGAGTAGCAAACTTAAATGCATAGGACACCTTCAAAGATCATAAGGGTGACTAGATGCAAATAGTTTAAGAACAAGCAGTATCAAAGTTATGCATCAATCAACAAGTCTTGGGACAATGCACATTATACTAAGAATGGCCACTATGCTCTCAAAGTAGGTGCATAAAGATAGAAGGTGGAGACTCAACATGAAAGTAAAAGAAAGGCCTTCATAGAAGGAAGTAGTGATTCAAGTTTCATAAAGAGCTTCCAAAAATTATGGTACTTATTAGCTTTCAGCTCTCATTTCCCTTATCATAAGCATCTTGAAGTGATTAAGGTTAAAGTGAACAAACTATGTAGTATATGCTTGACAAAGTATAAGTTGGAAACCTCATGTCCCTTGAATACGAGGGCCGCTACTCATGCTACTCAAGTTTAGTCACCGGTAAGTTCTTGTCATCATAAGTACATGTGTATCATAGAGAACCACCAACGGGGTACCCCTTGCCCGATGATACGGAAGAATCCCCATATAAAAATGACAATGCAAGCAGACAACAAGCATCTCAGCAATCTTCTTATTTACCATGGGAATATGGTGCTTTTTTTCTCTCTTTCCTCTTTTCATATATCTCTTTTTTTCTCTTTTTTCTCAATGTCTGACTCTTTTTTTATAAGAAGAATGCTTCATAGATAGCTCATTTTGGTTACGCTGCAGGTTTCCACCATGAGAACATGGATTAGAACAGCGGCCTAGGCGTTTCTCTAACACATATACATAACTCCATGGACTTACAAGCTCCCCTTTCATTTCACACCGACGACATCCATAGACAAAAGATCATGATATCAACTAGGTACAAAGTACAAGTGCAATGTTGAAAGCGTTCCCCATGACAACATGGTTCTGCTAATCCCCAACAAATAAGTGCAAGCATATACAACATAGATGACACAATGGTTCAAGTTTATTAAGGGTAAGGAAAGTAAAGTGTGCCATCAAGTTCGTGACAGCTTTAATGACTGGTTTTCTCACAACAAGTTTAATTCAGAAGGTAGATAAAAACATGAATATACTTGGAATAGCATAAGCTAGTAGGTAGGTATGGTGGAATCTTTGGAATAACTTGGTTTAATGAGTTGGATGCATGAGTGGAACTAATACTTGGTTACGGAGGCTAGCAAAGACTGGGAGCGACAAACTAAGAGAGCAATAATGGCCATTATCACGCAGAGTGACAAAACATCATTGATCAAAGCATAAAGTGATACTACAAGTTGAAAACTAAAGGATCATAAAGGATTATGGTGACTTGGGATAGTCATAACATGGTGTGAGCATGTGCCAAGTCAACCCAAATAAATCATCAAAGGAGAATACCACAATACTATGCTTTAATATGCTAAAACAACGCATGATTCATCACATTAAGCAATCTCAATTGTTTATAAGAAGTCATGCTACAGCAAAGAATACTAAGCATAAAGCCAAAACAATATCAAGCATGGCATGACAAAGCATATGCCACACACAAAAACAAGCTCTCTTTACAACTTAAGCATGAACTTTCCTACTCTTTTCCAATCCAAGCCAAACTAGTTGAAAACCAATGCATGAAAGCGGGGGTCCAACCAATTTATTCAGAAAACTAAGCAAACCAAGCAAATGAAAAACCAAAACAAAAACGAAAAAGAAGACGCTCCAAGAACAACACAACTATGCATCAAACAATCAAAATGAAGCGTTTGGAAGAAACCTGGGATTTTTATTAACGAAGAAGGGGATGCCTTGGGCATCCCCAAACTTTGACGCTTGTACTTCTTGAATATTTCTTGGGGTGACACGGGTGGCATCCCCAAGCTTGAGCTTTAGTCCATTCTTCATCTCATTACATCATTCTCTCCATTCACCTGAAATTTTTCCTTCATACAAAACTTCACACAATCTTCATTAGCAACATTAGTGTACTCAATATAATAAGTCTTTAGGTTCAGTTCTAACACCAATAAAACTTCCATTAAAACACAAGCTACTGTATCACTTCCCTCAAAAAAAGCTCAATTCCCCAAAGAGAACTAAAAAAGGAACCAACAAGAAGCAAATGCAAATAATGGCAGAAATCTGTCAAAACAGACCAGCAGGTAAAAACCAATTTTTTCGAACACCTTCTGTTGCTCAAATCGAAAAGTGTTGAACTAATGAAAGTTAGCTAACAACCTGGGGCAGAAGCAAGAAAATTCATGCCTCCAAAGGACGTACAGAGATTTTACCCGAATGTTTACAGTGAAGAACAAAAATCTGTTTCGGGACAGCAACTTTCCCAAACATTACTTCTCTCTCATTAGAGGTTACTCTTGGCACAAAAAGCAAATAAAAAGGATAAAGAGCGGTTATTACAGAGGTAATAACTTTCAAGACTCATCTAAAACTTTTGGGTTATCTCCCAATAAGTACTTTTCTTTAACGCCTTTAAGTTAGGCATGATAGTTTGAGAAGATGCTCACATAGGAAATATGAATTGAAGTAAAAGTGAGCATCAAGAAGCAAATTCAAAACACATTTAAGTCTAACCCACTTCCTATACATAGGAATCTTGTAAAGAAACAAATCATGAAAGCACAAAGCAACAAGCATAGGAAAGCAAAACAAATGCAACTTCAAGACTTTCAACATAAAGAGGGGAAACTTAATATTATTGACATGCATAAAACCATGTTTCCCTCTCTCATAATAACTTTCAGTAGCATCATGAATAAAATTAACAATATAACTATCACATAAGACATTCTTATCATTAGCCACATGCATATAATAATTATTACTCTCCACATAAGCATAGTCATTCTTATTAATTATAGTGGGAGAAAATTCAACAAAATAGCTATCATTATTATTGTCATCACCATAATCATCAAATATAGAAGGCATATTGTAATCATAATTAATTTCCTCCTCAATAGTAGGTGGACTGAAAATATCATATTCATCATTGTAATCATCATATATTGGAGGTTTGGTATTATCATAAGCAATAGAATAGCTATCTTCCAAAGCTGGGAAACTAAAAAGATCATTTTCATAAAAACTAGCTTCCCCAAGCTTAGACTTGTCCATAGCATCAGCGATAATGGTGTCCAAAGAATTCATACTAACAACATTGCTATTAGCATGCAAATAAAGTTCCATAGGTTTTTTTATTTTCTCTTCAAACACTTCATGTCCTAACTCAAGATAAATACTATAAAGCTCTCTAATTTTTTTGTTGTTTTCCATTAAGCCTAACTAGTGAAAATAAAAACAAGAAACAAAAAGACAAAATTGCAGAATCTAAAGGAAATAACTTTGAGCACTCACACCGGAGGATGTGAGTACCTGTTACCTTACCTCCCCGGCAACGGTGCCAGAAAATAGCTTGATGTCTACGCACTTCTATTCTTGTAGACAGTTGTTGGGCCTCCAAGTGCAGAGGTTTGTAGAACAGCAGCAAGTTTTCCCTTAAGTAGATCACCCAAGGTTTATCGAATTAGGGAGGAAGTGGTCAAAGGTATTCCCTCTCAAGCAATCCTTTAATCAAGATACAAGAAGTCTCTTGTGTCCCCAACACACCAATACACTTGTTAGATGTATAGGTGCACTAGTTCGGCGAAGAGATAGTGAAATACAAGTGGTATGGATATAAGATAACGGTGCTAGAAAATAGCTTGATGACGTGGAAGAGACTAAAGACAAACTGAAATAAAGATGTAAGCAAGCAAACATGTAATAGATCTAGTTGCAAACGGTGTTTCAATGCTAAGAAACAAGGCCTAGGGATCATACTTTCACTAGTGAACACTCTCATATAAATATCTTCTCTTCATGATACTACTCTGAACTACTCTCTGGTTGGACACTCTAATCCATGGTAGGGCTATAACAGCACACCTCAAAGTAAGCCTTTCCCATCTAGATAACCCCACACTGTCACCTTGAGCACTAGATGGTTCCAACAAACACCACAATTTCATAAAGACATCCAACTCCAAATATAACTCATAACAAGTATTTGTAATCTCTAGCCTAAGTGCCACCATGGTGTGCATGCTGTCACTTTCACACACATGGGGAGAGCAGAGATCTATTAAAGCACTTGAGTAGCAAGGTAGATCTATAGATTACAAGCTCATGATCTCAATAAGATCATGCATAGAGAGAGATGAACACATAGCTATCGGTAGAACCCTTAGCCTAGAGGAAGAACTACTTCCTCCTTATCATGGGAATCAGCAACGGCGATGGAGATGGTGGTGGAGTCGATGGAGATGGCTCCGGGGACACTTCCCCGTCCCGGCAGGGTGCCGGAACAGAGACTTTTTGTCCCCCGAATCTCCCCTTCGGTGGCGGCGGCGTTGCGGAACTTTTCGTGGCTGGAGGCTATTCGATTTAGGGTTTTCGCATCGGGAGGCATCTTATAGGCAAAGATGCAAGGTCGGTGGCCGGCCAGGGGGCCCACACCATGCCCTGGCGCGGCGAGGGGGGACCCGCGCCTAGGGGTGGTGTGGCCACCCTGTGGCCCCTCTCCGTCTCGTCTTCTAGCTCCGTGAGTCTTCCGGTAAAATATCAACTTCGGCTTTTATCCCGTCCAATTCCGAGAATATTCATTTTCCGACTTCCTGGAACCAAAAACAGCAGAAAACAGGCAGCTGACACTGTGGCATCTTGTTAATAGGTTAGTCCAAGAAAGTCTATGAAAAGTACAACAAAACATAAGAAAGTAGATAAAACCAAGTATGAAACATCAAAAATTATAGATACGATAGCAACGTATCAGTCCACAACGACCGCTCCATCCACTTGTAGACTACGTATGACGTTTTTCTGCTGAAGATAGGAAGCGTGTTGGTGGAAAAATGCCGTGTTGGCATATCCCTCCCCCTGCCATCGTAGCCTGGCTCGCTGCCGCGCCATCGTGCGTTCGAGCGAAGCAAGCCCCAGGTAGGTGCGTTTCAGCATAGCGCGGAGAGCGCGCTCATCCGGTGACAACTGTCTGGA
The DNA here is from genome assembly GCA_916181665.1 of Avena sativa. NCBI lineage: Eukaryota > Viridiplantae > Streptophyta > Magnoliopsida > Poales > Poaceae > Avena > Avena sativa. Next base: position 47,815,764 of record OV702300.1, on the reverse strand, counting down.
TTCCATAGCGACATCCAGACGATACACAGCCACATGCATATATATATATTGCTCTGCTATTCAAGAACCGGTTCCTATTCAGGAACCCCCTTTTTTTTGTCACACGAACATCAGGAACACATTGTTAACTTCCACGCGAACATTAGTTAACTTTGTTTTCCTTCGAAGTTAACTTTTAGTCTATAGCAGTAATAATAAATGTTAACTTCCATCTGTGCAAGTTAACTACCGCGAACATCTTAACTCCCCCCGTTTGTACAAGTTAACTCTCACTTCTATGCCAGTTAACCTCCTGACGGAGCACCTGTTTTCTTTGAGGTGAATACACAAGAACCCCTTGTTAACTTTCACTCAAACACGAGTTAACTTGTTTTTCTTTTCAAGTTAACTTCCAGACTATAGAAATAATAATAAATGTTAACCTCCACCTGTGCAAGTTAACTTCCGCGAACTTCTTAACTGTCCCTTGTGTATAAGTTAACTCCATCTTTCTATGCTAGTTAACTTCTTAACGGAGCATCGTTTTTTCTTGTTTTTTTCTACGGAATGAATATTAACTTCCGCATGTGCAAGTTAACTTGCGCGACCCTTCTTAACTTCCTCATGTGTACAAGTTAACTCCCTCTTTTTCTATACTAGTTAACTTCCCGAACAACACTGAAGAGGGGGCATGATGACAGGGAAAGGAGGAGGAAGAAGGTAGTTAGGTGGGGAGGAGGGAGCGGCGGCGCGCGGGCCGAAGGGCGCGCGGGGCACTGGAGGCCCGCGGCATGCGGGGAGGAAGGTGACCGCGAGCGGCCCATGGGATTCTGTTACAGGTTATAAGAGATTCATCTAAATTCTATCTTTTGTTTGCACTGAGTAATTTTTTTTCTTGCAACGGTATCGATGTTTGAATTTTTTGCTAGACTAGAGGTTTTTATTCCAAATGCATCTGCAGTATAAAAAAAAGGGTATTATATTCTAAATGAATGATTTCATACCAAATGTTATTTTGGTTTGGGAGAATATGCATTCACGGTGCGTGGAACGTTGTACCGTATATTCTTTCTGTTATTTTATTTCTAGCTCATTGTCGGTATTATGTTGTTCGCATGTTGTTTTTAGATATATGTCGGCTACAATGGTCTTGAGCGTAACAAGCCACATCAACCGGTTCATGAATTGTTGTGGTGATTTCTGCAGCCGAGAAGTACGAACTTCTGCAGAACCTACGGTAAAAAATGTGCTAATTATTTTTCCATCGTGATCTATATTTAAGTTAGCTACTGGCTGCATTTATCATTCTATCTTAGTGATGAGCTCTTAATTTTTTATGCGCGTGCCATCTTTCAGCTAAGCATAGATGGGTTTTTGAGGTTTTCAAGTGATTAAAAACCTTCAGGTATAGCATATATTTGAACGGCTTTGTCTATATCATCTGGCTTGTACAGATTTTCTCTGGTTTCAAAGTGCCTTCTCATATTCTTCATTTATAGAATAAATAGCTCCCCTCATATAATTTTAGTGAAAAACATTGCAGGACTAGACAGTTTGTCTGATGGTAATTGGCTGCTCTATGGATTAAGAAATGACAATAGGGTGTAGTCATATGTGTGTCCTTTGAATGATTTACTTACAATTTGTGTCAGCTCCTAGCTAATTCTTATCACCACTATGATATTATGGATGAACAATAAGAATATGTTATCATGTAGTGACACTGTAGTTTTCAAATAGGAAATAGTCACAATGGTAAACGAGCATGCACGGAATTATAAATGGTAACAAAATAGGAGTTTGCATTTGTTAATCCAAACGTGCGCGCTCTGGTCAATTTAGTGTTCTTTTGAGTGTCGTGTTAACTATCATTTTATTTTTGTGATAGATGTTCTCAACGAATATATTGCATATATCGCTCGATTGGTTTTTATTGGGGTGAACATCAATGATTGTATGTGTAAATGGCTGTATGTCCACATTATCGCTTACTATCGCTGCAGTAAAAAGTTTGAGAACAAATCGACAAAGTGCGGTAAATAAATTCGTAAGATTACACGTGCGTGCACGTGCCCATTTACTAGTGTATTACTGGGATGCATAAGCTGCTAGAACGAAACTCTTCAAACGCAGTTGTCGATCGGGATGCCCAACTGCTGCGATGAGCTGGGCACGTGAAGCACGCGAAGCCGCCCGAGAGCGACCTTCTTGCGGACCAAGCGAAGAATGTCGAGCTCTATATATGCGGTTTGTCCGGATGTGATGGACGGGGTTGACATCCATGTAGATGATGGAGATGCTGTCGCAGTGGGAGTGGCCTTGGCCGCAGCGACGTGGATCTCACGAGTAAATTGCATATAACTACCACAATTCGAACACCAGTTACGAGTTAGTACCAACATTCTTAATTTTTTCTCTGTGTAGTACCGAGTTTGTGACATGGCTTCGCGTGACGCACTAATTTTTATCTAATACTATTTCACTAGTATAAAACGGGTCTTTAGTCTCGGTCTAGAACTGGCTCTAGTTCCGGTTTCGGACCCGAAACTGCCAAATTGGGACTATAAACCCCTATCTCTAGTCCCGGTTTGCTACGGACCGGGACTAGAGGCCACCCGGGGCTACCACGTGGCAGTGGCACCTCGGCCGGGGCTGGAGGACCTCTAGTCCCGGGCAGTAACACGGCCCGGGACTGAAGAGTTCCAGCTGTGGCAGAAAATCGTGTGTTTTCTCTATCGCGGCACGATTTTGTGTTTTTCTTTTTATTTTGTTTTTTCCATTTCATTCTTTTTCAATTTGTGTTTGATTATAATTTAAAACATGTTTCCATACACATATTTTACGCTACTATATATATAGTACACATTGATTCACATATTGATCGAGATCACATATAACATTGAGATCACATAATATATTACATGGAGATGACATATTGAGATCACACATATTACATGGAGATCACATATTGAGATCACTGCATATTGAGTTCTTCGTTATCCACATAATATTCTCCCTTTTCATCAATGATCTCCTTCATCACAAATCCAGCCAATTCCTCTTGAATTCCTTGTATGCGCTGTTCTGGCTCGAGCTGATCCCGCAAACATTCTACATAAATTGAAGCAACTCCGCACTCACTAGTCACTTCACGAATGTACTCGCAAATGTAGAATTCACATAAATGAGTCCTCGGTGGCTGCTGCAAACCCGTCACTGTTTTATAAGGTAGCTTATCTTTCAGTTCTCCTGATATTTCCTTTCTGAACCGTGTCCAACACCTGCTCGACAAAGAAAATAAAAAAAATGAGTTGTTAATTATTTGATATCAGGATATGAATGGAACATGCCGATATAATGCGATAATGATTGAAATTACTTATTGAGCATTGCTTTCATGTCGCTTTGCAGCTCTTAGTCCTAACTTAATGGGTTGCTGAGTTCAACTTGGGACTTGTCAACTTGAATGTTCAGCAGAATCCAGTGGTACCTACAGAAGTTTACATAAGCAGACATGTATAACTCATCAATTAGACCTAACATCGAGTAAGAAAAAAAGAATATGTACAAGACTGAAACACTCACTTGAAGTTGCAAGGAAGTAGTATATCCTTACAGTAATTATTCTCGATTAAAAAGGTGGAGATGCCATCCACCACGTCGTTAGGGTGATTGTCTAAGGTATGTTGATTAACGATATATGGGTTAAAGAACCCAACGTTAAAATTTCTAGCTCTTTTGCATTCAAGCATTTTTATTCTGCATAATAGCGTACAAAAGGATATATAGTAAGGATAATATAGTACATACAATGAACGAGATGAGCTAGAGACTTAATTACAGAACTAAATCACTTACAGACAATAGCAACCAAGGATAAATTTGTTGAGCACGCGCTGATTGTATAACTGAAATAGTTCGCTCAGTTGAATCTGTATTGAGTAAGGTTTCAAGTGATGCTCCACCCTAACATCCACCGAAACCCAATATTTTGAGTGCTGCTTTGCTGAATGCAGCATGTACCACTTGTGCAGATTTCGCATATGTGTTGATAGGTACTTTAACTCCTCATGACTGACCATAGGCTGCCCTTTTACATATTGCCGTACTATCTCACCCATTAGTGCATCTTCATAGCCTAAATATTGACCAAGAGACATACCTTCTTCGGTAGCAGCAGCTTTGGCCTGCCTATAGTGATACCCATTTGGCTAGCAGCAGCTTTGGCTCTGGGGTCCAATAATTGCGTGTCTTTATCCATATCGGCTCTGAAGTTCTTGTCGATATCGGAACTCACTATGAGTGGGGGCCCGATTGATTTGTTTGTTGCCCAAGCTGGGGAATTTTTTCCTGCGTTTTGCACTTGTTTTTGTGTTCTGTTTAGACTCGACATTTTTTGCCTGCTTAACAATTTTGTGGTCATAGTCTGAAGGCCAATTCATCGATATTTGGGAACGTTGCTCAAGAAAGAACTTAGCCCACTTTTTGGTTTTTTCATTAAATACCGGCTTTGGCTCGGCCTTTTTGCATGCAAAAAAAGACTTAGTGTAGGTAGACACAACCGCGGTGTTTTCCTCACCAGTCTTGTCACAAGGCCTCTTGGAAAGAGACGGCGGGATGTCCACTGTGTTCGCCGTACTACCTTTTTCTTAGTGGCGCGCGGGGAGCGGCGACCTTCTATTTTTTCAGCGATGGCGGGGGCGGAGATCAAGTATTGTGTGGAGGCGGAGATCAAGTATTGGGTGGAGGCGGAGGCGGAGATCGAGTTGATGTACTCGCGCTATGGCGATCGACATCCCTCTCGTCGAGGGGTGGACATGGAGGTTGACGATCATCGGGGTGGGGTGGACTTGGATTCCTCGCAGTCGGTGGCCTTGGCGCCGAGCCTAGAAACTTGATGTACTTTTTCTTACATAGAATGATGTGGCACTTGACATATTCCAGTTTTCTAAGGACTTCAGGTGTAGCAATGTCAATCTCTAGGTCCACAAAATCCTCCACTAGGTCATCCACCGAGACACGAGTATAGCCAGGTGGAATCAGAAGTGAATGGTGGTGTGCTCCAGGTAGACAAGGTAAAGTAGTGCCGATCGCCACCTTGAAGGATATATTGTTCATTGGATGATGTAGCTCACATTGTGTCATCTCTCTAACATCATCCACGGAGTAGCAAGGCGCCGGTGCATCATCTATCTATGCTTCATCATCAACCCGGACCTCCCTGGAAGCCATACTACTTCTCCGCTGCCTATGATCCATTGCAGGATCATCGTCATGCGGCTAAGATGACCATTGGCTAATTGCTTCCACCATGTTCTTCATCCCAGCTAGGTCCTCTTCTATCTTCCCGATCTAGTCTGCCTCCCGGTGCTTCTTTATCTTACGGCTTCTGTAACTGTCATCGTACTGGGGAAACCCTTTTTTCCACATAACACGGGCGCCTTTGCCTCGTGTTCGTTCAGGTTTTTCAGGATTCCCGAGGGCGCGTGTCAGCTCATCATTCTCTCTCTCGGGCCGGAACAATCCCGCTTGAGCATCGGTCATTGCTTGAACAAGTGCATTGGAGGGAATTACAATATTTGCTGTCATATCTCCAATCCATGTTTAAGATTTAGACATCGGTAATCATATGTCCCGACATAGTCAATATGTATTGTTCATTAATTAGTAAAAGTACCAGTAACAATATGAAATACTACAAAACAAATACTCCCTCTGATGCAATGGCCTTTGATTTGTCACTAAAACATATTTAGATACATCAGAGTCTAAACAAATCTGAGTCCACTAATTTGGATCGGAGTGAGTAATAACCGATAATATTTTATCGACCAAAAGTTGAGATTCCAAATTGAAATATTACATGTACGGTGGATTTAACTCTTATGAGAAAAAAATGATTCGATCAGATCTGGATGATAGTGTATGCTGGAAAAGCATATGATGGTCAACCATCATATTTTGTCAAAGTTAGACAGCCGGATAATATATGCTGCCCTATCTCAAATCCATGTTCAAGTTTTAGACAACCGTAATCATATACCGTGACATAATCAATATGTATTGTTCATTATTAGTCCAAGATTAAATCATTAACAATTTGAAATACTACAAAAAATAACCCTGCTAATATTTTATCGACCAAAAGTTTAGATTTCAAGTTTAAATATTGCAAAAAATATTATATATATGGTGGATTTAACTATTACATGAAAAAATATTTGATCAGATTTGGATGATGCTACAAAAGCATCTGACAGTTAACCCGAATCATATTTGCAAATATGATCCGATCAGATTTTGATTCGGTTATTGTTAAACGCCTCATATCTGATTACATACTTGATGATGCACACTACATAATCTCTCTACAACTCATATCGAGAACACTGATGACCCACAATTATAGGGGGTGTATCACAGTATTTTCCATAAGTAAGAGTGTCGAATCCAACGAGTAGCAGAAGGTGTTGACAAGTGGTATGGATCAGGAATTCTCTGTAAATACTTAGCAAACGGATTTTTAGAGGTTTTTGATAATGCAGATAAATAAAGTACGAGTAAATAGAAGACAATAATAATAATTGCAACGAGTGGCCCAATCCTTTCTTTAGTAAAGGACAAGCCGGTTGTATTACTTAAGATGACCAAATGTTCTCCAGGACACATGAGAATAATGTCAAGTGCTTTCGCTTCATATAGTTGATTAATCTTCTCTAGTTAGATAAGTGTTGTGTGGGTGAACCTATGCTAATGTACTGACCTTCCTAGGACTAACACATACTTGTGATTATACCCCTTGTAAGCATCCGCAACTACAAGAAAGTAATTAAGATAAAAACCTAACCACAACCTTAAACTTTGAGATCCTACACTCCCTTGCGTAAAGGTTTCCTAACGGGGGTTCAGGTTTCTGTCACTCCGGCAACCCCGCGATTAGTAGCCAAATAAACAATGCATTCCCCTAGGCCCATAAAGGTGAAGTATCATGTAGTCGACGCTCACATCACACCACTAGAAGAATAACACTACAACTTAAATATCAAACCATTGAATCTTTCTCAACACAATTCCACTACTAACAACATGACTTCTCCCATGTCCTCAAGAACTAAATGAACTACTCATGAGACATCATATGGATCAAGATCAGACATGAAATAATGACAAGTAACAATCTGAACATAGACAATAATTCAATGGTTCCACTCAATAGCATCAACTACAACAAGTAATCAACACCGGGAAAGTTTCCCCTATGAACTATGCAAGATTCAACCCAGTTGTTACAGCGGTATGGAGTGATGATGATGGTGCTGGTGGAGATGATGATGGAGATGATGATGATGATGACGATGATCCTGATGAAGTCTAGCTTGGTGACGGTGTTTATGGTGACGATCTCCCCTCTCCGGGAAGGAATTTCCCCAGCAGAATTCTGTCTGCCAGAGAGCTCTTTCTCTCTCTGTAGTTTCCGCCCCGCAGAGGCGGCGGAACCTTTCTGTGGTCGCTCCCCGAGTCTTAGGGTTTCGAGGGGAATATATACGCGGAAGGGCGATGCTGGAGGTGGGCCAGGGTGGCCACACCACCTGGTGGCGTGGCCAGGGCTGGCCCGCACCACGGGGTGGTGTGGGCCCCCTGTGGCCCATCTCCACTTCCCCTTCTGGCTTCCTTTGTCTTCTGGAAAAATAGGATTTTCCATATATTTTCCGGGATTTTCTGATCTTCGTGAATTTTGCATCCAAATAGTGCCTTTTCCATCAGAATCCTGGCTCCGGTGGTTCATCCTCCCAAAGTCATCAACCATGCAAAACAGATGAAATACCATAAGTATCATCTCTTAATATGAAATATATCAATGAATCACAGTGAATTATGATATAGAATAGTGATGTAAAATGGACGTATCAACTCCCCCCAAGCTTAGACCTCGCTTGTCCCGAAGCGAAAACTGATCTCAAAAAACATGACCACAGATTTATGGAGTGAAGTGTCGATAAAAAGAATACGGATAAGAAGCATCACATTCACCAGTACACAAATCATAACAGAAAACAGCTCACTATTATATAGTTTAACTTGCAATAAGTGAAGGAAACACAATAAAGATACACAAAGTAAATCATAATTGGTAATGGCAAACTTTGTTCTTGGTCAAAGAAGGGTTAATAAATTGACCTAGTTAAACATAACGGGTTTTCAATGATAGTTTTCAAAGTAATACTCATTCGAATAAGAGGAGTGTGCAAAACAAGGAACATAAGAAACATGATTGAACAAATCATCATATGAAAAATTGAATCACAACAACTCAAATGCTTGCTTAAGATAGAAAGGAATAGGTTTACTGACTCTAATAAAAGATAGACCCTTCATAAGAGGGAAACAGGGATTTCATAAAGAGCTTCCAAAAATTATGGTACTTACTAGGTTTCAGCTCTCATTGCCCCTATCATAAGCATCTTTAGGTGATTAAGGTTAAAGTGAACAAATATGAGGATATGCTTGCAAGTTATAAGCCAAAAATCTCATGCCCCTTGCCTACAAAGACCGAACCTCATGCTACTCAACTTTAGTCACGAGTAAGTTCTTGTCATTGTAGGTACATGTGTATCATGGAGAACCGCCGATACAGGAGCTATCCCATATCAAAATGACAAGGCAAGCAGACAATGAGCATCTCAGTGATCTTTTTATTTGCTATTTGCATATGTTTTTATTGAGGATGCTTCATAGAATGCTCACTATAGTTATGCTGCAAGTTTCCACCATGATTAGGCATGGCTTAGGCTAGCCACCCAGGCGTTTCTCTAACACACATACAAACTCCATGAGCTTACAAGCTCCCCTTTTATTTCACAACTTTGGGATCCATAAACAAAAGAACATGATATCAACTGAATAAATAGTGCAATGTTGAAAGCGTTCCCCATGACAACATGGTTCTGCTAACTCTCGACTTATAAAGTGCAAGCACATACACACATAGATGGACGCAATGGTTCAAGTTTATTAAGTGCAAGAAAGTAAAGTGTGTCATCAAGTTCGTGAGAGCTTTAATCACTAGTTTTCACACAACAAGTTTAATTTGGAAGAAAGATAAAAGTGTGGATTTTTGGAATAGCAATAATCCTAATAGGTAGGTATGGTGGACACAAATGGCGTAGGTTTTAGTTTTAGGAATGGATGAACGAGAAGTAATCCCTCTCAGAACAAGTATTTGGCTAGCAAGGCTGGGTAACAAGCATAAGAATTGAAGGAAACAACCAAACAAGTGGTAGAAACAATCATTTAATCTTCCTTGGAAACATAAAAGATCTTAACTAGAGAATACTAAAGCTTATGAGCCAAACAAGAAATAAAGATGATGAAATTATATAACTTAAAGTACTTTTCTCTTTCCATTCAATCCTCAAATAGTGTTGCTACTGACTAGAGCTTGGTTTGCCAAAACCAATTAAATTTACTTAATGATCCAAAAGTAATACCAATACTAACAACAAGATCAATCATATAACAGAGATTTGCAAGCTAAAATAAAATGTGCAAAGAGTAAATGATAAAGCTTCTCACTAATATTCCATAACGGCAACTCACACCAAGGGATACATACATAACTAGCTAGAGGAGAAAGACTTCCAAAATGCGAACCATCCAATATGATAACTTCTCTATTCATGATATGACTCTACTAAAAAAAGATGAAAGATAATGATGTGATACCGCGGAACTCCCCCAAGCTTGGAACAAACCAAGGGGATGCCAAAACCTAATGACGAATTACTCCTTAGGTGGTGGTGTTCTCATGTCATCGTCCGACTTCCATGGTAAGGGCTCCCCATCAACAAAAGACATCTTGGTTTCCAATATCCTGAAACTAGCAGCAACACTTATGTGTTTAAACCTAACCTCATACTCACAGTTTTCATTTTGCATGTCGTAGAGTTGTGCTTGAAGTTGGTTGGTTGTTCGATGGAGTGAGAGAATTTCATCCTTAAGCTCAGCAGTCTCCTTCTTATGCTCGGCGATGAGTTCTCAACTAATCTTATGGATGATATCCACTTTGCGTTCTGCCATCTTCTTGTACCTAAAGACTTCTTGCTCTAGTGCTTCCATCCTGTCCTCCAGACTACCTTCTCCTTTAGGGCCTTGAGCCTATTTTACTAGTACCTTCCCATCTTCGAGCGACAATTCCTTGGGGTGAATCTTCAACTCATGCATGTATAGGTTGATGATGTCCGCGGAGGAATCTTCGTTGGGTGATCTAGAGGAAGACACTGTTTCTCCAAAACCGAGAATCTACCTGTCAGAAATAGACCGAAATGAAAATACACCGAGAACACAATATACGAACCTCGGGAGATCCGTGGGATTATATATTGCGAAGTTTAACAACAAAAGGAAGGTACTGGGAAAAACAGGTCTGAGACAGGCTCCGAGGTGGCCACACCCCCTGGTGGTGTGGCTAGGTGGGCCCGCGCCACGGGGTGGTGTGCGCCCCCGAGCTCTGGTTCCATCCCTTTTTCGACTCATAGTCTTCCGTGTTAGATAAAAACTACAAAAATATAAATTGACAGGTTTTTCATGGACCTTTTCTTACCAAAACTATTACCTTTTCTTACCAGAACTCTGCAGGTATCTAAATTTGGTCTTCGATAAATTTTTCCGGTGTCACCACTTGAATAACATCAATATCTTCATTATAGGAATCTCCAGCAATGTAGTGTTTGAGTCTCTGACCGTTCACCACTTGTGTAGTGTTATCTTTTAAGGAGGAAATTTTTGTTGCACCTGAGCGATATACCTCTTCGATAACAAAAGGTCCTTACCATTTTGAAAGTAGTTTTCCTGCAAAAAATTTGAGACGGGACCTATACAATAGAACTGTTGGGTCCGCAACATAGAAAACAAAACTTTTCCTACGATGAGAACTATATGCCAAGATCTATCTACTATATATAGAGCAACGGGTGGACATACATCCATGGAGAACTTACCCTCGAAGACAAACGAGTTTTGTTAATGAGTAGGAACTCGTGGTTGATGTAGTCGTACACTTGCCGATCTCAAGATCGTGTGGAAGTCCGAGCGCCGCAAATCAGCAGCGCATCCGTCCTCACACAAACGTTCAAGCCACCAGACAACCTCCACCTCCTCGCTCCAGCGATGCAGCGGAAGCAGCAACTCCTTCTAGACGAAATGCCACCGGGAACATGTATCTCGCTAATCCGAGACCATGGGGGAATAATTCTAGAGGGGGAGAGCAATCCTTCACGAGGAGGTGTGAGGAAGAAGGAGGAAGAGGGGGGCCTTTTATAATAGGAGGGGGTTCCCCTCCCCATGGCCGACTCCTCATGGGGGTGACCCCTCACCTCCCCCATTCATGTGGTGGCAACTCCTCCACATTAAAATGCCTCTTCACATTCTCTATTAAAGTCTCCACTTTAAGTGCATTAAAATTCTCTAAGTTTAATGCTCTCTCATTTAATAAAAATCTTTTATTAAATTTATTCAGAATTTTGTTAATTACTTTAATTAACAAATATTCACATAAAACCCCTTGCAACATTTCAATATCACATGCAGAACCACTTTCTGCAATTTCTCCCGAAACAATTCCTGCGCTTTGCAATTCTTTTGTCTAAAACATATGTGCTCCAAAATGGTGTCTGGTAACCCTTAAGTGTGTCACCTTATGGTTCGCGAATAACGCAAACATGATTGAGACTCCTCTCAGATCAATAATTAGAAGCGGGACATGGAGATCCATATTGACCCCTGCACATTCCACGATGACTTCTGTGATCATGAGAACCTTTAACGCTAGTAATTTAATCCCTTTGTCTCATGATATAATACATGTCTGAGATTCGATCATCAGTATCCAAATACCTAGTTTGATCTCGTTACCGGCATGCACTCTTTTCTCGTTCCCGTGATATAACATTCTAGTGATCACATCACTTGCTTGCAAGCTATCTTAATGTGATATCACCGAGAGGGCCCAGAGTATATCTATCCGTTATCGGGGTTGACAAATTCCACTCTTGATCCATGAGCCTCAAAATAACACCTTCGTAGCACTGAACCCATCTTTATAGTCACCCTGTTAAGGTGTGACGTTTGATGTTATCAAGATACTCTTCCGGTGTTAGCAATTAACATGATCTCATGGTCTAAGGATAAAGATTACTTCGTATGATGTTATAGCAATATAAACATAATGACTTTATCATAATGCTATACTTTGGATGAATGTTCTCAATTGCTTCAACTTTTGCTATGTGAACTTCAATGCCTCTTTCAGAAATTTTATGTCCAAGAACAATTCCTTCGTTAACCATGAAGTGGCATTTATCCCAATTAAGAACACGATTAGTTTCTTCACATCTCTGCAAAACTTTATCAAGGTTGTGCAGACAATTATCAAAAGAAGTTCCCTAGACGGAAAAATCGTCCATGAATACTTCCACAATTTCCTCACAAAAACCATGAAAGATAGCAGACATGCATATTTGAAAAGTAGCAGGTGCATTACACAAACCAAAAGGCATACGCCTACAAGCATAGGTTCCATAAGGGCACGTAAAAGTAGTTTTTTCTTGATCTGGTTGTTTAACAGCAATTTGAGAGAACCCAGAATATCCATCAAAAAAGCAAAAAATGGGTCTTTTTAGACAACCTTTCTAACATTTGATCAATAAAAGGCAGTGGTTAATGATCTTTCTTAGTAACCTTATTAACCTTTCTGAAGTCAATGCACATCCTATAACCAACTACTATTCTTTGGAGGATAAGCTCATTATTCTCATTAGGCACAACAGTAATTCCTCCTTTCTTAGGGACACAATGAACAGGACTAAACCATTGACTATCAGCAATAGGATAAATAATACCAGCATCAAGGAGTTTTAATACCTCATTTCTTACCACTTCCTTCATCTTAGGATTTAAATGACGTTGATGTTGTACCACTGGTTTTGCATCAGGTTCTATATTGATAGCATGCTGACATATGGTAGGACAAATCCCCTTTAAATCATCAAGGGTATAACCCACAGCTCCTCGGTGTTTCTTCAATACTTCCAATAATCTTTCCTCTTGCTTCCCTGAAAGTTTAGAACTAATAATAACAAGATATATTTTCTTATCATCAATGTAAGCATATTTAGGATCATCAGGTAAAGGTTTCAGATCGAAAGCCGGATCGTTTTTAGGTGGCAATGTGGTACCCAAATCTTCCATAGGTAAGTGCGGGTTTTCCAACCTCAGGGAGTACAGCTTGTGTTAACATAACATTACAGTGTATACGCGCGTCGGTTTAGGAAACACAGATCCAATGCGACATTCCCAGAGTGGAAACTTGGTGTACTTTTTCTTACATAGAATGACGTGGCGCTTGACATCTCCCAGTTTCCTAAGGCCTTCAGGTATAGCGATGTCAATATCTAGGTCCGCAAAATCCTCCACTAGGTCATCCACGAGACACGAGCATAGCCAGGTGGAATCGGAAGTAAATGGTGGAGTGCTCCAGATAGACAAGGTAAAGAAGTGCCGATCGCCACCTTGAAGGACAGGTTGTTCATTGGATGATGTAGCTCACATTGTGTCATCTCTCTGACCTCATCCACGGGGTAGCGAGGCGCCGGTGCATCATCTATCTATGCTTGATCATCAACTCGGACCTCCATGGAAGCCACGCTGCTTCTCCGCTGGCTATTATCCATTGCAGGATCATCATCATGCGGCTGAGATGACCTTTGGCTAATTGCTTCCAACATCTTCTTCATCCAAGTTAGGTCCTCTTCTATCTTCCCGATCTAGTCTGCCTCCCGGTCCTTCTTTATCTTACGGCTTCTGTAACTATCATAGTACTGGGGAAACCCTTTCTTCCACATAACACGGGCACCTTTGCCTCGTGTTCGTCCAGGTTTTTAGGATTCCCGAGGGTGCGTGTCAGCTCATCATTCTCTCTCTCGGGCCGGAACAATCCCGCTTGAGCATCGACCATTGCTTGAACAAGTGCATTGGAGGGTATTACAATATTTGCTGTCATATCTCCAATCCATCTTTAAGATTTAGACATTGGTAATCATATGTCCCGACACAGTCAATATGTATTATTCATTAATTTGTAAAAGTATCAGTAACAATATGAAATACTACAAAAACAATACTCCCTCTGATGCAATGGCCTTTGATTAATGCCCTGGTCCCAACGGCTACAAATGGCCGCAGGGCCTAGAAAACATTAGTACCGGTTCGAAGGGGACCTTTAGTCTCGGTTCATTTAAAAACCGGGACTAAAGGGTCTGGCACTAGAAAGGAGCGGATGTATCGACCTTTAGTCCCGGTTTTATTAACGGACCGGGACTAAAGGGCCCGACTATATCTTCTTCCTCTCCCCTGCCTGAGCCATTTCAAGCTCACACAAAGCATCTCCCTCAAATTTCTTCCCTCCAGCTCGAGTTCTTGCCGATTTTTCTCAAGATTTGTGAAGATTTTTTGGCTCCACATCTATCTAAGGGTCCTAAGAGGTTAGCTACTTCATCCTTTCAGATTTCATTGCTAGTTTTACCTCATTTCATGCTCTAGAAATGGAGGGATTTGTGTCGATTCTATCTCTATATATCTGTTTAATTTGGCACATATAGTCCTCGAAATTCATTTGATTCATCGAAGCACAAACATACATGAGTTCATCCTATCTATATATCTTGGTTTGGCACATAGTCTCGAAATTCAGACGATTCACAGATGCATCATGCCACCGTCGAGCTCAAAATATCCTTCTTCTTCTACCTACCGTCACAAAACCCATAGCAATAAAAATAAAATCCAAAACTATGAAGGCATACATATATATAGTGGCGCCCTAGCATTTTAATCATCGACCGTTTAAGCAAACCAAAAACATGAACATGCCGGGGAGCTACCAAATTAAATTAAACCAAAAATACTTGATTAATCTTCTTTAGCTTGCTAAGTGTTGTGTGGGTGAACCTGTGCTAATGTACCGACCTTCCTAGGACTAATACATACTTGTGATTATACCCCTTGCAAACATCTGTAAGTACAAGAAAGTAATTAAGGTAGAAACCTAACCACAGCTTTAAACTCTAAGACCCTTACGTCCCTTGTGCAATGGCTTCCTAACGGGGGTTCAGGGTTCTGTCACTCCGGCAACCCCTACGATTAGTAGACAAATACACAATGCATTCTCCTAGGACCATATAGGTGAAGTGTAATATAGTCGATGTTCACATGACACCACTAGAAGAAGTACACCACAACTTAATTTACAAACCATTGAATCTTTCTCAACACAACTCCACTACTAGCAACATGACTTCTCCCATGTCCTCAAGAACAAAACAAACTACTCACAAGACATCATATGGATCATGATCAGAGATGGAATAATGATGTATAACAATCTGAACATAAACAATAATTCAACGGTTCACTCAATAGCATCAACTACAAAGAGTAATCAACACCGGGAAGGTTCCCCCTATGAACTATGCAAGATTCAACACAATTCTTACAGCAATATGGAGATGGTGATGAGGGTGCTGATGGTGATGTTGGTGATGATGATGATGATGATGATGATGATCCCGATGAAGTCCAGCTTGATGGTGGTGTTGATGGCGACAATCTCCCCTCTCCGGGAAGGAATTCCCCCGGCAGAAATCTATCTGCCGGAGATATCTTTCTCTCTCGGTATTTTCCGCCCCATGGAGGCGGCGAAATCTTTTTGTGGTCGCTCTTCAAGTCTTAGGGTTTCGGGAGGAGTATATACGCAAGAGGGGAGTGCCAGGGGTGGACCAGGGTGGCCACACCGCCTGGTGGCGCGACCCAGGGTGGCCCGCGCTAAGGGGTGGTGTGGGCCCCCTCTGGCCCATCTCTAGACCCCCTTCTGGCATCCTTAATCTTCTGAAAAAATAGGATTTTTCGTATATTTTCCCGGATTTTCTGATCCTCACGAATTTTGCCTCCAAACAACACCTTTTCCATCAGAATCCTGACTATAGCGGTCCATGCTCCAAAAGTCATCAACCATGCAAAAACAGATGAAATAACATAAGTATCACCTCTCAATACGAAATATATCAATGAATAATAGTGAATTATGACATAGAATAGTGATGCAAAATGGACGTATTAACTCCCCCCAAGCTTAGACTTCGCTTGTCCCCAAGCGAAACTGAGCTCAATAAACATGGCCTCAGGTTTATGGAGTGAAGAGTCGATAAAAGAATACAGACAAGAAGCATCACATTCATCAAATACATAGATCATAATAGAAGACAACTCACTATTATATAACTTAACTTGCAATAGGTAAAGGAAACACAATAAAGATACATAAAGTAAATCATAATTGGTAATGGCAAACTTAGCTCTTGGTCGAAGAATAGTTGATAATTTGCTAGAGTTCACAAATAACTGGTTTTCAAATGATAGCTTTCAAAGTAGTAAACATCAAGATAAGAGCAATGTGCAAAACAAGGAACATAAGAAACATGATTGAACAAATCATCATATGAATGAATGAAACACAACAACTCAAAATACTTGCTGAGATAGAAGGGAATAGGTTTACTGACTCAACTACAAAGTAAAAGAAAGGCCCTTCGCAGGGGGAAGCAGGGATTGCAAGCTTCATAAAGAGCTCCCAAAAATTATGATACTTACTAGCTTTCAGCTCTCATTGCCCCTACCATAGGCATCTTTTGGTGATTAAGGTTAAAGTGACACAAATAAGAGGATATGCTTAACAAGTTATAAGTTGAAATCTCATGCCCCTTACTTATGAGTACTGAACCTCATGCTACTCAACTTCAGTCACGAGTAAGCTCTTGTCATTGTAAATACATGCGTATCATTGAGAACCGCCAACGGGGTACCCCTTGCACATGACACATGAGTTATCCCATCATCAAAATGACAAGGCAAGCAGACAGTGAGCATCTCAGCGATCTTTTTATTTGCTATTTGCATAGGTTTAAATTGAGGATGCTTCATAGAATGCTCACTATAGTTATGCTGCAAGTTTCCACCATGATTAGGCATGGCTTAGGCTAGCGGCCCAGGTGTTTCTCTAACACACATATAAACTCCATGATCTTACAAGTTCCACTTTTATTTTAGACCACCGGGATCCGTAAGCAAAAGAATCATGATATCAACTAGGTACAAAGTACTAATGCAGTGTTGAAAGCGTTCCCCATGATACATGGTTCTGCTAACTTCAACTCATAAAGCGCAAGCATATACGCAACAAAGAAGGACCTAATGGTTCAAGTTTATTAAGTGCAAGAAAATAAAGTGTGCCATCAAGTTCATGAGAGCTTTAATCACTAATTTTCATATAACAAGTTTAATTTGGGAGGTAGACAAAACAACAATTTACTTGGAATAGCAATAATGCTAATAGGTAGGTATGGTGGACACAAATGGCATGGTTTTTGGCTTAAGGAAGTGGATGCACGAGAAGAATTCCCTCTCAGTACAGGTTTTTGGCTAGCAAGGCTAGGTAGCAAGTATAAGAGTTGTAGGAAACACACAAACATACAAGTGATAAAAACAAACATGCAATCTTCCTCGGAAGCACAAAAGATCTTAACTAGAGAATACTAGACTTATGAGAAAATCAAGAAAGAAAGATGATGAAATTATTTTTCTTTTAGAGGTACTTTTATCTTTTTCAATCAACTCTCAAAAATAGTGTTGCTAATGACCGAGCCAGGTTTGCCAAAACCAACTAAATTAACTCAATGGTCCCAAAGTGATACCAATACTAACAACAAGATCAATCATATAACCATGAATTGAAAACTAATATAAGCTATGCAAAATAGTGAATGATAGAACTTCTCATTAATATTCCATAACGGCAACTCACACCAAGGGATACATATCTAACGAGAGAGGGGACACTTCCATAATGCAAACGATCCTACATAATAACTTCTCTATTCATGATATGACTCTACTAATAAGGTAAAAAGATAGAAGATAGTGATGTGATACCGCGGCACTCCTCCAAGCTTGGAACAAACCAAGGGGATGCCAAACCTGATGATGAATTACTCCTTTGGTGGTGGTGGTAATATTTTCTTAGTTGACGTAAGGAAATCTTCCAGCATCTTGCAAAGACTATTATTCTCCCATTGAAGCATGTCCACCTTCCTCCTCAAGTCTCGGTAATTATCACAGAACTCCTTAGTGACTCGTAGAGCTTCCGTTGATGCCGGGAAAGAGACTAAAAGGATTGCCGTACAGTTCAGGAGCTGCACATGTCCTGCTTGTCCTGCGAGGTTCGGTAGAGTCCTCTTTCAGAGTTTCATGATCAATATCATTAGATCTCTCTTTATTAGGTGAAGTCAACTCTGAAACAACTTCTGGTGCTGCGCTACTCGCCATTTCATGAAGAGAAGGTTCAATAACCTCTTCGAGTTCTACCTTCCGACTACTCACACCTTTTGCGAGAAACTCCTTCTCAAGAAAGGATCCATTCTTGGCAACAAAAACCTTGCCCTCGGATCTGTGATAGAAGGTATACCCAATCGTTTCCTTAGGGTATCCTATGAAGACGCATTTTTCCGCTTTGGGTTCGAGTTTATCTGGCTGAAGTTTCTTCACATAAACATCACATCCCCAAACTTTAAGAAATGACAGCTTACGTTTGTTTCCAAACCATAATTCATACGGTGTCGTTTCAACGGATTTAGATGTTGCCCGATTTAAAGTGAATGCAGCGGTTTCCAGTGCATAACCCCAAAATGACAGTGGAAAGTCAGTCCGAGACATCATAGATCGAACCATATCCAATAAAGTACGATTACGATGTTCCGACACACCATTATGTTGTGGTGTTCCGGCAGGCATGAGTTGTGAAACTATTCCACACTCTTTCATGTGTGTGCTAAACTCATAACTTAGATACTCACCTCCACGGTTGGACCGTAGAAATTTGATCTTTCTATTACGATGATTTTCCACTTCATTCTGAAATTCCTTGAACTTTTCAAAGGTTTCAGACTTGTGTTTCATCAAATAGATATACCCGTATCTACTCAACTCTTCTGTGAAAGTAACAAAGTAACGATATACACCTCGCGCCGACACACTCATTGGTCCACACACATTTGTATGTATGATTTCCAATAAATCTGTCGCCCGTTCCATTGAACTGGAAAACGGTGTTCTAGTCATCTTTCCCATAAGGCACGGCTCACATGCATCAAATGATTCAAAATCAAGTTCCAAAAGACCATCATAATGGAGTTTCTTCATGCGTTTAACTCCAATATGACCTAGACGGCAGTGCCACATATATGCAGATATATCACTATCAAGTTTAATCCTTTTAGCATCAACATTATGAATATGCATAATACTACTATCGAGATCCAATAGAAATAAACCATTCAACACAGGTGCATAACCATAGAAGATATCATTCTTATAAATCGAACAACCATTGTTTTCAGATTTAAAGGAATAACCACTTTGCATCAAACACGATCCGGATACAATGTTCATGCTCAGTGCAGGCGCCAACTAACAATTATTTAGATTTATAACTAATCCCCATGGCATATGGAGAGGCAGTGTCTCGACGGCGATCATATCAACTCTTGATCCATTGCTGACCCGCATCTTGACCTCATCCCTTGCTAGCTGTCGCTTGTTCCGTAGCCCCTGGATCGAGTTACATATATTAGCAACAGATCCTGTATACCCAGGTGCTACTGTAAGTACTAGTCAAGTACACATCAATAACATGTATATCACATATACCTTTGTTTGCCTTGCCGGCCTTCTTGTCCGCCAAATACTTGGGGCAGTTGCGCTTCTAATGGCCAGTCCCCTTGCAATAGTAGCACTCGGTATTAGACGTAGGGCCAGCTCAGGATTTCTTTTCAGGTGCGGCAACAGATTTGCCGCCCTTCTTTCCCTTCTCCTTGCCTTTCTTGTCCTTCTTGAAACCGGTGGTCTTATTGATCATCAACACTTGATGTTCTTTCCTAATGTCCATTTCTGCAGTCTTAAGCATTGACAAAAGCTCGAGAAGAGACATCTTCATGCCCTGCATGTTATAGTTCATCACGAAGCTCTTGTATCTAGGTGACAGAGATTGGAGAACACGATGTATGCCTAAGTCAATGGGAATTGTTATTCCTAAGGACACAAGCTTATTGGCGTACCCAGACATTTTGAGTACATGCTCACTAACGGAGCTGTTCTCCTCCATCATGCAGCTAAAGAACTTTTCAGAAGCATTATAACTCTCTACGGCAGCATGGGTATCGAAAATCATTTTCAATTCTCCCATGGTATCAAAGGCATTGCCATTTTCAAAACGCTTTCGAAGTTCTGGCTCTAGCCCATACAGTATGCCGCAATGAACTCAGTTGTGGTCCTCCTGACGAGTTATATAGACATTCTTTTCCTCGTTAGGGGCATCAGGAGCTGGTGGGGGGCCTAGCGGTGCCTCTAGCACATATTGCTTTTGTGCAGCAGTGAGTAGAATCCTCAAATTCATAGACCAGTTGGTGAAGTTGCTACCATTCGCAGCAAGTTTCTCTTTCTCCATGAACACATTGAAATTAAAAGTAGGTGGTGCCATCTACAACAGAATTTGTAAAGTTTATTTAGACTAAGTTTATGATAGATTGAGTTCAACTAATCCAAATTACTAATGAACTCCCACTCAAAAACGACATCCCTCGTGTCTTTTTGGTGATTACATGAACCAAATCCACTACACCAAGTCCAATCATCACGTGAATCGGTGTAGCTTCAAAGGCGAGCATCTATATGGGCATCATATCAACTATATGACTCATGCTTAACCTTTCGGTCCGTGTTCCGAGGCCATGTCTGTACATGCTAGGCTCACCAAGTAAGAACCTTAGTATTCGCGTGTGTAAAACTGTCTTACACCCGTTATATGAAAGCGTAGAGTCGAGTAAACCTGATCATCACGTGATGTCTCGAAACACGATCCATAGAACGATGCATACTTAAGGAAGAACACATTTTATCTTGATATCTAAATGAGGGATCATCTTACAATGCTACCAAAAGCGCCAAACTAGCAGTATAAGATGCTGACATCTAATGTGTAAAGTGAGATGATATGGTCCATGCATTTGATCTCTATCATTTGCATCATGGTATGATCTGTATCATTCCTTTATGTGTAAGGCCAAGGTCTATGGAACTTACACGTTGAGTGTGTTGTAAGAGTATCTATCATATATCTACTTACAACAATACCATATCAATACACTAGCCCAGCAACGATCTAAACTAGACGCCTCTAATTTATCAATTGCAAGTTTTACGTGGCTTAGGGCTTTCGGAGATAGAACCGGTCTTGCCTACGAACATGACCCACAACAAGGATAACCAAGTTATTAACAACTTGTTGTAAATTATATATTGAATATAGTAGGAGAGACAGACACCCGCCAAGCACTTATGCAAAACAAGTTGCATGTCAGTCGTGGAACCGGTCTCATGTACGATGACATGTAAGGTTGGTCCGGGCCGCTTCATCCCACTACGCCACCAATATCCAAAATACATAGAAGATGCAATAACATGATCATCATCGCCCACATATAAACATATGTGTACTACCGTGCAAAGCACCTACACATAGATCAGGCTCTGATACCACTGTTGGGACGACAGCATAGAAAACAAAAAAATTCCTACGATGAGAACTATACGCCAAGATCTATCTACTAGATACAGAGCAACGGGTGGACATATATCCATGGAGAACTTACCCTCGAAGACAAAGAGTTTTCTTAACGAGTAGGAACTCGTGGTTGATGTAGTCGTACACTTGCCGATCTCAAGATCGTGTGGAAGTCCGAGCGCCGCAAATCAGCATCGCATCTATCCTCGCACAAACATTCAAGCCACCAGACAACCTCCACCTCCTCGCTCCAGCGATGCAGCAGAAGCAGCAACTCCTTCCAGATGAAATGCCACCGGGAACATGTATCTCGCTAATCCGAGACCATGGGGGAATAATTCTAGAGGGGGAGAGAGATCCTTCACGAGGAGGTGTGAGGAAGAAGGAGGAAGAGGGGGGGCTTTTATAGGAGGAGGGGGGTGCCCCTCCCCATGGCTGGCGCCTCATGGGGGGTGACCCCTCACCTCCCCCATTCATGTGGTGGTAACTCCTCCACATTAAAATGCCTCTTCACATTCTATTTTAAAGTCTCCACTTTAAATGCATTAAAATTCTCTAAGTTTAATGCTTTCTCATTTAATAAAACTCTTTTATTAAATTTATTCAGAATTTTGTTAACTACTTTAATTAACAAACACTCACATAAAACCCCTTGCAACATTTCAATATCACATGCAGAACCACTTTCTGCAATTTCTCCCAAAACAATTCTAGTTTCTATCAAAACAATTCCTGCGCTTTGCAATTCTTTTGTCTGAAACATATGTGCTCCAAAATGGTGTCCGATAACCCTTAAGTGTGTCACCTTACGGTTCGCGAATAACGCAGACATGATTGAGAATCCTCTCAGATCAATAATCAGAAGCGGGACCTGGAGATCCATACTGACCCCTGCACATTCAACGATGACTTCTGTGATCGTGAGAACCTTTAACGCTAGTAATTTAATCCCTTTGTCTCATGATATAATACATGCCCGAGATTCGATCATCGGTATCCAAATACCGAGTTTGATCTTGTTACCGACATGCACTCTTTTCTCGTTCCCGTGATATAACATTCTAGTGATCACATCACTTGCTTGCAAGCTATCTTAATGTGATATCACCGAAAGGGCCCAGAGTATATCTATCCGTCATCGGGATTGACAAATTCCACTCTTGATCCATGAGCCTCAACATAACACCTTCGTAGCACTGAACCCATCTTTAGAGTTACCCTGTTATGGTGTGACGTTTGATGTTATCAAGATACTCTTCCGGTGTTAGCAATTAACATGATCTCATGGTCTAAGGATAAAGATTACTTCGTATGATGTTATAGCAATATAAACATAATGACTTTATCATAATGCTATACTTTGGATGAATGTTCATCACATCATTTCACAAATGATGTGACCTTGTTATTAACAACATCCAATGTCCATGATCAGGAAACCTTGATCATCTTGTTAATCAACAAGCTAGTCTATAAGAGAGGCATAACTAGGAACCCTTTTTGTTTATTAAACACACATGTATCGACGTTTCCGATCAATACAATTATAGCATGCAAAATAAAAATCTATCATATACAAGGAATATATAATAACAACTTTATTATTGCCTCTCAGGGCATATTTCCTTCAAGAACCTTCTCACCAACATGGAACTCCCTCTTAAGAATTCTCATGTCATGCCATCTTTTAAATTTTTCTTTAAAGAGTCTAGCATTTTCATAAGCTTCACTCCTCCACTTGTCTAAGGAAAATAGTCAAACAATCTTTTCTCACCAGCATGTTTAAAGTCTCTATTAAGTTCTTTCACGGCCCAATAACCTTTATGTTCTAATTCTAAAGGAATGTGACAAGCTTTTCCATAAACCATTTTGTAGGGAGACATTCCCATAGGATTTTTATAAGCAGTTCTATAAGCCCATCAAGCATCATTCAACTTTTTATCCCAATTTTCTAGATCTATTAACAGTCTTTTGCACTATGGATTTAATTTCTCTATCTGATAGTTCTACTTGCCTAATGGTTTGGGGATGATAAGCTGAAGCAATTCTATGATTAACATCGTATTTAGGAAAGCTCTTTCTAAAGCCACCATGAATGAAATGAGAACCTCCATCAGTCATAAGATACCTAGGCACTCCAAACCTAGGAAAGATAACATCCTTAAGCATTTTTAAAGAGGTTTCACCATCGACACTTTTTGTAGGTATGGCTTCTACCCACTTAGTAACATAGTCAATGGCAACAAGAATATGAGTATAATCTTTTGAAGGGGGAAAAGGAACAATAAAGTCAAATCCCTAACAGTCAAACAATTCAATAACAAGAGAGTAATTCATAGGCATCTCATTGCATCTAGAACTATTACCGACTCGTTGACATTCATCACACGATAATACAAACTTTCTTGCATCTTTAAAAAGGGTAGACCGGTAAAAACCTGATTGTAGAATCTTTTGTGCGGTCCTATCTCCAACATGATGTCTTTCGTAGGAACTACCATGACATTTCTGCAATATCTCCTTTTGTTCGTTTTCAGGAACATATCTTCGCATAATACCATCCACTCCTTCTTTATATAAATGTGGGTCATCCCAAAAATAATGCCTCAAATCATAAAATAATTTCCTTCTTTGCTGGGATGTAAAAGTTGGAGGCAAATACTTGGAAATAATAAAGTTAGCATAATCAGCATACCAAGGACTCTCTCGTGATCTTACCCCTATCGCAGCCAACTGTTCATTGGTAAAACTATCATTAACAGGCATAGGGTGAAAAGAAATATTTTCCAAACGAGATAAATTATCGGCGACAGGATTTTTAGCACCTTTCCTATCTACAATATGTAGATCAAACTCTTGTAAAAGCCACACCCATCTAATAAGCCTAGGCTTAGCATCTTTCTTTGTCATAAGGTACTTAATAGCAACATGATCAGTATGAATGGTAATTTTCGAGTCAATAATATAAGGTCTAAACTTATCACAAGCAAAGATAGCAGCTAAGGACTCTTTTTCAGTAGTAGCATAATTCTGTTGAGCAGCGTGAAGACTCTTACTAGCATAATGTATAACATTCAACTTTTTATCTATTCGTTGCCCAAGAACAGCACCTATAGCAAAATCACTAGCATCGCACATAATTTCAAAGGGTACATTCCAATCAGGTGGTTGGATAGTAGGAGTAGTAGTTAAAGCTTTCTTTAGAGTTTCAAAAGCTTCCTTACAATCATCATCAAAAATAAAAGGTACGTATTTTTGGAGAAGATTAGTAAGAGGTTTCGATATTTTAGAGAAATCTTTAATAAACCTTCTATAGGAACCAGCATGACCAATGATACTATGAATACCTTTGATGTCTCTAGGGCAGGGCATTTTCTCAATTTCTTCAACTTTTGCTGTGTGAACTTCAATGCCTCTTTCAGAAATTTTATGTCCAAGAACAATTCCTTCGTTAACCATGAAGTGGCATTTAACCCAATTAAGAACACGATTAGTTTCTTCACATCTCTGCAAAACTTTATCAAGGTTGTGCAGACAATTATCAAAAGAAGTTCCATAGACGGAAAAATCGTCCATGAATACTTCCACAATTTCCTCACAAAAACCATGAAAGATAGCAGACATGCATATTTGAAAAGTAGCAGGTGCATTATACAAACCAAAAGGCATACGCCTATAAGCATAGGTTCCATAAGGGCACGCAAAAGTAGTTTTTTCTTGATCTGGTTGTTTAACAGCAATTTGAGAGAACCCAGAATATCCATCAAAAAAGCAAAAAATGGGTCTTTTTAGACAACCTTTCTAACATTTGATCAATAAAAGGCAGTGGGTAATGATCTTTCTTAGTAACCTTTTTAACCTTTCTGAAGTCAATGCACATCCTATAACCAACTACTATTCTTTGGGGGATAAGCTCATTATTCTCATTAGGCACAACGGTAATTCCTCCTTTCTTAGGGACACAATGAACAGGACTAACCCATTGACTATCATCAATAGGATAAATAATACCAGCATCAAGGAGTTTTAATACCTCATTTCTTACCACTTCCTTCATCTTAGGATTTAAACGATGTTGATGTTCTACCACTGGTTTTGCATCAGGTTCTATATTGATAGCATGCTGACATATAGTAGGACAAATCCCCTTTAAATCATCAAGGGTATAGCCCACAGCTCCTCGGTGTTTCTTCAATACTTCCAATAATCTTTCCTCTTCCTTCCCTGAAAGTTTAGAACTAATAATAATAGGATATATTTTCTTATCATCAATGTAAGCATATTTAGGATCATCAGGTAAAGGTTTCAGATCGAAAACCGGATCGTTTTTAGGTGGCAATGCGGTACCCAAATCTTCCACAGGTAAGTTATGCTTAAGCATCTTGGGTTGACGGTGGAGAATCTCGTCAATCTCATTTCTTTCTTCCATGAAGGTCTCACTTTCGTGGCTGCAAAGCATTGTTAGGAGCAAGAGAGATAGAAGCAAGTTGTTCAACTCTAAAATCCTCATTGGGCAATTCATTTTCATAAGGAACTTTAGCAAATTTCGAAAAATTAAACTCATAAGATTCTCCATCGAATTTAGTTAAAATTTTCTCCCTCTTATAGTCTATAATAGCTCCACAAGTGTTCAAGAAAGGTCTAGCAAAAATGATAGGATAGGTTTTACTAGCAGCTGAACCAAGTACTAGAAAATCAGTGGGATATTTAATCTTACCAAAAAGAACTTCCACATCTCTTACAATACCAATTGGAGAGATGGTCTCTCTATTCTCAAGGTGAATAACCACAACAATTTCTTCTAGTTCACAGGAACCAATTTCATGCATAATTTCTTTGTAAAGCTCATAAGGAATAACACTCGAACTTGCACCAATGTCACATAAATCATAATAGCAATGATCACCAATTCTAACAAAGAGTACATGGACAGTAGATTTTCTAGTTTTATTAGGGTGTGAAACAATATTGAGCGTCCTCACAAAAGTTAATGTGTCCATCTTCTATCCTTTTAGTGCAAAATCGCTAGAAAAAGCGCGCCCTCTATAGAGCGCGCTGTGTGTTTCCTCCTGTGCAACCACGTGGAGACCAAGTAGCTGCATACCTCTTCCGCACGGACCTCCCCGGCTCGACATGTGGCGACAGCCAATTGCGTTGATAATCTTTTTCTCTTTTCTTTGCGGATTCGAGTACAACAACTGCGATATCTTTTGATCAGAGAGTCCAAATCAAAATCCGCTTTCACGACTATTTTAGTTGCATCGAGATCTTTCAAACAAGATCCGATGTTGATATGTTTTGACGGCTTTCTTTTTTCGCACTGCCTTTCATACCTAGGTTGTACTGCCTTTTCAGTTGAAGTGCACGTTGTTGTGTTCTAGCAGTGCACCGACCATGCACTACCTTTTTTAACTATGTTGCGCTGCCTCCCGTCGCAGTGCACGATGGGGTGTCCTGGCAGTGTACCGGTAGTGCACTGCCTTTTTTATGCGCGTAGCACTGCCTCCCGTTGTAGTGCACAATGGGGTGTCCTAGCAGTGCAATGGTCATGCACTTCTTTTCTCTACGGTATTGCACTGCCTCTCATCACAATGCACGAAGGGGTATCCTAGCTGTACACCGCTCATACACTGCCTTTTTGTACTGCATTGCACTGCTTTTGGTCGCAGTGCACATTGTGGTGTCCTCGCAGTGCACCATTCATGCACTGCTATTTTCTAATATATTGCACTACCTTTGGTGGCAGTGCAAGGCGCGGTTTCCTAGCAGTGCACTTCCTTTTTTTACTATGTTGCACCGTATGTGCACTACTGGGCTATTTTGTTGCGATGCCTATTTTCTTGGTGCGCACCTTTTTTCTCTTTTTTGGTTTGTGGCCGCGAAACAACAACGAACCCGGCGCGTGAAGCACTGCAGCCCTCTAGCGCGCCATTGCCCTGGCACCACACCACGTGGCTATCAGCGGCGGTCCCACTCGCGCGCGTCAACATGCTGTGTGCTGCCTCTGGTGCTGGAGCGCGCCCTCACCCTAGTCTCTCCCCTTTTAGTGACAAGGTCTTTCACAATGGCTATTGCAGGTTCAATGCTTATTTGCTCATTAGGTTTTACAGCTCTTTTTGTACTTTTGTTAACTACACTAGTTATCATAGAATGCTCCTTTACCTTATCTGGGAAAGGTATTTTCTCAATATACGGTTCAGGTAAAATACGATCAATAGTACAAACTTCAGTACTTCTAGCAGGAACACAATCAACAATATCTTTATATGGTGCATGATACTTGTCTCATTCCTTTTTGGGAATTTCAATATAACAGGCAAAAGCTTTAAAACAATTTGAAATAACATGAGAATCAAGACCATAATCATTACTAACATTACGAAAGTCATCAGCTCCCATAAAAGATTTAATGCATTCATAATCATAATTTATACCTGACTTTCTTCCTTTATCATTCTCCCATGCTTCAGCATTTTCTTGAATACGGTCAAGAAGATCCTATTTAGCTTCTTCTTCCATATGTGTAAATGATCCAGCACAAGAAGCATCCAATAGATCTTTATCATGAAGAGAAAGCCTTGCATAAAAGTTATTAATAAGAATATTGTTAGGGAGCTTATGAATAGGACATTTGAGAATTAGTAACTTCAATCTCCCCCAAGCTTGAGGTCTACTCTCTCCATCACGAGGCCAAAAGTTATATCTGTGATTCCGATCTTTATGAATCTCACTAGGAGGATAAAACTTGGAATAAAAGAGAGGTACTATTTCCTCCCATTCAAGAGTTTGGCCATTCTTCAGCAGCTTATACCATTCCTTAGCTCTTCCTTTCAATGATAACAAGAATAACTTCTTCTTAACTTGATTTGTTGTAATATCTGCACACTTGAACAACCCGCATAATTCGTGTATAAAGAGCAAATGATCACCGGGATGGACAGTTCCATCTCCAAAGTAGTAGTTATCCATAACACGATCAACAATTCTTGTAGGTATTTTAAAAGTATCATTTTCAGCAGGTGGTGGTTCATCTACTACCTTAGCAGTGGTAGTAGCATTACGAAATAAGAAACTCAGTGAATTATCCAGATTGAAATAAAGTAACTAACAAAAATAAACAATACTGATAGTAGAAGTTTCCTTTACTAGTTCCACTCTTCAATAGTGCTTCACTCGCCAACAACGGCGCCAGAAAATAGTCTTGATGACCCACAAGTATGGGGGGGGGGGGTATCACAGTATTTTCGATAAGTAAGAGTGTCGAACCCAACGAGGAGCAAAAGGTGTTGACAAGTGGTATGGATCAGGAATTATCTGTAAATACTTAGCAAACGGATTTTTAGGGGTTTTTCATAATGCAGATAAATAAAGTACGAGTAAATAGAAGACAATAATAATAATTGCAGCGAGTGGCCCAATCCTTTCTTTAGCAAAGGACAAGCCGGTTGTATTACTTAAGATGACGAAACGTTCTCCAGGACACATGAGAATAATGTCAAGTGCTTTCGCTTCATATAGTTGATTAATCTTCTCTAGTTAGATAAGTGTTGTGTGGGTGAACCTATGCTAATGTACTGACCTTCCTAGGACTAACACATACTTGTGATTATACCCCTTGTAAGCATCCGCAACTACAAGAAAGTAATTAAGATAAAAACCTAACCACAACCTTAAACTTTGAGATCCTACACTCCCTTGCGTAAAGGTTTCCTAACGGGGGTTCAGGTTTCTATCACTCCGGCAACCCCGCGATTAGTAGCCAAATACACAATACATTCCCCTAGGCCCTTAAAGGTCAAGTATCATGTAGTCGATGTTCATATGACACCACTAGAAGAATAACACCACAACTTAAATATCAAACCATTGAATCTTTCTCAACACAATTCCACTACTAACAACATGACTTCCCCATGTCCTCAAGAACTAAGCGAACTACTCATGAGACATCATATGGATCAAGATCAGAGATGAAATAATGACAAGTAACAAGCCGAACATAGACAATAATTCAATGGTTCCACTCAATAGCATGAACTACACCAAGTAATCATCACCAGGAAAGTTTCCCCTAAGAACTACGCAAAAATAAACCCAATTGTTATAACAGTATGGAGTGATGATGATGGTGCTTGTGGAGATGATGATGATGATGATCCCGATGAAGTCCAGCTTGATGACGATGTTGATGGCGACGATCTCCGCTCTCCGGGAAGGAATTTCCCCAGGAGAATTCTGTCTACCGGAGAGCTCTTTCTCTCTCTGTAGTTTCCGTCCCACACAGAGGCGGTGAAACCTTTATGTGGTCGCTCTCCGAGTCTTAGGGTTTCGAGGGGAATATATACGCGGAAGAGCGATGCTGGAGGTGGGACAAGGTGGCCACACCACGTGGCCAGGGCTGGCCCGCGCCAGGGGGTGGTGTGGGCCCCCTGTGGCCCATCTCCACT
Source organism: Avena sativa (assembly GCA_916181665.1). Classification (NCBI taxonomy): domain Eukaryota; kingdom Viridiplantae; phylum Streptophyta; class Magnoliopsida; order Poales; family Poaceae; genus Avena; species Avena sativa. The sequence goes on along the minus strand of OV702300.1, from coordinate 47,785,614 downwards.
TCCCCTTCTAGCTTCCGCCGTCTTCTGGAAAAATAGGATTTTTCATATATTTTCTAGGATTTTCTGATCTTTGTGAATTTTTCCTCCAAACAGTGCCCTTTCCATCAGAATCCTGGCTCCAGTGGTTCATCCTCCCAAAATCATCAACCATGCAAAAACAGATGAAATAACATAAGTATCATCTCTTAATATGAAATATATCAATGAATAACAATGAATTATGATATGGAATAATGATGCAAAATGGACGTATCAAACACTCTCATGGAATTTATATACCGCTCCAACAGATGCAGGTATTTCGGGACAAGTACAGTAGATTTAACTCTTACGTGCAGAAAATGATTATATGTATTGTACATTTAACTCTTAGGTGCAAAAACGATTCAACCAGGTTTGGATTATAATTTATGTTGGAAAAGCATCTGGTGGTCAACCGTCATATTTGGTTAAAGTTAGACGGTCGGAATAATATGTGCTATCATATCTCCAATCCATGTACAAGGTTTAGACAACGGTAATCAATATCCTAACAAATTCAATATGTATTGTTCATTAGTTAGTAACAGAATATGTTATTAAAATATTTAAATACTACAAAATAAATACAAACTCTGTTATGTATTTTATCAACAAAAAATTAAAATTCCAAGTTGAAATGTTACAAAAAATTATTATATCTTTAGTGGATTTAACTCTTATGTGCAAAAAGATTCTATCCGATTTGGATGATAATGTAATCTACAAAAGCATCTTACAGTCAATCCTCATATTCAGTCATAATTATACAGCTGGAATAATATCTGTTGTCATATCTCCAATTCATGTTCAAGTTTTCGATAGTGGTAATCATATATCCTGACATAATCGATATGGGTTGTTCATTAATTAGTAAAAGTATCACTAACAACTTGAAATACTAGAAAATAAATAATTTCTCCGATCTAAATTAATGGCCTCCGTTTTTTCTAGATTTAAATGTACCTAGCACCAAAAATATCAATATACATCCGAATATTGACAAATCTGAGTCCACTAATTTGGATTAGAGGGAGTAATAACCCTGCTAATATTTTGATCGACCAAAAGTTGAGATTCCAAGTTGAAATGTTACATGTACGGTGGATTTAACTCTTACATGCAAAAATGATTCGATCAGATTTTGATGATAATTTATCCCGGAAAATCATCGAACGGTCAGCCGTCATATTCGGTCAAAGTTAGACGGCCGGAATAATATATGTTGCCATATCTCCGATCCATGTTCAAGCTTTAAACCGTCGTAATCATATATCGTGACATAATCAATATGTATTATTCATTATTAGTACAAGAATAAGTCATTAACAATTAGAAATACTAAAATATAAATAATAACCTGCTAAGATTTTTATCGACCAAAAGTTGAGATTTCAAGTTGAAATATTATAAAAAAGACTTATATATATGGTGTATTTAACTATTACGTGCAAAAGCGATTCGATTAGATTTCGATTATGCTAGAAAATCATCTTATGGTTAACCAGAATGATATATGCAATTACGATCCGATCAGATTTAGATTCGGTCAGTGATAAACACTTCTTATATGCTTACATACTTGATTGATGGACGCTACATAACCTTCCTGCAACTGATACCGAGAACACTCTCATGGAATTAATAAACCACTCTAACGGATGCTAATATTCCAGGACAAGTGCGAAAAAGATTACATGTACAGTGGATTAACTCTTACGTGGAAAACGATTCGATCATATTTAAATTTATAATGTATGCTGGAAAAGCATTCGACGGTCAACCATCATATTTGGCCAAAGTTAGACAATCAGAATAATATCTGCTGTCATATCTCCAATCCATGTTAAAGCTTTAAACAATGGTAATAATATATCTCGACAAATTCAATATGTATTGTCCATTCCTTAGTACATGAATATATCATTAAAACATTGAAATACAACAAAATAAATGCAAAATCTTCTATGTATTTTATCGACCAAAATTTAAGATTCCAAGTTGAAATATTAGAAATAATATATTATATGTACGGTGGATTTAACTCGTATGTGCAAAAAGATTCGATCAGATTTGGATGATAATGTAATCTAGAAAAGCATTTGATAGTCAACTGTCATATTGGATCAGAGTTTGACAACCAGAATAATATCTGGTATAATATCTCCAATCCATGTTCAAGTAATACTAAAAAATAAATACTCCCTTTGATCCAAATTAATGGCCTCCTATTTGTCTAGGTTCGAATGTATTTTGCACTAAAACATTGCTAGATACATCCAAATATAGACAAATCTGAGTACACTAATTTTGATCGAAGAGGGTAATAACTGCTAATATTTTTATGACCAATAGTTGAGATTCCAAGTTGAAATATTTCATGTATGGTGGATTTAACAATTAGGTGGAAAAAAAAGATTCGATCAGATTTGGATAATAATTTATGATGGAAAAGCATGTGACAATTGTTGGAATTTGGGTGTGGGCTTGGCCCATAGCCTAATACAAATTCTGAAATTCTCTTGGCTCATTCATGCCTAGCAAGGGGTGGCACCAAAGTTTAGTCCCACCTTGCTAGTTTAGAGGGAGTTGGACCAATATATATAGTGGAGTGTTTCACTACCTCCTAAAGAGAGTGAAGAGGACTGGCATACACGCGCGCTCCTCCGCCTCGCCACGCCTCGCCTCGCCTCGTCACGACGCGCGCGCGCGCCGCGGTTTGCGGAATTGTGCCTCGGTGCCGATCTTATCTTTTTGCTGCTCGGGATTATTTTTCTGTCAGCCGTTTCCGGTCTTTCCGGAAACGTGGGCTGTTACTACTCGGACGTGGGCTACGCCCCACGTCTTACCCGACCGACGCCTATATATAAACGGCCTTAGGCAAAAACCCTAATACGAGAAAATACACATCATCTCTCTGCCTCCAGAACCTTGCGCCGCCGCTACACCTTCTCCATCCCCTCTTCCGGCGTGCACCGGACGACGGGACAGTAGGCCTCCGGAACCACCACCTCTCGTGAACCTGTACGGGTGAGGGGCGATCAGGTTTTTGGGGAGCGCGTCTGCGCGACTACTGACGGCATCACGTCGACCGACCACTACTTCCCCGACGAGGACTTCTTCCCGGACATCAGCAGCCTCTACATCGCGCCATGGCTGACGACACTGGTGTCAACGCGAACCCGATTCCTCCTCCAGCACCGTACGTAATCTATTCCTATCTAGTTCAGTTTCTGTTGCAGTTTCTTGTACTAGCTCTTGGAATAGATGTGATCTGTTTATTCTGGTTGAATATGATCTGTTCGTCTATTCTGCTAGTATACATGATTAGATTAATTCTAGCACTTATAGTCATGATTTATTATTACTTATTTCGGATTAAATATTATGGTAATTTGCTTATATTTTCAACAATCCAAAAACCTGATAATAGGCAACTGAATTCAACTGGTTTAGCCGCGGCTACAAGGCCGCCTCCTTTTGACGGTGTCAATTATAAGAGATGGCGCACGAGAGCAGTTCTATGGTTGAAAAACCTAGGCTGCTATAGCGCCACTCTTGACAAACCTGAGGGAGACCTTTCTCCTGTTCAGGAGGAAGCGTTTCAGAAAGTCGACACCATGTTTATGGGGGCTTTGTTCAATATTCTTGGTGACAACATCGTTGACACCTATATGTCATTTGATAATGGCAAGGATGCGTGGGATGCACTGGACGCCAAGTTTGGTGTTTCGGATGCTGGCACTGAACTGTATATCATGGAGCAATTCTATGACTACAAGATGACTGATGACCGTCCCATCGTGGATCAGGCTCATGAGATACAGTCCCTTGCCAAAGAACTCGAGCAGTTCAAGTATAACTTACCGGACAAGTTCGTGGCCGGAGGCATTATTGCTAAGCTTCCTCCTTCTTGGAGGAACTTTGCTACCTCTCTGAAACATAAGAGACAGGAGTTTTCTATTTCGGATCTCATCGGATCTCTTCATGTTGAAGAAAAGGCGAGAGCAACAGATACACGTCCTCGAGGCTTTGATGGAAGTTCTAGCGCACATGTAGTGCAGAAAAACAACTTCCAGTCCCACAAGTTCAAGAATAAGAACAGGTCTGATGGCAAAGGAAAGTTTGATGGCAAAAACAAGGCCGCACAGACTACCAACTTCAAAAAGAAGACTGAGTATAAGAAGAAAGGATCCTGCCATGTCTGTGGTGATCCTAATCATTGGGCTCCTAGCTGCCCCAATCGCTTTGACAAGCGTCCACATGGAAATAGTGGCAAGTCCGCTAATGTTGTTCTTGGTGATATTGAGATGAAGGATGCTGGGTACGGTATATTTCCCACTGTTCTTTCAGTTTGTAATTCACCTGATTGGTGGATAGACACTGGTGCAAATATACATGTATGTGCTGATATTTCCATGTTCTCTTCTTATCAGGTCGAACGGGCTGGCTCCGTGCTGATGGGAAACGGCTCACGTGCTTCTGTTCAAGGTGTTGGTACGGTGGATCTGAAGTTTACTTCGGGGAAGATCGTATAGCTGAAGAATGTGCAGCACGTTTCCTCAATCAATAAGAATCTCGTCAGCGGATCTCTTCTGTGTCGAGATGGCTTTAAGTTAGTCTTTGAGTCCAATAAAGTTGTAATTTCTAAGTGTGGACAATTTGTTGGAAAGGGTTATGAGTGTGGAGGCTTGTTCCGCTTATCTTTGTCAGACTTATATACTCAAGTTATTAATCATGTTTGCAATGATAGTGAATCCAATATTTGGCATTCAGGACTTTGTCATATTAATTTAATTCCGAAATTTAATTCCGAAATATTTGGCGTTCAAGGTGCATGACGCGGCTTGCCGATATGAATTTAATTCCGAAATTTACTACTGTCAAAAGTTCCAAGTGTCAAGTATGTGTGCAAGCTAAGCAACCTCGCAAGTCTCACAAGACTGCCGAGGTACGAGATTTGGCACCACTGGAACTAATACATTCAGATCTTTGTGAGATGAATGGTGAGTTGACAAAAGGTGGAAAACGATATTTCATGACTTTAATTGATGATTCCACTCGATACTGTTATGTGTATCTTCTGAAATCTAAAGATGAAGCTTTTAATCACTTCAAAATCTATAAAGCTGAATCAGAAAACCAACTTGATCGAAAGATTAAGCGACTTCGGTCTGATCGTGGTGGAGAGTATTTTTCCAACGAATTTGATTCTTTTTGTGCGGAGCATGGTATTATCCATGAGAGGACGCCTCCCTACTCACCTCAGTCAAATGGGGTGGCCGAAAGAAAGAACCGTACTCTAACTGATTTGGTTAACGCCATGTTAGATACATCGGGTCTATCCAAGGAATGGTGGGGGGAGGCGATAAAGACTGCGTGTCATGTCCTAAACCGTGTTCCCAAAAAGAACAAAACCATTACTCCATTTGAGGAATGGGAAAGGAAAAGGCTGAAACTCTCCTACTTACGAACTTGGGGTTGTTTGGCGAAAGTGAATGTGCCGATACCCAAGAAGCGCAAGCTTGGACCAAAAACCATGGATTGTGTCTTTCTGGGATATGCATTTCATAGCATTGGCTATAGATTTTTGATAGTGAAATCTCAGGTATCTGACATGCATGTTGGTACAATCATGGAGTCGAATGATGCGACTTTCTTTGAAGACATCTTTCCCATGAAAGATTCGTCTAGTTCATCAAATCAGGAGATGCCTAGTTTATCTAGTCAAGAATTAATCACAATTCCTGAACCCACCATTTCGATAGAACACCCTGATAATCCTGTGGAGGATAACAGTGAAGCTCCTACCAGAAGTAAGAGACAAAGGACTGCGAAGTCCTTTGGTGATGATTTCATTGTATACCTCGTGGATGATACTCCCACTTCTATTTCAGAAGCTTATGCATCTCAAGATGCTGACTACTGGAAAGAAGCCGTTCGCAGTGAGATGGATTCCATCATAGCAAACGGAACTTGGGAAATTACTGATCGTCCTTATGGGTGCAAACCTGTAGGATGTAAGTGGGTGTTTAAGAAGAAGCTTAGACCTGATGGTACTATTGAGAAGTATAAGGCACGCCTTGTTGCCAAGGGTTATACCCAGAAAGAAGGCGAAGACTTCTTTGATACTTATTCACCTGTGGCTAGATTGACCACCATTCGAGTACTGCTATCCTTGGCTGCCTCGCATGATCTTCTCGTTCACCAAATGGACGTTAAGACGGCTTTCCTAAATGAAGAGTTAGATGAGGAAATTTATATGGATCAGCCGGATGGATTCGTGATAGATGGTCAACAAGGCAAGGTGTGCAAGTTACTGAAGTCTCTGTATGGTCTTAAGCAAGCACCTAAGCAGTGGCATGAGAAGTTTGAAAGGACTTTAACTGATGAAGGCTTTATTGTAAACGAAGCTGACAAGTGTGTGTATTATCGCCATGGTGGGGGCGAGGGAGTCATCTTATGTCTGTATGTTGATGATATACTGATATTCGGGACCAATCTTAATGTTATCAATGAGGTCAAAGACTTTCTATCTCGTTGTTTTGAGATGAAAGATCTAGGAGTGGCTGATGTGATATTGAACATCAAGCTGCTGAAAGATGATGATGGTGGGATAACACTGCTTCAGTCTCACTATGTGGAAAAGATCTTGAGTCGTTTTGGGTATAGCGAATGTAGATCCTCTCCTACACCATATGATCCTAGCGTGTTGGTTCGAAAGAATCAGGGAGATCCTAAGGATGCTAAAGATCAGCTGAGATATTCTCAGATTATTGGCTCACTTATGTATTTAGCCAGCGCTACGAGGCCTGACATCTCCTTTGCTGTAAGCAAGTTAAGTCGATTTGTCTCAAATCCTGGAGATGTTCATTGGCAGGCCCTTGAAAGGGTTTTGCGTTACTTGAAAGGCACCGCGAGCTATGGGATTCACTACTCCGGGTATCCAAGGGTACTTGAAGGGTATAGTGACTCAAACTGGATTTCTGATGCTGATGAGACTAAGGCCACGAGTGGTTATGTGTTTACACTTGGTGGTGGCGCTGTTTCTTGGAAGTCTTGCAAGCAGACCATCTTAACGAGGTCAACTATGGAAGCGGAACTCACAGCATTAGACACAGCCACTGTTGAAGCAGAGTGGATTCGTGAACTCTTGATGAACTTACCTGTGGTTGAAAAACCAATACCCGCAATCCTTATGAACTGTGATAATCAAACTGTGATCATAAAAATAAACAGTTCTAAGGACAATATGAAGTCATCAAGACATGTGAAGAGGAGATTGAAATCTGTCAGGAAAATGAGAAACTCCGGAGTTATTGCATTGGATTATCCAAACATCTAAAAATCTGGCAGATCCCTTCACAAAGGGTCTATCACGTAATGTGATAGATAATGCATCGAGGGAGATGGGTTTGAGACCCACTTTTTGAGTTGCTCACAGTGGTAACACGCTCTATGTGATCGGAGATCCCGTGAAGTAGAGTTGGGAGACAAGCTGTTGGTCAACTGGGAGGAGAGTATCCTTATAGCATACTACCACTCCGTATAGATGCAATACTCTCCTATTCTGCATGGCAGGTTGGTATTTACCTTAATGTGTTCTGAGTGGCTTGTTTAAGCAAAGATGTTGTCCTGCAGAACATCTTTTGAAGAACACACCTATATGAGTCTGACTGTCAAACGTCGCAGTCCGTGAGAGTTGGGTGCTCTCTAATAAACTCATGAAAGGCCATGGAGTATGACGCATAAGCTCCAAGCCGCGGAGAAGCTTCGCGGCAGCCCTGTATCGGTCTAGACCTTATGTGAAACTAGTGCGCACCAAACTTGTAGTTCAAGGCATAGTCCACTATTCAAGTTGCAATCTAGTGTAGCATGAAGTTCTAAGTGGAAGTTCAACTTAACAATCTCCACCTCGCACCGGTATATAAACAATGCTCTGGAACTGATTGATGTGATGTGATGATATGTGCCTATGAGAATTTGTGGGGGATTGTTGGAATTTGGGTGTGGGCCTTGGCCCATAGCCTAATACAAATTCTGAAATTCTCTTGGCCCATTCATGCCTAGCAAGGGGTGGCACCAAAGTTTAGTCCCACCTTGCTAGTTTAGAGGGAGTTGGACCAATATATATAGTGGAGTGTTTCACTACCTCCTAAAGAGAGTGAAGAGGAGTGGCATACACGCGCGCTCCTCCTCCTCCGTCGCCCGCCTCGCCACGCCTCGCCTCGCCTCGCCTCGTCACGACGCGCGCGCGCCGCGGTTTGCGGAATTGTGCCTCGGTGCCGATCTTATCTTTTTGCTGCTCGGGAAAATTATTCTGCGAGTTATTTTTCTGTCAGCCGTTTCCGGTCTTTCCAGAAACGTGGGCTGTTACTACTCGGACGTGGGCTATGCCCCACGTCTTACCCGACCGGCGCCTATATATAAACGTCCTTAGGCAAAAACCCTAATACGAGAAAATACACATCATCTCTCTGCCTCCAGAACCTTGCGCCGCCGCTACACCTTCTCCATCCCCTCTTCCGGCGTGCACCGGACGACGGGACAGTAGGCCTCCGGAACCACCGCCTCTCGTGAACCTATACGGGTGAGGGGCGATCAGGTTTTTGGGGAGCGCGTCTGCGCGACTACTGACGGCATCACGTCGACCGACCACTACTTCCCCGACGAGGACTTCTTTCCGGACATCAGCAGCCTCTACATCGACGCCATGGCTGACGACACTGGTGTCAACGCGAACCCGATTCCTCCTCCAGCACCGTACGTAATCTGTTCCTATCTAGTTCAGTTTCTGTTGCAGTTTCTTGTACTAGCTCTTGGAATAGATGTGATCTGTTTATTCTGGTTGAATATGATCTGTTCGTCTATTCTGCTAGTATACATGATTAGATTAATTTCAGCACTTATAGTCATGATTTATTATTACTTATTTCGGATTAAATATTATGGTAATTTGCTTATATTTTCAACAACAATCAACCAACATATTCTGTCAAAGTTAGACAGACGGAATAATATTTGTTGCCATCTCTCCAATCCATGTTCAAGCTTTAGACAACGTACTTGCATATCCTTACAAATTGAATATGTATTGTTCATTAGTTAGTACAAGAATAAATCATTAACAATTTGGAATACTACAAAATAAAAAATAACTCTGCTAAGATTTTTATCGACCAAAAGTTGAGATTTGAAATTGAAATATTCCAAAACTTACATATATGGTGGATTTGATGGATTCGACTATTACGTGCGAAAGCGATTCGATCAGATTTCAATTATGGTAGAAAAGCATTTTACGGTTAACCAAAATCATATATGCAAATACGATCAGATTTGGATTCGGTCAGTGTTAAACACTTCATATATGCTTACATACCCGATTGATTGATGCATGCTACATAATCTCCTTGCAACTGATACCGAGAACACTCTAGTGGAATTAATATACCACTCTAACATATGCGAGTATTCCCGGACAAGAACTCTTACGTGCAAAAACGGATTATATGTACGGTGGATTAACTCTTACATGGAAAAACGATATCATATTTGAATTATAATTTATGCTGGAAAAGAAAAAGTTAGACAGTCGGAATAATATCTGTTGTCAAATCTCCAACCATGTTAATGCTTTTGAAAGTGGTAATAATATATCTCGACAAATTCAATATGTATTGTTTATTCCTTAGTACAAGAATATATCATTAACAATTTGAAATACAACAAATAAATGCAAAATATGCTATGTATCTTATCGACCAAAATTTAAGATTCCAAGTTGAAATGTTAGAAATAGTATATTATATGTACGGTAGATTTAATTCTTATGTGCAAAAAGTTTCGATCAGATTTGGAGGATAATGTATAATCTAGAAAAGAATCTCACATTCAACTGTCATATTCGGTATGATTTAGACAACCGGAATAATATCTGCTACCATATCTCCAATCCATGTTCAATTAATAATAATAAATAAATACCCCCTCTGATCCGAATTAATAGCCTCCGATTTGTATAGGTTCGAGTGTATTTTGCACTAAAACATATCTATATACATCCGAATCTTAACAAATCTGAGTCCACTAATTTTGACCGGATGGGGTAATAACTGTGACCAAAAGTTGAGATTCCAAGTTGAAATATTACAGTGGATTTAACTCTTACGTAGAAAAATAATTCGATCAGATTTGGATAATAATGTATGCTGGAAGCGCATGTGACAGTCAACCATCATATTCGGTCAAAGTTAGACATACGGAATAATATCTGCTGTCATATCTCCAATCCATGTTAAAGCTTTTGATAGTGGAAATAATATATCTCGACAAATTCAATACGTATTGTTCATTCCTTATTACAAGAATATATCATTAACAATTTTAAATACTAAAAAGTAAATGCAAAATCTTCTACCTATTTTATCGACCAAAAATTATGATTCCAAGTTTTAATGTTATAAATAATATATTATATGTGTGGTTATCTGCAAAAAAGATTCATCAGATTTGGATGATAATGTAATCTAGAAAAGCATCTGATAGTCAACGGTCATATATATTCGGTTGGAGTTAGACAACCGGAATAATATCTTCTATGATATCTCCCATCCATGTTCAAGTTTTAGATAGCTATAATCATATATCCTGACATAGTCAATATGTATTTTTCATTAATTTGTATCAGTATCATTAACAATTTGAATACTACAAAGTAAATACTCCCTCTGATCCAAATTAATGGCTTCCGATTTGTCTTAGTTAAGATGGTAAGATTTGCTTGGTTGTATGTTGGAAAGATTTCCTTTTAATTTCCATCGGAGCATGGATGCATGGTAGAGTTAACTATTGTATTAGTAATGAGCATCTCTAGTTTTGTATTGTACAACTGAGCTAGTTGCTGCTAGCACAAGAATCATAACATTAAGGAACAATCTACCAACAACCGAAAGGTTCCTGTGTAAAAACTACCAATAATTGCAAAACAAAAAAAGTGAACCATACCCGAGAAGTGCAAAAACGAACACAAATGCATTACGGTATTGCGAAATGATGAAGTACAAATGTGCGCTTAAAATAAGTGCAGCCTCTCCTTATAGCATACTACCACTCCGTATAGATGCAATACTCTCCTATTCTGCATGGCAGGTTGGTATTTACCTTAATGTGTTCTGAGTGGCTTGTTTAAGCAAAGATGTTGTCCTGCAGAACATCTTTTGAAGAACACACCTATATGAGTCTGACTGTCAAACGTCGCAGTCCGTGAGAGTTGGGTGCTCTCTAATAAACTCATGAAAGGCCATGGAGTATGACGCATAAGCTCCAAGCCGCGGAGAAGCTTCGCGGCAGCCCTGTATCGGTCTAGACCTTATGTGAAACTAGTGCGCACCAAACTTGTAGTTCAAGGCATAGTCCACTATTCAAGTTGCAATCTAGTGTAGCATGAAGTTCTAAGTGGAAGTTCAACTTAACAATCTCCACCTCGCACCGGTATATAAACAATGCTCTGGAACTGATTGATGTGATGTGATGATATGTGCCTATGAGAATTTGTGGGGGATTGTTGGAATTTGGGTGTGGGCCTTGGCCCATAGCCTAATACAAATTCTGAAATTCTCTTGGCCCATTCATGCCTAGCAAGGGGTGGCACCAAAGTTTAGTCCCACCTTGCTAGTTTAGAGGGAGTTGGACCAATATATATAGTGGAGTGTTTCACTACCTCCTAAAGAGAGTGAAGAGGAGTGGCATACACGCGCGCTCCTCCTCCTCCGTCGCCCGCCTCGCCACGCCTCGCCTCGCCTCGCCTCGTCACGACGCGCGCGCGCCGCGGTTTGCGGAATTGTGCCTCGGTGCCGATCTTATCTTTTTGCTGCTCGGGAAAATTATTCTGCGAGTTATTTTTCTGTCAGCCGTTTCCGGTCTTTCCGGAAACGTGGGCTGTTACTACTCGGACGTGGGCTATGCCCCACGTCTTACCCGACCGGCGCCTATATATAAACGTCCTTAGGCAAAAACCCTAATACGAGAAAATACACATCATCTCTCTGCCTCCAGAACCTTGCGCCGCCGCTACACCTTCTCCATCCCCTCTTCCGGCGTGCACCGGACGACGGGACAGTAGGCCTCCGGAACCACCGCCTCTCGTGAACCTATACGGGTGAGGGGCGATCAGGTTTTTGGGGAGCGCGTCTGCGCGACTACTGACGGCATCACGTCGACCGACCACTACTTCCCCGACGAGGACTTCTTTCCGGACATCAGCAGCCTCTACATCGACGCCATGGCTGACGACACTGGTGTCAACGCGAACCCGATTCCTCCTCCAGCACCGTACGTAATCTGTTCCTATCTAGTTCAGTTTCTGTTGCAGTTTCTTGTACTAGCTCTTGGAATAGATGTGATCTGTTTATTCTGGTTGAATATGATCTGTTCGTCTATTCTGCTAGTATACATGATTAGATTAATTTCAGCACTTATAGTCATGATTTATTATTACTTATTTCGGATTAAATATTATGGTAATTTGCTTATATTTTCAACAACAATCAACCAACATATTCTGTCAAAGTTAGACAGACGGAATAATATTTGTTGCCATCTCTCCAATCCATGTTCAAGCTTTAGACAACGTACTTGCATATCCTTACAAATTGAATATGTATTGTTCATTAGTTAGTACAAGAATAAATCATTAACAATTTGGAATACTACAAAATAAAAAATAACTCTGCTAAGATTTTTATCGACCAAAAGTTGAGATTTGAAATTGAAATATTCCAAAACTTACATATATGGTGGATTTGATGGATTCGACTATTACGTGCGAAAGCGATTCGATCAGATTTCAATTATGGTAGAAAAGCATTTTACGGTTAACCAAAATCATATATGCAAATACGATCAGATTTGGATTCGGTCAGTGTTAAACACTTCATATATGCTTACATACCCGATTGATTGATGCATGCTACATAATCTCCTTGCAACTGATACCGAGAACACTCTAGTGGAATTAATATACCACTCTAACATATGCGAGTATTCCCGGACAAGAACTCTTACGTGCAAAAACGGATTATATGTACGGTGGATTAACTCTTACATGGAAAAACGATATCATATTTGAATTATAATTTATGCTGGAAAAGAAAAAGTTAGACAGTCGGAATAATATCTGTTGTCAAATCTCCAACCATGTTAATGCTTTTGAAAGTGGTAATAATATATCTCGACAAATTCAATATGTATTGTTTATTCCTTAGTACAAGAATATATCATTAACAATTTGAAATACAACAAATAAATGCAAAATATGCTATGTATCTTATCGACCAAAATTTAAGATTCCAAGTTGAAATGTTAGAAATAGTATATTATATGTACGGTAGATTTAATTCTTATGTGCAAAAAGTTTCGATCAGATTTGGAGGATAATGTATAATCTAGAAAAGAATCTCACATTCAACTGTCATATTCGGTATGATTTAGACAACCGGAATAATATCTGCTACCATATCTCCAATCCATGTTCAATTAATAATAATAAATAAATACCCCCTCTGATCCGAATTAATAGCCTCCGATTTGTATAGGTTCGAGTGTATTTTGCACTAAAACATATCTATATACATCCGAATCTTAACAAATCTGAGTCCACTAATTTTGACCGGATGGGGTAATAACTGTGACCAAAAGTTGAGATTCCAAGTTGAAATATTACAGTGGATTTAACTCTTACGTAGAAAAATAATTCGATCAGATTTGGATAATAATGTATGCTGGAAGCGCATGTGACAGTCAACCATCATATTCGGTCAAAGTTAGACATACGGAATAATATCTGCTGTCATATCTCCAATCCATGTTAAAGCTTTTGATAGTGGAAATAATATATCTCGACAAATTCAATACGTATTGTTCATTCCTTATTACAAGAATATATCATTAACAATTTTAAATACTAAAAAGTAAATGCAAAATCTTCTACCTATTTTATCGACCAAAAATTATGATTCCAAGTTTTAATGTTATAAATAATATATTATATGTGTGGTTATCTGCAAAAAAGATTCATCAGATTTGGATGATAATGTAATCTAGAAAAGCATCTGATAGTCAACGGTCATATATATTCGGTTGGAGTTAGACAACCGGAATAATATCTTCTATGATATCTCCCATCCATGTTCAAGTTTTAGATAGCTATAATCATATATCCTGACATAGTCAATATGTATTTTTCATTAATTTGTATCAGTATCATTAACAATTTGAATACTACAAAGTAAATACTCCCTCTGATCCAAATTAATGGCTTCCGATTTGTCTTAGTTAAGATGGTAAGATTTGCTTGGTTGTATGTTGGAAAGATTTCCTTTTAATTTCCATCGGAGCATGGATGCATGGTAGAGTTAACTATTGTATTAGTAATGAGCATCTCTAGTTTTGTATTGTACAACTGAGCTAGTTGCTGCTAGCACAAGAATCATAACATTAAGGAACAATCTACCAACAACCGAAAGGTTCCTGTGTAAAAACTACCAATAATTGCAAAACAAAAAAAGTGAACCATACCCGAGAAGTGCAAAAACGAACACAAATGCATTACGGTATTGCGAAATGATGAAGTACAAATGTGCGCTTAAAATAAGTGCAGCCTCTGAATTTAATAAAAATGATATGGTTTTAAATTTCATACTTCAAAATAAATGTGAGTGTGGCCCCCCCTCTCTCCACCGTTGACATTTTAACCGCAAACGCCCGTTGAAAAAGGCAGAAGTGCCGGAAACAAAGTCAATGAAGTATGGTATTGCCAAACTTATGAAGTACGAAGGTGCGGTAGAAAAGAAGTGCAACCTCTAAATTAAAAAAACTGATATGATTTTAAATTTCATACTTTAAATAAATGTGTGTGTGGTGGTGGTGGTGGGGGGGGGGGTCCTCCTTCCTCCACCTTTCAAATTTGAACCACACAAACTCCTTGAAAAGGCAGATGTGCAGGAAACGAATACAATGAAGTACTAAAAAACAAA
This sequence comes from Avena sativa, assembly GCA_916181665.1. NCBI lineage: Eukaryota > Viridiplantae > Streptophyta > Magnoliopsida > Poales > Poaceae > Avena > Avena sativa. Next base: position 47,770,561 of record OV702300.1, on the reverse strand, counting down.
ATGATGAACTACAAAGGTGCGCTAGAAGGAAGTGCAGCCACTGAATTAAAAAACAAATAATATGGTTTTTAATTTTATACTTCAAATAAATGTGTGGGAGGGCTCCCTTAACACCCCCCCCCCCCCCCCCCCCATATCCCCTTCACAATTCTCATTTTAACCACAAACACCCCTTGAATTGTTTTAAAAAAACGTACAAGTACACTCCTTTTAGAAGTACGAGATGACTTATAGTGGAAGTGCGGATTTTCCAACCTCAGGGAGTACAGCTTGTGTTAACATAACATTACAGCGTATACGCGCGTCGGTTTAGGAAACACAGATCCAATGCGACATTCCCAGAGTGGAAACTTGGTGTACTTTTTCTTACATAGAATGATGTGGCGCTTGACATCTCCCAGTTTCCTAAGGTCTTCAGGTGTAGCGATGTCAATATCTAGGTCCGCAAAATCCTCCACTAGGTCATCCACGAGACACGAGCATAGCCAGGTGGAATCGGAAGTGAATGGTGGCGTGCTCCAGGTAGACAAGGTAAAGCAGTGCCGATCGCCACCTTGAAGGATAGGTTGTTCATTGGATGGTGTAGCTCACATTGTGTCATCTCTCTGACATCATCCACGGGGTAGCGAGGCCCGGTGCATCATCTATCTATGCTTGATCATCAGCTCGGACCTCCATGGAAGCCACACTGCTTCTCCGCTGGCTATTATCCATTGCAGGATCATCATCATGCGGCTGAGAAGACATTTGGCTAATTGCTTCCAACATCTTCTTCATCCAAGTTAGGTCCTCTTCTATCTTCCCGGTCTAGTCTGCCTCCCGGTCCTTCTTTATCTTACGGCTTCTGTAACTATCATAGTACTGGGGAAACCCTTTCTTCCACATAACATGGGCACCTTTGCCTCGTGTTCGTCCAGGTTTTTCAGGATTCCCGAGGGCGCGTGTCAGCTCATCATTCTCTCTCTCGGGCCGGAACAATCCCGCTTGAGCATTGACCATTGCTTGAACAAGTGCATTGGAGGGTATTACAATATTTGCTGTCATATCTCCAATCCATGTTTAAGCTTTAGACATCGGTAATCATATGTCCCGACACAGTCAATATGTATTATTCATTAATTTGTAAAAGTATCAGTAACAATATGAAATACTACAAAAACAATACTCCCTCTGATGCAATGGCCTTTGATTAATGCCCTGGTCCCAACGGCTAGAAATGGCCGCAGGGCCTAGAAAACATTAGTCCCGGTTCGAAGGGGACCTTTAGTCCCGGTTCATTTAACAAACCGGGACTAAAGGGTCTGGCGCTGGAAAGGAGCGGATGTATCGACCTTTAGTCCGGGTTTTATTAACGGACCGGGACTAAAGGGCCCGACTATATCTTCTTCCTCTCCCCTGCCTGAGCCATTTCAAGCTCACACAAAGCATCTCCCTCAAATTTCTTCCCTCCAGCTCGAGTTCTTGCCGATTTTTCTCAAGATTTGTGAAGATTTTTTGTCTCCACATCTATCTAAGGGTCCTAAGAGGTTATCTACTTCATCCTTTCAGATTTCATTGCTAGTTTTACCTCATTTCATGCTCTAGAAATGGAGGGATTTGTGTCGATTCTATCTCTATATATCTGGTTAATTTGGCACATATAGTCCTCGAAATTCATTTCATTCATCGAAGCACAGACATACATGAGTTCATCCTATCTATATATCTTGGTTTGGCACATAGTCTCGAAATTCAGACGATTCACAGATGCATCATGCCACCGTCGAGCTCAAAATATCCTTCTTCTTCTTCTACCTACCGTCACAAAATCCATAGCAATAAAAATAAAATCCAAAACTATGAAGGCATACATATATATAGTGGCGCCCTAGCATTTTAATCATCGGCCGTTTAAGCAAACCAAAAACATGAACATGCCGGTGAGCTACCAAATTAAATTAAACCAAAAATACTTGATTAATATTCTTTAGCTTGCTAAGTGTTGTGTGGGTGAACCTGTGCTAATGTACCGACCTTCCTAGGACTAATACATACTTGTGATTATACCCCTTGCAAACATCCGTAAGTACAAGAAAGTAATTAAGGTAGAAACCTAACCACAACTTTAAACTCTAAGACCCTTACGTCCCTTGTGCAATGGCTTCCTGACGGGGGTTCAGGGTTCTGTCACTCTGGCAACCCCTACGATTAGTAGCCAAATAGACAATGCATTCCCCTAGGACCATATAGGTGAAGTGTCATGTAGTCAATGTTCACATGACACCACTAGAAGAAGTACACCACAACTTAATTAACAAACCATTGAATCTTTCTCAACACAACTCCACTACTAGCAACATGACTTCTCCCATGTCCTCAAGAACAAAACAAACTACTCACAAGACATCATATGGATCATGATCAGAGATGGAATAATGATGTATAACAATCTGAACATAAACAATAATTCAACGGTTCACTCAATAGCATCAACTACAAAGAGTAATCAACACCGGGAAAGTTCCCCCTAGGAACTATGCAAGATTCAACACAATTGTTACAGCAATATGGAGATGGTGATGCGGGTGCTGATGGTGATAATGGTGATGATTGTGGTGATGATGATGATGATCCCGATGAAGTCCGGCTTGATGGTGGTGTTGATGGCGACGATCTCCCCTCTCCGGGAAGGAATTCCCGCAGCAGAAATCTATCTGTCGGTGATATCTTTCTCTCTCTGTATTTTCCGCCCCATGGAGGCGGCGGAATCTTTCTGTGGTTGCTCTTCGAGTCTTAGGGTTTCAGGAGGAGTATATACGCAAGAGGGGAGTGCCAGGGGTGGACCAGGGCGGCCACACCGCCGGGTGGCGAGGCCCAGGGTGGCCCGCGCTAAGGGGTGGTGTGGGCCCCCTCTAGCCCATCTCCAGCCCCCCTTCTGGCATCCTTAATCTTCTGAAAAAATAGGATTTTTTGTATATTTTCCTGGATTTTCTGATCTTCATGAATTTTGCCTCCAAATAGAACCTTTTCCCGGACTGCAGCGGTCCATGCTCCAAAAGTCATCAACCATGCAAAAACAGAAGAAATAACATAAGTATCACCTCTCAATACAAAATATATCAATGAATAACAGTGAATTATGACATAGAATAGTGATGCAAAATGGACGTATTAACTCCCCCCAAGCTTAGACTTCGCTTGTCCCCAAGCGAAACTGAGCTCAATAAACATGGCCTCAGGTTTATGGAGTGAAGAGTCGATAAAAGAATACGGACAAGAAGCATCACATTCATCAAATACATAGATCATAATAGAAGACAACTCACTATTATATAACTTAACTTGCAATAGGTAAAGGAAACACAATAAAGATACATAAAGTAAATCATAATTGGTAATGGCAAACTTAGCTCTTGGTCGAAGAATAGTTGATAATTTGCTGGAGTTCACAAATAACTGGTTTTCAAATGATAGCTTTCAAAGTAGTAAACATCAAGATAAGAGCAATGTGAAAAACAAGGAACATAAGAAACATGATTGAACAAATCATCATATGAATGAATGAAACACAACAACTCAAAATACTTGCTGAGATAGAAGGGAATAGGTTTACTGACTCAACTACAAAGTAAAAGAAAGGCCCTTCGCAGAGGGAAGCAGGGAATGCAAGCTTCATAAAGAGCTCCCAAAAATTATGATACTTACTAGCTTTCAGCTCTCATTGCCCCTATCATAGGCATCTTTTGGTGATTAAGGTTAAAGTGACACAACTAAGAGGATATGCTTGACAAGTTATAAGTTGAAATCTTATGCCCCTTACTTATGAGTACTGAACCTCATGCTACTCAACTTCAGTCACGAGTAAGCTCTTGTCATTGTAAATACATGCGTATCATTGAGAACCGCCAACGGGGTACCCCTTGCACATGACACAGGAGCTATCCCATAATCAAAATGACAAGGCAAGCAGAAAGTGAGCATCTCAACGATATTTTTATTTGCTATTTTCATAGGTTTTTATTGAGGATGCTTTATAGAATGCTCACTATAGATATGCTGCAAGTTTCCACCATGATTAGGCATGGCTTAGGCTAGCGGCCCAGGTGTTTCTCTAACACACATATAAACTCCATGATCTTACAAGTTCCACTTTTATTTCATACCGCGGGGATCCGTAAGCACAAGAATCATGATATCAACTAGGTACAAAGTACTAATGCAGTGTTGAAAGCGTTCCCCATGATACATGGTTCTGCTAACTTCAACTCATAAAGCGCAAGCATATACGCAACAAAGAAGGACCCAATGGTTCAAGTTTATTAAGTGCAAGAAAATAAAGTGTGCCATCAAGTTCGTGAGAGCTTTAATCACTAATTTTCACATAACAAGTTTAATTTGGGAGGTAGACAAAACAAGGTTTTACTTGGAATAGCAATAATGCTAATAGGTAGGTATGGTGGACACAAATGGCATGGTTTTTGGCTTAAGGAAGTGGATGCACGAGAAGAATTCCCTCTCAGTATAGGTTTTTGGCTAGCAAGTATAAGAGTTGAAGGAAACACACAAACATGCAAATGATAAAAACAAACATGCAATCTTCCTCGGAAGCACAAAAGATCTTAACTAGAGAATACTAGACTTATGAGCAAATCAAGAAAGAAAGATGATGAAATTATTTTTCTTTTAGAGGTAGTTTTATCTTTTTTAATCAACTCTCAAAAATAGTGTTGCTAATGACCGAGCCAGGTTTTCCAAAACCAACTAAATTAACTCAATGATCCCAAAGTGATACCAATACTAACAACAAGATCAATCATATAACCATGAATTGAAAACTAATATAAGCTATGCAAAAGAGTGAATGATAGAACTTCTCATTAATATTCCATAACGACAACTCACACCAAGGGATACATATCTAACGAGAGAGGGGACACTTCCATAATGCAAACCATCCTACATAATAACTTCTCTATTCATGATATGACTCTACTAATAAGGTAAAAAGATAGAAGATAGTGATGTGATACCGCGGCACTCCCCCAAGCTTGGAACAAACCAAGGGAATGCCAAACCTGATGATGAATTACTCCTTTTGTGGTGGTGGTAATATTTTCTTAGTTGACGTAAGGAAATCTTCCAGCATCTTGCGAAGCCTATTATTCTCCCATTGAAGCATGTCCACCTTCCTCCTCAAGTCTCGGTAATTATCACAGAACTCCTTAGTGACTCGTAGAGCTTCCGTTGTTGCCGGGCAAGAGACTAAAGGTACCAGCCCCTGCTTGGGGCCCTGGAGATCTTCCTCCATAGGCTCCTTTCCTTTATCCTTGGCAGACACCATTGTGCTTCAAAGCTTTCAAAGATAGTTCCTGGCAGAAACAGATCGAAACAAAAACACGACGAAAACACGATATACGAACCTCGGGGGATCCGGGGGATTATATATTACGAAGTTTCACAACAAAAGGAAGGTAGTGGGAGAAAACGAGTCGGAGGCGGAGTCCGGGGTGGACACACCACCTGGTGGCGCGTCCTAGGGAGGGCCCGCGTCACAGGGGGTGTGAGCCACCCTGGCTCCGTTTCCATCCCTCTTTCGCTTTGTATCTTTCCATATTGACTAAAAACTGCAAAAATATAGTTGGATTTTATTTTCACGAAACTTTTCTTACCAGAACTGTCACCTCTTTGAAAACAGACTCTGCAGGTCTCTGAATTTGGTCCTTTATAGATTCTTCCGGAGTCACCACTTGAATAACATCAATATCTTCATCTTCATACAATTATTCCTTGAGTCCTGAAAACCTTTCACTTCCTTATTACACCATTATCTCCACTTCGTGGAAATTTCTTTCACAAAACTTCACAAAGTTCTCATTAGCAACATTAGTATCAATGAAGTGATAAGACCTTTTAAGTTCAACTTCAACAGAAAACCCTCAAAACATAATCTACTGTAGTAACTCCTTCCAAAAACCTAAAAATAATTCAAAAAGGAAATTGATTAAAGAAGCAAATGAAAGAGTGGCAAAATCTGTCAAAACGGACCAGCAAGTAAGGATCAATTTTTTCGAAAATCTTCTGTTGCTCAAATCAAAAAGTGCAAAACTAACAAAAGTTCAATAATAACCTAGGGCAGAAGCACAAAGAATTACAGCTCAATCCGACATACAGAGATCTCTCACGAATTTTTACGGTGAAGCACAAAAATCTGTTTCGGGACAGCAACTTCCCAAAACATTACTTCTCTCTCATTAGAGGTTGATCTTGACACAAAAACCAAACAAAAAGGATAAGGAGTGGTTATTACCAAAGTAATAACTTCCAAGACTTGAAGAAACAAACACAAACTGAAAGCAAAAATAAACTGGGTTGTCTCTCAAAAAGCTATTTCTTTATGGCCATTAAGATGGACATGATAATTTTGAAGATGCTCACATAAGAATATGAATTGAAGTGAAAGAGAGCATTAAGAAGAAAAAATACACACGTTTGAGTCTAACCCACTTCCTATGCAAGGGAATTTTGTAAACAAACAGATTATTGAAGCCAGAAACAGCAAACATAAGAAGGCAAAACAAGTGCAACATAACAATTTTTAGCATAAAACAAGGAAACTTGGTATTATTGAGATGCATAAGAACACTTTTCCCTCTCTCATAGTAACTTTCATTATCATGCATAAACTTAACAATATAGCTATCACAAGGATCATCGTAACAATGATCACTTATTCTAACAGAAAACACAGGAATACTAGCTCTCACAATACTACTTTGTGAAACAATATTAGAGGTATCCTTACAAAGGATAGTGTGTCCCTCTTCTGCATATGTAGTAACAAAGTCTTTCACATTTGCTATTATAGGTTCATCAACCACTTGTTTATCCGGTTCAATAGCTTTATTTGTACTTTCATTAACCATACTAGCTATCATAGAATGTTCCTTTATCTTAATTGGAAAAGGCATTTTCTCAATGTAAGGTTCAGATAAAACATGACTAGTAATATAAAATTCAGTATTTCTTGTAGGAACACTCTTAGCAATATCTCTATAAGGTTCATGATACTTAATCCACTTCTTTTTAGGCACTTCAATGTAGGAAGCAAAAGCCTTAAAATAAGAAGCAATAGCTTGAGAGTCTAGACCATAAGCATTTTTAATATTTTGAAAGTCATCAGTTCCCATAAAAGATTCAACGCATTCATAATCATAATTTATACCTGACTTTCTACCTTTGTCATTCTCCCAAGCTTCAGCATTATCTTGAATACGGTCCAGAAGATCCCATTTAGCTTCTTCTTCCATGCGAGTGAATGATCCAGCACAAGAAGCATCCAATAAATCCTTATCATGAAGAGGGAGCCTTGCATAAAAGTTACTGATAATAATATTGTTGGGGAGCTCATGAATGGGACATTTCAGCATTAGTAACTTCAATCTCCCCCAAGCTTGAGCTGTACTCTCTCCATCAAGAGGCCAAAAGTTGTATATTTGATTCCGATCTTTATGAATCTCACTAGGAGGATAAAATTTTGAATAAAAGAGAGGTACTATTTCCTCCCATTCAAGAGTTTGACCATTCTTCAGCAGCTTATACCATTCCTCAGCTCTTCCTTTCCGTGATAATGAGAATAACTTCTTCTTAACTTGATCTGTAGTAATACCTGCACACTTGAACAACCCACATAATTTGTGTATAAAGAGCAAATGATTACCGGGATGGACAGTTCCATCCCCAACATAGTAGTTATCCATAACATGATAAATAATTCTTGTAGGTATTTTAAAAACATCATTCTTAGCAGGTGGTAGCTCATCTACTACCTTAGCAGTGGTAGTAGCATTACCAAATAAGAAACTCAGCGAATTATCCATAACGAAAATAAAGCAACTAACAGAAGTAAACAATACTCACAGTAGAAGTTTCCTTTACCAGTTCCACTCTCCAATAGCGCTTCACTCCGCGGCAACGGCACTAGAAAATAGTCTTAATGACCCACAAGTATAGGGGGTGTATCGCAGTATTTTTGATAAGTAAGAGTGTCGAACCCAACGAGGAGCAGAAGGTGCTGGCTAGTGGTATGGATCAGGAATTCTCTGCAAATACTTAGCAAACGGATTTTTAGGTTTTTTATAAAGTAAGTAAACAAAGTACGAGTAAATGAAAGACAACAAGAATAAATGCAGCAAGTGGCCCAATCCTTTATGCAGCAAAGGACAAGCCGGTTGTATTACTTAAGATGACCAAACATTCTCGAGGACACATGGGAAGACTGTCAAGTGCTTTCGCTTCATATAGTTGATTAATCTTCTTTAGCCTGCTAAGTGTTGTGTGGGTGAACCTGTGCTAATGTACCGACCTTCCTAGGACTAATACATACTTGTGATTATAGCCCTTGCAAACATCCGTAAGTACAAGAAAGTAATTCAGGTAGAAACCTAACCACAGCTTTAAACTGTAAGACCCTTACGTCCCTTGTGCAATGGTTTCCTAACGGGGGTTCAGGTTTCTGTCACTCTGGCAACCCCTACGATTAGTAGCCAAATACACAATGCATTCCCCTAGGCCCATATAGGTGAAGTGTCATGTAGTTGACGTTCACATGACACCACTAGAAGAAGTACACCACAACTTAATTAACAAATTATTGAATCTCTCTCAACATAACTCCACTACTAACAACATGACTTCTCCCATGTCCTCAAGAACAAAACGAACTACTCACAAGACATCATATGGATCATGATCAGAGATGGAATAATGATGTATAACAATCTGAACATAAATAATAATTCAATGGTTCACTCAATAGCATGAACTACGAAGAGTAATCAACATCGAGAATGTTTCCCCTATGAACTATCCAAGATTCAACGCAATTGTTACAACAATATGGAGATGGTGATGATGGTGTTTATGGTGATGATGGTGGTGATGATGATGATGATGATGATCCCGATGAAGTCCAGCTTGATGGTGGTGTTGATGGCGACGATCTTCCATCTCCGGGAAGGAATTCCCCCGCCAGAAATCTGTCTGCCGGAGAGATCTTCCTCTCTCGGTGTTTTCCGCCCTGCAGAGGCGGCGGAATCTTTCTGTGGTCGCTCCCCGAGTCTTAGGGTTTCGGGAGGAATATATACGCCAGAGGGGAGAGCCAGGGGTAGAGCAGGGCAGCCACACCACCTAGTGGCGCGGCCCAGGGTGACCCGCGCCAGGGGGTGGTGTGGGCCCGCTGTGGCCCATCTCCAGCCCCCCTTCTGGCTTCCTTCGTCTTCTGGAAAAATAGGATTTTCCATGTATTTTCCCGAATTTTCTGATCTTCGCGAATTTTGCCTCCAAAAAGCACCTTTTCCATCAGAATCCTGACTGCAGCGGTCCATGCTCCAAAAGTCATCAACCATGCAAAAGCAGATGAAATATCATAAGTAGCATCTCTTAATATGAAATATATCAATGAATAATAGTGAATTATGACATAGAATAGTGATGCAAAATGGATGTATCAGCTCCCCCAAGCTTAGATTTCGCTTGTCCCCAAGCGAAACTGAGCTCAATAAACATGACCTCAAGTTTATGGAGTGAAGAGTCGATAAAAGAATACGGACAAGAAGCATCACATTCATCAATACATAGATCATAATAGAAGACAACTCACTATTATATAACTCAACTTGCAATGAGTAAAGGGAACACAACAAAGATACATGAAGTAAATCATAATTGGTAATGGCAAACTTAGCTCTTGGTCGAAGAATAGTTGATAATTTGCCGAAGTTCACAAATAACTTGTTTTCAATGAAAGCTTTCAAAGTAGTAAACATCAAGATAAGAGCAAAGTGCAAAACAAGGAACATAAGAAACATGATTGAATAAATCATCATATGAATGAATGAAACACAACAACTCAGAATACTTGTTGAGGTAGAAGGGAGTAGGTTTACTGACTCAACTAAAAAGTAAAAGAAAGGCCCCTTCACAGAGGGAAGCAGGGATTTCAAGTTTCGTAAAGAGCTCCCAAAAATTATGGTACTTACTAGCTTTCAGCTCTCATTTCCCCTATCATAGGCATCTTTAGGTGATTAAGGTTAAAGTGATCGGATACGAGGACATGCTTGACAAGTTGTAAATTGAGAATCTCATGTCCCTTGAATACGAGGGCCACTCCTCATGCTACTCAAGTTTAGTCACCGGTAAGTTCTTGTCATCGTAAGAACATGTGTATCATGGAGACCGCCAACGGGGTACCCCTTTCCCGATGATACGGAAGAATCCCCATATCAAAATGACAAGGCAAGCAGACAACAAGCATCTCAACAATCTTCTTATTTACCATGGGAATATGGTGCCTTTTTCTCTCTCTCCTCTTTTCATAATCTCCTTTTTTTCTTTTTCTCTTTTTTCTCAATATCGGACTCTTTTCTATAAGAAGAATGCTTCATAGATGCTCGTTATGGTTACGCTGCAGGTTTCCACCATGTCATCATGGATTAGACTAGCGGCCTAGGCGTTTCTCTAACACACATGCATAACTCCATGGACTTACAAGCTCCCCTTTCATTTCACATCGACGAAATCCATAGACAAAAGAACATGATATCAACTAGGTACAAAGTACCAGTGCAATGTTGAAAACGTTCCCCATGACAGCATGGTTCTGCTAATTCTCAACTTACAAAGTGCAAGCATATACGCAACATAGATGGGCACAATGGGTCAAGTTTATTAAGTGCAAGAAAATAAAGTGTGCCATCAAGTTCGTGAGAGCTTTAATCACTAATTTTCACATAACAAGTTTAATTTGGGAGGTAGATAAAAACATGAATTTACTTGGAATAGCAATAATGCTAATAGGTAGGTATGGTGGACACAAATGGCAAGGGTTTTGGTTTAAGGATTGGATGCACGAGAAGAATTCCCTCTCAGTATAGGTTTTTGGCTAGCAAGGCTGAGTAGCAAGTATAAGAGTTGAAGGAAACAAACGAACATACAAGTGATAATGACAAACATGCAATATTCCTTGGAAGCACAAAAAGATCTTAACTAGAGAATACTAAACTTATGAGCAAATCAAGAAACAAAGATGATGAAATTTTATTTCTTTAGAGTACTTTTATCTTTTCATTCAACTCTCAAAAAAAATAGTGTTGCTACTGACTGAGCCAGGTGTGCCAAAACCAACTAAATTAACTCAATGATCCCAAAGTGCTACCAATACTAACAACAAGATCAATCATATAACCATGAATTGAAAACTAATATAAGCTATGCAAAAGAGTAAATGATAGAACTTCTCATTAATATTCTAGAATGGCAACTCACACCAAGGGATACATATCTAACGAGAGAGGGGACACTTCCATAATGCAAACCATCCTACAAAATAACTTCTCTATTCATGATATGACTCTACTAAAAAGGTAGAAAGATAGAAGATAGTGATGTGATACCGTGGCACTCCCCCAAGCTTGAAACAAACCAAGGGGATGCCAAACCTCATGACGAATTACTCCTTCGATGGTGGTGGTAATATTTTCTTAGTTGACGTGAGGAAATCTTCCAGCATCTTGCGAAGCCTGTTATTCTCTCATTGAAGTATGTCCACCTTCCTCCTCAAGTCTAGGTACTTATCGCAGAACTCATTAGTGACTCGTAGAGCTTCCGTCGATGCAGGGCAAGAGATTAAAGCTACCAGCACCTGCTTAGGGACTTGAAGATCTTCCTCCATCGGCTCCTTTCCTTTATCCTTGGCGAACACCATTGTGCTTCTAAACATTCAAGAATAGTTCCTGGCAGAAACAGATCAAAACGAAAACACGACAAAAACACGATATTCAAACCTCGGGGGATCCAGGGGATTATATATTACGAAGTTTCATAACAAAAGGAAGGTACTGGGAGAAAACGAGTCGGAGGCGGAGTCCGGGGTGGACTCACCACCTGGTGGCGTGGCCTGGGGTGGGCCCGTGCCACAGGGTGGTGTGAGGCACCCTGGCTCCGTTTCGGTCCCTCTTTCACTTCATATATTTCCTTATTGACTAAAAACTGTAAAAATATAATTGGATGGTATTTTCGCGGAACTTTTCTTTCCAGAACCGTTACCTATTGGAAAATAGACTCTGCAGGTCTCTGAATTTGGTATCTAGTAGATTCTTCTGGAGTCACCACTTGAATAACATCAATATCTTCATCTTCACACACTTCTTACTTGACTCATGAAACCTTTCTTTCTCATTACACCATTATCTCCGCTACCTGGAAATTTCTTTCACACAAAACTTCACACAATTCTCATTAGCAACATTAGTACAAGTGAAGTGATAAAACCTTTTGAGTCCAAACTTCGACTGAAAACCATCAAAACATAAGCTACTGTAGCAACTCCTTCCGAAAACCCAAACAGAATTCAAAAAGGGAATAGATTAAGGAAGCAAATGCAAGAGTGGCAAAATCTGTCAAAGAAGACCACCAGGTAAAGATCAATTTTTTCGAAAATCTTTTGTTGCTCAAATAAAAAAGTGCAAAACTAACGAAAGTTAAATAACAACCTGGGGCAGAATCACAAACATTTACAGCTCAACCCGACATACAGAGATCTCTCAAGAATTTTTACGGTGAAGCACAAAAATCTGTTTCGGGACAACAACTTCCACAAATCTTACTTCTCTCTCATTAGAGGTTGATCTTGACACAAAAACCAAACAACAAGGATAAGGAACGGTTATTACCGAATTAATAACTTCCAAGACTCAAACAAACAAAAACAACCTGAAAGCAAAAATAAACTGGGTTGTCTCCCAAAAAGCTCTTTCTTTATAGCCATTAAGATGGGCATGATAATTTTGAAGATGCTCACATAGGAATATGAATTGAAGTGAAAGAGAGCATTGAGAAGCAAAAATACACACGTTTAAGTCTATCCCACTTCCTATGCAAGGGAACTTTGTAAACAAACAAGTTATTAAAACCATAGGCTACACACATAAGAAGGCAAAAACAAGTGCAACATAAAAACTTTCAGCATAAAACGAGGAAACTTGATATTATTGAGATGCATAAGAACACTTTTCCCTCTCTCATAGTAACTTTTAGTATCATGTATAAACTTAACAATATAACTATCACAAGGACCATCGTAACAATGATCACTTATTCTAACGGAAAACGCCGGAATACTAGCTCTCATAACACTACTTTGTGAAACAATATTAGAGGTATCCTTACAAAGGATAGTGTGTCCCTCTTCTTCATATTTAGTAACACAGTCTTTCACATTTCCTATTATAGGTTCATCAACCATTTGTTTATCAAGTTCAACAACTTCACTTGTACTTTTATTAACCATACTAGCTATCATAGAATGTTCCTTTATCTTAACTGGGAAAGGCATTTTCTCAATGTAAAGTTCAGGTAAAACATGATTAGTAGTATAAACTTTAGTATTTCTTGCCGGAACACACTTAGCAACATCTTTATAAGGTTCATGATACTTATTCCACTTCTTTTTAGGCACTTCAATGTAGGAAGCAAAAGCCTTAAAATAAGAAGCAATAGCTTGAGAGTCTAGATCATAAGCATTTTTAATGTTTTGAAAATCATCAGTTCCCATAAAAGATTCAATGCATTCATAATCATAATTTATACCTGACTTTCTTCCTTTGTCATTCTCCCACGCTTCAACATTGTCTTGACTATGGTCTAGAAGATACCATTTAGCTTCTTCTTCCATGCGAGTGAATGATCCAGCACAAGAAGCATCCAATAAATCCTTATCATGTAGAGGAAGCCTTGCATAAAAGTTATTGATAATAATATTGTTGGGGAGCTCATGAATGGGACATTTGAGCATTAGTAACTTTAATCTCCCCCAAGCTTGGGCTGTGCTCTCTCCATCAAGAGGCCAAAAGTTGTATATTTGATTCCGATCTTTATGAATCTCACTAGGAGGATAAAACTTTGAATAAAAGAGAGGCACAATTTCCTCCCATTCATGAGCTTGACCATTCTTCAGCAGCTTATACCATTCCTCAGTGCTTCCTTTCAGTGACAATGAGAATAACTTCTTCTTAACTTGATTTATATTAATACCTGCACACTTGAACAACCCGCATAACTCATGTATAAAGAGCAAATGATCACCGGGATGAATAGTTCCATCCCCAACATAGTAGTTATCCATAACACGATCAATAATTCTTGTAGGTATTTTAAAAAAATCATTCTGAGCAGGTGGTGGTTCATCTACTACCTTAGCAGTGGTAGTAGCATTACCAAATAAGAAACTCAGCGAATTATCCATAATGAAAATAAAGCAACTAACAGAAGCAAACAATACTCACAGTAGAAGTTTCCTTTACCAGTTCCACTCTCTAATAGCGCTTCACTCCCGGCAACGGCGCCATAAAATAGTCTTGATGACCCACAAGTATAGGGGGTGTATGGCAGTATTTTCGATATGTACGAGTGTCTAACCCAACAAGGAGCAGAAGGTGCTGGCTAGTGGTATGGATCACGAATTCTCTGCAAATACTTAGCAAACAGATTTTTAGGGGTTTTTGATAAAGCAAGTAAACAAAGTACGAGTAAACAAAAGTCAATAGGAATAAATGCAGCAAGTGGCCCAACCCTTTATGCAGCAAAGGACAAGTCGGTTGTATTACTTAAGATGACCAAACGTTCTCGAGGACACATGGGAAGACTGTCAAGTGCTTTCGCTTCATATAGCTGATTAATCTTCTTTAGCCTGCTAATTGTTGTGTGGGTGAACCTGTACTAATGTACCGACCTTCCTAGGACTAATACATACTTGTGATTATACCCTTTGCAAACATCTGTAAGTACAAGAAAGTAATTAAGGTAGAAACCTAACCATAGCTTTAAACTCTAAGACCCTTACGTCCCTTGTGCAATGGTTTCCTAACGGGGGTTCAGGTTTCTGCCACTCTGGCAACCCCTACGATTAGTAGCCAAATACACAATACATTCCCCTAGGCCCATATAGGTGAAGTGTCATGTAGTCGATGTTCACATGACACCACTAGAAGAAGTACACCACAACTTAATTAACAAACTATTGAATCTCTCTCAACATAACTCCACTACTAACAACATGACTTCTCCCATGTCCTCAAGAACCAAACAAACTACTCACAA
Organism: Avena sativa; assembly: GCA_916181665.1. NCBI lineage: Eukaryota > Viridiplantae > Streptophyta > Magnoliopsida > Poales > Poaceae > Avena > Avena sativa. Next base: position 47,755,429 of record OV702300.1, on the reverse strand, counting down.
GACATCATATGGATCATGAGCAGAGATGGAATAATGATGTATAACAATTTTAACATAAACAATAATTCAATGGTTCACTCAATAACATCAACTATGAAGAGTAATCAACATCGGGAAAGTTTCCCTTATGAACTATGCAAGATTCAACGCAATTGTTACAGCAATATGGAGATGGTGATGATGGTGCTGATGGTGATGATGGTGGTGATGATGATGATGATGATCCCGATGAAGTCCAACTTGATGGTGGTGTTGATGGCGACGATCTTCCCTCTCCGGGAAGGAATTCCCCCGGCAGAAATCTGTCTGCCGGAGAGATCTTCCTCTCTTAGTGTTCTCCGCCCCGTAGAGGTGGCAGAATCTTTCTGTGGTCGCTCCCGAGTCTTAGGGTTTCGGGAGGAATATATACGCCAGAGGGGACAGCCAGGGGTGGACTAGGGCGGCCACACGACCTGGTGGCGCGGCCTACGGTGGCCCGCGCCAGGGGGTGGTGTGGGCCCCCTATGGCCCATCTCTAGCCCCCCTTATGGCTTCCTTCATCTTTTGGAAAAATAGTATTTCCATGTATTTTCCCGAATTTTCTGATCTTCGCGAATTTTGCCTCCAAACAGCACCTTTTCCATCAGAATCCTGACTGCAGTGATCCATGCTCCAAAAGTCATCAACCATGCAAAAACAGATGAAATATCATAAGTACCATCTCTTAATATGAAATATATCAATGAATAATAGTGAATTATGACATAGAATAGCGATGCAAAATGGACGTATCAGGTCTCCCGTGGCGACGTAACGCATCACGCCGGCGATAGTCCGGTTCGCCCACCACAGGTGGCGACCGGCCTCGTTGTGGTTCACTGGGGGCGGGCCGTCACCCTCGTACCTGCTGAGCTCCCTTTCCCGCCGGTTTGCGAAGAAGGCATTCTAGTTATCGGGGTCCCAATGGGGATCCATCCGCTACTCCGGCGTGAGCTCGAGGTAGAAGTGGTTTGTGATGGCCACCTTGCGGGCCAAACCTTGAGGCACAGAAGGAACAGGAAACCCCCCAGCGCTCAGCATCCAGCCGGCGGGCAGCCGGTACCCTGACGGGCATGGGTAGCTGGAGGCGCACGGTGCCTCGGTCTCCTCGATCATCAGAAAGGCCCAGTAAGCAGTGTCTATTGTTGTGAGAGAGAATGTGTGGATGTGTGGATGGACATGGCGGTCGGCCTAGATATAGAAGGACATTCCGGGAAAACATGGCGGGAAGCGAGGGAAAATGGCGAGAAGTGGGAGAAATGGCGGGAAATATCTAGTCCCGGTTAGTGGTTCCAACCGGGACTAAAGGCCCCCAAAATATCTTTTAGTCTCAGTTACTAGTTTTAGTATGAAATATTATATTTCTAATGAGTATATTATTTTTTGTGAATAGTTTGGTATATTATATGCATTTTCTGTTTTTAAAATAATAAATTATATTTTTCCAACATTTATACTAAATATATTACTTGTTAAACAATAAATAATTTCATTTAAGTCGTATAATAGAGTATGATAATGGATTTAAATTATAGATCTTCTTTTTCTAAATTTTTTGATATATAATACAAAATTTTCTGAAATCTACACACCATTTTTCTTTTTGCGCCAAAAACACCCTTTAGCCCTGGTTTATAATACAGACTGCGGCTAAAGGTCACCCTTTAGTCCCGGTTTGTATTACAAACCGGGGCTAAAGGGAGACGAACCGCCACCGTCCATGGAGCTCGCGCGCACCATGGAGGAGCTCGTCGTGGAGGAGGCCGACGCCCGCGCCCGAGGAGAGGCTTGCCGCCGCCTGTCGCGCCCGTGTGGAGGAGCTCGCGCCGCCGCCGTCCTTCCTGCCACGCCGAGGAGAAACCGTACATTGCCGCCCGCCGCGCCCGTGGAGATCAGCTCGTCGCCACCGCTTGTGTCCTCCGTCGCCCCTGCAGGTGAGGTCGACCTGTCGATTTATAGTTAGTATAGGTTAATCAGTTTAGGTTTATAGTTATCATTATTAGGTAATAGTTAGTATTAGTTAGTATAGGTTAATTAGCTAGTATTAGGTTTATAGTTAGTATTAGGTTAATTTAGTTAGTATTAGGTTTGTAGTTAGTATTATGTTAATTTGTAAAGGTTAATTAGTATATGTTAATTAGTATTAGGTTTATAGTTAGTATTAGGTTAATTTATATTAGTTGATATTAGTTGTTTATATATAGCTAGGTTTATAATATTTGGAAAATAGTTGTTTATAGTAGTTAGTTTAGGTTTATAATATTTATAACATCCCACGACCCGGAGAGCCCGATCCTTCCGGACGCCGCCGTAGAGCTCGCCGCCTCCCGCGTCGTCGTCCCTTCGCGGGCTAGTTAGGGTTAGTTAGAATACTTAGTTAATTAGGTTTAGTTTAGTTGGTGTTAGTTTTAGGGTTAGTGTTATTAGGGCAATACTTAGTGATTTAGTTAATGTTTATGTTTTATGATTTTTTATTGTTATTATTTATTTATGCCGCGTCCTCGTCCTCCACTCGGTGGCAACGGCGGAGTACTGGACTCCATCGGGTCCGGGATGTCCGAGCCTGGGTTCCGCCGGGCTGGCACTGGGAGGTGCTACCTGCCGGGACTCGTACCTTGGTGAGGAATCCGGGTATCATCGTCGACGCGGAGCTTCTTTGGTGGCGTCCACGAGGTCCAGGAGCGGTGCGGAGGGAGCCGGCCCCCGAGGAGGTGGTACGTCGTTGTATTAGGGAGGAGGACGAGCATGTCCATCGGTATATTTATCTTTTGGAGACCAGGTTCTCCAATCTCTGGCAGGTTCACAGATCTTACCCGAGCTATTCTCCGGTGATGGTTCATGTTCTCTGGGTGCAGAGCTGCCGTGGCACAGAAGGCGGCAGCCGAGTTGCTAGTTTGATATTATGAGCGAGATATGAGCGAGATGTATTATTGGACTTTACCTTATATTATTGTACTTTATCTTAATGCAAAATTGTTTCATTATTAGTACATAATCTTTTTTCTGTATCTGAGTCGTCGCAATTGTAATATTCTTTTATTTAATGCAAAATTGTTTTATCTTTTTTGTATTAGTTAAGCAATGGACGGTAGACGGAATGAAGAGGAGTTTCTCAACATGATAGTTTAGGGTATTGGAGGTTCTTATTATGATGATGGCTCTCAGTAACTTAATTTGTCTAGAGGAGACGATAGTGGAGATGATAGTGGAGATGATGGTGTTGACCATGGTGGAGACCATGGTGAAGACACCTTAATAACAAAGTCCGGCGTGTTATATAAATCCTCTACCGATCGATCACTAGTATAGATGCACTAATTGATTCGTATATATGTACTAACGAATGTGTCTTCTCTTAGACCTCCGCATCGGGCCAATCTTCTGCAAGGAAAAGAGGCCGATCACAAAAGTTGCCCGTTGATGTCTGTTTCAGCATTGACTTAGTCTCTGCGCTAGGTCAAACGTTGTAGCCCAAACAATCTGTGAATGCATTTGTACATCAATGCGGAGTGATTGCTAGAGACACCATCCTAATCACCACGTGAGAGTGGAATAAGCCAGGAAAGAAAAGGGATCCAGCTGGGGCTAGTTTTGTAGATGACAGAGCGAGAGATGTGATGTGGAATTCTCTCATGCACATTTCACCCTACCAATCTTGTATACTAATGATCTCACACAACAAATGAGGAGGAAAGTCAAGGAGTGGGCTCTTAAGAAGATGGGCGAACTATTCAAGGACTAGAAAAAAAGATTGTACCACAACTATGTATTGAAGAAAAAAACTCCTCCATTCACTGGTCCACTAGAGAAGCAGCGGGATAACTGGGCTGCATTTGTGAAATACAAGACCTCGGCACCAGGTGTGGCAATGTTAGAAAAGGATAAGCTAAATGCAGCCAAAAAGAAATATCACCATCATATGGGCACATGTGGCTACAAGAGTGCCATGCCTAAGTGGGATAAAGCTGAGGCCGACCTGGCGGGTAAAGGGCTCACTCCAGCTATGTCTGGTTGGCCCTTGAGGTCAAGAAATTGGTTACTCGGGCATGGGGCATTGTATGACCCAGAAACAAGCGAGATTGTTGCAACCAAAGAAGTTGCTGGACCCAAGGATGATCTTATTAAAGTGATAAAAGAGGTTCAAGAGGGAAAGTTTGTTCCCGATAGAGAGAACGATGAGCTGACAAAGTCCCTCTGGAATCCTGAAAAGGAGGGACAAATAAGAGGGTTCAGACCTTCTTGTCCATGGGCTATCGGGTTTCCCGAGGACCTTGACACCTACGGAAGATGATATAGAAAAACAAAGTGGCAACAAGAGGAGGATGCGGAGCGGTTTGCGAGGTTTGAAGCCATGTTGCAGGAGCATTAGCAGGAGCTTAATGAACTTAAAGGACTTCGATAGGAAGATCCTGCACTAGACAGTATGGTCGGCCCATCTCAACGGAAAAGCAATGTGGCTTCCACGGAGGGCCACACTAATGATGCAAGGATGAATGTGTACCCCATGGATGCAATTAAGGAGAAGACTAGTTGTGAGCTGCATGTTGAACTGAAGGACATATACATGAAGGTGGCGATCAGCTTTGCTTGACCTTCTGCACCGGGAGCAACCTACCATTGCAATCCGATTCCAGCTAGCTATGCTCGTATCGATGTGGATTAAGTTCAATCGTTGTGTCAGTCACTACAGCTTGACATCCCTAGGGGTGAAGGGGAGACGACATTAGGAGAAGTCACGAGTGGCTTCATTCTTTGGAAAAAGGAATACATCAAGTTTCTAGGCTCGGCACCAAGGCCACCTTCTCCACCGAGAAAGAATCCATCACTTCAAAGGCCACCGTCTCCTCCCAGTAAAAGTCCACCTCCAAGGCCACCGTCGCCTCCTAGTAATAGTCCACCACCTCCAAGTCCAATCCATGACCTCAACACGAGTCCATCTCAATCTACGCAGCCGCCTCGACCCACTAAGGGCCTAAAGTGGAAGAATAGCACCGCTCTGTCGAGGGATAACCGATGCCCAAAGCGACATTTGTCGCCCCTCCCAAGAGTACCGACGGTTCCTCCCAAGAGGGCTTACGACCTAAACAATGAGGAGACCCATGCGGTCGTACGGGCCAAAGTGGATGCTCATTTTAAAAAGAAACAACCTGAGCCAGAGGTCCAAATAAAACCGGAAACCAAGGAGCACTTTAGGAAATTACTGACGCAACCATCTGAAGCTCAGTTAAATGCACTAGATAACAAAATACATGCTGTCTTCAGAAGACACTGAAACATAAGAGATCAAGTGGCAGAGGAAGCATCACAAAAGACATTCCCCAACAGGGGGAACAAGCAAAACTATCAAGTGGTAGCGGAAGCATCAGAACGTACGTTCCCCATCTGGCGAAACAAGCAAAACAATTGAGTGGTAGTAGAAGAATCAAAAAAGACGTTCCCCAAGGCTGATGTAGCAGAACGATATGTTCACAGGGAACCTCTGGTCAGTTTTGAGAGGCTTCATGATATGCCAACAAAAATGTGACAATTGCATGTACAGTACATGAAAGAAGCAGAAATAGGGTGAATTGGCTCATAGTGAAAGTTCGAGAAGAGCATTACTTCATTGAAGATGAGGTCCCATTTGAATTTTCAGAACTCTTTCAGTTATTGAATCTAAGGGAACTCGACAAATCTATCCTCAATTTCTATTGTCTATAAGTGATTACTTTATTTATGTAATTAAGTCTCTAACTCAGCTTGTTCAATTCATTGCCGGTAAGTATACTCACTATATTCTTTTTTACGCTATAATAATGTAGAATGAAGATTCTCGAATGTAAAAAAAGACAATCCATGGATTTGGGTTCATTGACCCACATCGAGTTAATGGAGCTATGATAAAGGATAAGCCAGCGGAGACCAAGCAAAACTTGGTCCGGATTTTCATAAGGCAGCATTTCTGTAATGAAATACTATTTCCTTACCACTTCGGGTGAGTTTTATTGTCTTGTACACATTAACTTTTGCTTACTCGATGTTCACTGTAAATGATAAGTTACTGACGTATAAGTAAACCTTGCGTAGCTACCACTGGATTCTTCTAAGCATTTCTGTTGACTTGGTAAGATTTCAAATCATGCTCTAGAGGTAATTTCAACCATTATCGCACTATATCGGTTTCTTTTGTTCATTTTCTGAGATATCAAGTAGTTATTAACTCATTCATTCAATTTCTTTGACGGTTAGTGACATGGGTATACCCTACAGGTACTTGAGCTTGGTATATATGGCCCAGATACGATAGAAGCCCACGACGTTGCCAAGGCCCAATGCAGAATTCAGGTGACCCACAGACTCTTCGATTGCTTGTGAGTCAAGAAGAAGTTTAAGATAGAAAGTTCAAAGGGGCGAACCCTAATCTATAACCGACTCGACCTGCTACCCGAGACCTAACCTCTCTATATAAAGGCTAGGAGGGGGCGGCGAGGACGACAATCACAACCCTAGTTTCCACAACTCTCGCCAGATTGCATCTGCGCGCCCCTGTAACCTTCGATTCTTTCATTAATTCCAAGAGGAGACAAGCAGGAGTAGGGACCTCTACGAGGCCTAAACCTGGGTAAACCTTGCATCCCTGTGTGCTTGTTTGCTAGACGACTGATGCCTCCAGTGCTCCCTCCTTCTCCAAAACCCAAGTCCATAACAATGGGCATTGATGAGTTAAACCCTCGTCAATTGGCGCCGTCCGTGGGAATTGGGAATGCTGATGTTGCGGCTTATTCGGCCCCATAAACCGCAATCTACAACTCCGCAACAGCAGAGATTCGTCAGCTCTTCGGCGCTTTCGACTTCACCGTCCACACGCCGGCCACTCGCCCTGATTTCGAGTCTGTGGGTGACGGGATCAGCCTGGCGATCGGGAGCTTCCTCTCCCATGTGGGCTAGTTAGGCACGCTTCGCATACCTGACCAGCCAACAACACCATCAATTTCTCTAGCATCGTGGTTCCCTCCAGCAATCGGCACCCTCAGCAAGCTGAACGCCTCGGCAACAGCTAGGAGCACGGATAGCGATAGCATTTGTGGATCTGATCTGGGTGACCTAGCCACTCGGCCCCAAATAACATGTTTTCCAACTTTTCATGTGAATACTTATCTACATCACTTAGCACACATGAGATACTCCATGATATTGTTATCTAACACACAAAACACTAGCGATCATGAAATGTTGTTTTAGCAGTTGAGGCCTGTGAATCAAGATCGGGATTTGTTCACCCGCATGATAGGAAGATACACTGGGACCACTCGGTGAAACTGTATCCAATAGGTTGCAACCATTGACTAGGTCAAGGGATACAATATCATGATAACGAGTTAAGTGGACTTGTTAGTAATGAGAGAGGTATGTTGATACCATAGATCGAATATCGGATGAGTCATGTATCAAAGAGATAAAGGGATAGGGACACAAAGTTTAAGGTTCATACATGACAGAATCTCGTGAATGCATAGGGGTCATTGTGGACATCCTCGTACTGCTAATGTTCACTAATCGAGGGAGATCTCGATCATGTCTATAACATTCCCAAGACATAGGCTCTAACTATATTATGAGATCGACATGTAAGGAGGGGATCACATATGAGAAATAAGAGGATCTGAAGTGTTCCGATAAGATAATGCCAAAAAGTTCCAAAGATGATCTGAAGTTGTATTGGAAGAAGGCATAACCCGAAAGGTGTTTCAGATTAATGGAGATATAAATATACATTTCTATGTATTAATTATGAAATAGTACATATTAAATAAAATGTTTAAATTAATTATTAGGGGAACCTCCACTAATGGGGCCGATTCCCGGAGGGAACCAGCCCAAGAGGGAGGTCACCCCGGGCAAACGGCCGCCACTGCCAGGCTGCAGCTGGTGGGCCATTGTCGACCCAGGCGGGCGTGCAGGGAAGAGATGGTAGGCATCGTTTTTGAACGTAAGATTTATGTCCATCGTACTTGTCCGGTAATATCTGCAATAGTGACAACCTTATGCATCGACCACATATGTGTGCATTCATATATTAGTATATAAGAACATCATAAAAGAAAACATATACTTGTATGCAACCAACAACAACATATTTCACAATTGCTATAAACAAATCATTACTCAAACAAAGAGATAGAGAAACAATAGACCATTGAAAAACAATAGATTGCATGTCACATGTTGTTTGTCAAGGTATTACAAAAGAGGGATGGAGAGGATCTTGTTGTAGATGTTGACGATGACCATGACGGAGGGGGTTGGAGCCAACCGGAGGTGATTATGGCAGCATTCCCTCCCCCTCCGATCTCTGTCGGTGGCATCATGCAGATTCTATGTTTATTTATTTTTGATCTCCGCATACGTATTTATCGATAAGTGCCTCTATGAGGTATATATAGATGGTTTTAGATCAAAACAAAGAGAATGGTGGTGGAATTGATGGCATCAGAGGATTGACGACTAAGATATCATCGGTGGCACGGTCTATCGTAAATGGATCACAATTTTCTTCTCGTTGGGCCCCTCGGGTCCTACCTTATCTTGTTGGATTTGTATCGAACTTATATAACTTCTACCTTTGATCTAGCCCTTTTTAGAGTTCTGTAGATCCTTGCACATTAAAAACACTAACAAATGGTTGTTTGCAAGACAGAGTTAGAACTAAAATCCCTGAAATTATTTAGATTATTGGTAATAACTACCAATATGATGCAAATATGTAGAAATATGTGCAAATAGACTACAAGGTTGATGTATGGATTTTACATGCATCGGTAATAAAAACTTTTAATGAATTAGAATGTGGCAAAGAAGTTAACACCACTAATTATGAACTAGACTTCTCTCTGCACTCCCCAGGTCACGGATGAAGGCTGATACTATCATTCTTTTGAAGTGCCGACGGAGTGTGCTATGGACGTGTGTAAAGAAAGTTCCTAGTTTATCAACATATCGAAAGGAATCTAATCTAGAGAGAAGGGACTAAATTCTTCACCAAATAGTCTCTTGTACCATCAACGTGACATGTGAAGACGTAACATAGATAAGTGGTTCACATGTATCATGTAAAAGCACGAAGGGAGTGATTTCCTTGGACAACGTGTAACACCCCAGCATTAGAGCTTAGAAATAAGATGAACACAGGTATATGCATTGCATTCATGCATAGAAAATCTGGATAAAATTTTTCGTGCTTTCAAATAAAACATGTCAAAGTGATTGAAGCTTCTCTTAACTTGGTGGAACTAAAGTAGATCATCAAGTTTACTATGATAAGTTTCAATACAACCTGTGCTCAAATCTTATCTTTGGGTAATATAATTTGATCTAAGGGTAGATCAAATGCAATAAAACCGAGTCACAACACACTACTTAATAAGGAGTACTAGATCTTCTGGACATCAGTACATGGTATTCCAAACAACAACTCAAGGATGAATACTTAATCTTCTAAAATGATATCAAGGTATTACCTACAACAAACCCTGAATACCAAGTTAAGTATATAACTTAAGTAAAGAAACCCATAACTAAACCTTGATATACTTGCTTGCCATAGCTATTCCTACCATGAAAATCATGGTAGTTTCTAAACAATAACTCTTATTACAAATAGAGTAGGAAAGGAAGTCAAGCCAAGACCATTAAGCACATATCCTTAATATGATATTAAGAGGTGACATTCCTATTTAACCAAGTCCTAGTGTTAGTTGATCATCACTGTTGAATAACCAATTCCTGACCTAGCACTTATTGACTCATAGCCTTTGACCTATTATATTGACCTTTCAAAGATCTTAAGTAAATTAATAAGAAGAAGGAACTAGTTATGGTAGAGTATGCCATCATCAATGGAATGTGATCTTTGGTGGAGATCAAACCATCTGATGTTGGAGGAGTTAACTCACTCATAAGTTTACTAGAAGAAGTATCTAAACCTAAGAATTAACCAATACTTGAGAAGTTATAAGAAAGCTAGTAGTGTTAGAGTATCAAGTAATAACCTTGTTAAGCCAAGTAGGTATAAACCTAAAGTAAGTTTCCTTAGTAAGATAAGCTTTATAGAGAGACTAGTACTAGTCTACTACTTAGTTGATAATAGATCTTGATCAGACAATTAGAAGCCTAAGCTTAGTATGGTCAAAGGATGGTGGTCATTATTCTCAAGTCATTTGAGAATAGATGACTAGGTGTTGAAGAAGAGTTGTGAGTATACCAAATTAGGCAAAACCTTAGTAAGTTGAATCATCTAGCTTGATTATGAGAAGTCAAGCTAGAGCATGATGAAGTGTGTAATATGAGTTGTATGGAGTAGTTGGAGGCATAGTAGTTTAACCAAGCCAATACATGAACAAACTTGTATTATGGGAGTAGTACCATACCCATCCCAGAGGATTGATATCACATGTGATATAGAGTATTGTGATCTTGCAAGCCTTGAAAGTAGAGGCAAGGTTATCATAAAGGAGTTTATGGATAGAGTTAGAAGTAGATGCATTGCTGGATTCATTAAGGGTAGTTTATAAATGAAAGTTGTATATATATACTAGGACAAGGATGAATTAGTATTGTTGAAGTGCCATGACTATGTCATCATATGATGATGGATATGGTGGAGTCATATAATTGTCTTATTCAGGAAGATGTGATCGTTGTGAATAAGATAAGAGAGAATTATAGAGTATATTTAGGAAAGGAATTCGTTATCTCAAGCTAAGCTTACTAAGGTATTAAGGTAGGAGTGCTTGAGAAGCCTTAACCAAGATCATATTAAGCCATGATTAAACCCATCTCTATCTCTTTGTTTTAAACTCTAGAATGAGGAAGGAAGTTAAACCAATTCCTATCTTTAGGCAGCTAATGGATAGTATCTCTTAGTCAAATGAGATGTTTAAGAGATAAGTAGAATACCAGTTGAGAGTGTATTGATGGAAGCCTTGTCCACCTTATTACTTTAAACCCTAATAGAAATCTATACCCATGAACCAACAAGATTGCTCTAGGAAGTAGTTCCAATAGCTCACTCTAGTTGAGATATCAAATCTACTCATGGATTCAGAAGTAGTGTCCCTAAACCTTTATCCTTATCCATATACGTAATAGAATACGAGTCTGTTAAAACCTTCCTAAAACTCAGGGCAGTTATTTGGAAATGAACAATTACCTTAATGTTTGCTATTCATGCATCTTGATTTTACAAAGGTTATCCATGGTAATTCTAAACACTACAAATCAAGTAGAATTGGAATCGATGAAATCACCAAATAGGGAGAACCATGGAATTCAAATCACCGTATTACAAACCCAGGATTTAAACCAACAGCTGATATGGTTACTAAAAGAGGTTAAATATACATATATTCCATGCCTACCACTCACCATCATAAATCATTAGCCTTCTTAAACCACTACTATTACATTCTTTTAGTGGTAACGCAAATCATTTCTATAAGATTTTTCTATAGTAAGTAAATCTCTAAAAAACCTAATTCCTATTAATATCTTTTCTTTAAAATAACCCTTCATATACTCACTCTCTCCCGTGCTCTCTCTCCCGCAAATCCTCTCTCGGCCGGAACCCTAGCCCGTGCTGACGTCGACGAGTACCGCCGTCCTCGGCCACCCCAAGCTGCACCGAGGCCACCGTTGGAAGCGCCGTGTCGCCGTGTTCACCCTCGTCGAGCCACGCAATCCGGGCGCCTCTGTTTTGCTGGAATCGAGCCAGATGACCTCCTCCTCCGATGGACCTCACAGCCGAATACCTTCGCTCCTGGCCACACCTTGCTTCTCCGACCTCATCGTTGTGTTCATGGTGAGGTCGCCATCCTCTTGGACCTTCCCGTCTTCTCCCTCTCGCCCTGGTTCACCTTGTCGTCGCCGACCTCTGTCTGCCACCGTGGAACCTCGTCGCCGGTGTGTCTCCGGCGACCAAAATCAAGCGGCACCACCATCGTTTGATTCCCCTTGACGCCCTCTATCCAACACGACCGCTCTCGTTTTCTCACGCACTCTCGATCGAGTGATTGATCAGCAACCTGGGGAGAGCATCCACGGATGATGTCAGCATGACATCGTGCTGATGTCATCATCCCATTTTATTTATTTGTTTTATAATTTCTGAATACGACGTGACATAGGCCCCACTAGTTAGTGGCTAGATAAAGGTTAGTCCGAGTACAAAAAGTTTTCTCTGTTTAGTAATTAGATAAAATAATATAAGTTTAAAATATAAATAATTTCAGAAATTTAATAAAATGATTAAATCTTATAAATTCAATATCTTTTGTTTTATAACTCAGAAAAATATATATTATATATCAAAATGTTTAGACAAATAAACTCTATATTCTAAACCTATTATCATGTTTTATTTTAGTGCTTTAATACTGTATGGTCTAATAAACCTATTAATCTTAAGTAATGCTACTATGAAGTAAAAATAGTCTAAAACATCCTAAATACAATATTTGTTAAATTACTATTCACAAATAAGTGTATATTATTTCCAAAGGGACTTTATCAAATATAAAATCCTCAACAATAATATTTTGACTTATTAAAACCTTTACTATTATTCCACCACAAGTTTATAAACATATTAAAAATCCAAAGGTAATTCATAAGTAGTTAAATAATATTATTTCCTCGTTTATAAATTATAACCACTCATTTATAAAGGGACAAATGGTTCGATTCAAACATAATGTTAAGAAACTACTACTCAACTAAAAGTAATATTACTCTTAATTGACCTTAAAGAAACATTATAGAGTGAACCAAGTTATAAAACCATATAATGACCAAGATAGATAAGTCCCAACTACTAGTGTAGTCCTTATTCAAACAAAGTAATTCTTTCTTCTTTGAGAATTATAACTAGAAGGAAAACCTATGAGTGTTAACTTATAGATTAAATACTTTTGTTTAGTCAAGTAAGATTTTCCTCAAAAGTAATTCTTTAAAGAAACAGTTAATTAATCCTTCAACACTTGTTTAAAAGCTCTAATTGATTCTTAATCTTGCTTAAGAATTTTTTTAGATACCGTGACCCATTTTAGTGCTTTAATACTGTATGCTACTTGTTGTATTTACATATTGTTTCACCCACTCACAAGCCTTAATAAGAAGCACAAGTGTGAATCCAGTATAAAGTGAAACTCATTCGAAAGATATCACCACAGACATCAAACCCTAGATCAGATATGATTAGTCTAGGGATTCGCGTTTATCAAACTGCATTACATTACTTATGCATAATTGCATCTTGCTTCTTTCAACATTAGTCCTTACTGGACCAGTGATGCTATTTATAGAATTTGGATCTTCTATTATCTCGAAGACCGTGAGTGCATAATGTTGCAATCACAAAAAGCAAGTTCACAACTTGCTCATGTCCTTTGATTATTTTCTATCAAATGTTTGTAACTCAAATGTTGTCATCACCTGCATTTCAAGATGGTCAGAAAACACTATCTTCATAATAGAATGATTATGAATTATTTACCAAGAGGTAACAATCTATTGATATAGTTCCAGTGGTAAAGGAACATAATATCTAGGACTTAACAACCAATGTCGCTAGTGATTCTAGCGTCGTAAATTACGCCTTAACCATGATATTTGGAATGGGACGAAGAAGTCAGCTGTATCTTCTTCCTCTCGCATGCATCCGGATGGCCAGGTCATGGTTGTTATCCTCATAGCGTGCATTTATTGTTAATTCATAGAGGATATTCAGCATATGGGTGGGATCCCTCAACGTCCCATGATAGTTCTGGCATCTGACAGTCTGTACTAACCATTGCCATAATTCAAGATGTGGGTATGGCGTACACCAAGGGGACATGCGGGGTCACAAAGGGGGCAGTGATTGTCTTGGATCTTAGACTGGGCCCCACACCAAGGAAGTGTGGCCAAGAATGCAACTCGGATGTGCAACAAGGCTATGGTCTCTCATGAGAAAAGTGACGCACCTCTACAGAGTGTAAGAATTGTGACATGTTACTCCCTGTTCCGGGAAGGAGCTACAAACGCAGCAGGAAAGGAACCCCATAAAGATTCTGGTCAACCTGTGAAGACTGTCGGACATAGTTTTTAGAATAAAAGCAACCTTTGAAGAAATGTTTATGAAAACCTACATTGCCTATGACCTATGGTCTATGGCTGTAGAGATAGTGCATTATACACTCATTTTTAGTGAACTTGCTGAGTACGCTCGTACTCAACCGTACCTTCTTAACCCTTGCTAGGTTCTAAGCCATTGAATACGACGTCAACATCAATTTCTGCTGAAGAAACCATCATCGACAGCTCAAGTTCGTCAATAGAATCAATGAAGTCAACATATACACCAACCAAAGTGAAGACAATGTTCTTGAGTAGATAGGAGTAGATTCTCTAGCCATAAAACCTACTTCTGTCGAGCATTGCAATAGCAGCAATGGCAAGCCAAAAAGTTTAGATACTAGTCGTAGTTACTAGATAGTTCTGAGTTATTATTTTTGGTTCTTCTTTGTAAGAAGTTTTTTATCTCTCTTTAATCTAGATTGTTCTCTGGATCTTTTGTAAAGAGTCGAGTTGTAATCTATAGTCATGTCTTGGACCTGTCGTGTTTCTGTTGTACCACTCTAAGGGATGTGATACTAGTGAACGGTGTTTCAATGATGTTATGGCAATGACTATAGTGTACTACATCATGCAATGGTATGCTGGGTCACCGCACAATGGAAGGCCTTGTGTCTTATTGTCTAGGTCAAGTCCACTCGTTAAAACATCTGCCCTTAGCTTGTCTATTGGAGTTTAGGGAAAGATTACATCTAAGGACTTAACCGAATGAACCACATACGCGTTGAAGGACATACCTAAGCAAGTCATTCAATCTTGTTAAATAGAAGACACGAATAAAAAGTACCATGACTCACTACCATGAAAATGCCTACGAGTGATGGGTCAGGAATCAACTACACCGACGATAGAGGCGTTCGTCACCGGTATATTGTCATTGTTAACACCTTGCCTCCGATGGTGGAAGGACTAGCTAGATGAACTTCACCCCCTGACGACCAACCTGATTTTATCCCTTCAATGCATGTACTCCAGCCAATGAGGCGGGGCTGAGCGACATTCCAGTGACACTTGCATAATCTGTGTACGTCGATGGTGCTCCGAAAGAGTATGAGTTTGGCGGAATATGATGGATATATTATTGAGCCTCATGGGTGAGTATATATAGGCGTATAGAGGATCATCTTGTAGTACGATTTAAGTTAGGACTGTACGTAAACAGATCCTAACTCTGTATCAACTACCATAATAACTGTTAATACCTAATATTCTAACATCCTCCCACAGTCGTAGCGGTAGCATCGTGAACAACTGGAACATCGTTGATGGTTAGACTAGAGATAAACCGAAGTAGTATCCAGTAGGATGACATCCCCCCACAGTCCGAGTGGGAACATCGTAGACGTTGTCGCGTCGTGGTAGCTTGGACTGTAGAGGAAGAAGATGGTGCTCAAGCGAGGTGGCAACCCTTGTGCCGATGTTGAGGGAGTTGAGAGCGTTGGACGGTGCCGTAGTCGGGGTAGCCATGCAAGGGGTCGTCATGGTCGATGTCGTGGTCAGGGATGCTGGTGTCTTGGTAGACGCACGTGAAGCCGCATCGCATAGTGCGCGAGGAGGATGACGGAGACACGTCGAGGCAGTCATCGTGGGGCCACGGCAGCTTGCCGAGGGTCCACAGAGGCTTGCCTTGGGCTGTGATAGCTTGCCAAGGGGTGTCGATGCCAAAGTCCATGCAGTACGATCCGTCGAGCACGAGGTGCAGCCATAATTTCCCAGAACCGAGTATGCGAAGAAGAGCTTATCGGTGATGCAGTCGAGGCAGACGTAGAGGAAGGTGTTGATGTCGAAGAATACTTTGTCAAGGCCAACGAAGACGAGGCGCCAATCCGAGATTGCCATGCTTGGGGACGCGTCAGGGACGAAGGCACGCACTGGTGTTTCCAATACCGGGCACGCAAGGGCAGGGACGAAGACGTAGAAGGCGGCGAAACCAACGGTGGCCTGGAGTGGTCATGTTGGATGCCTAGTGCTACGTCTTAAACGTATATATAATTTTTGATGTTCCATGCTTGTTTTATATCTAGTTTCTTATGTTTTGTTCACACTTTAAGGTATTTTTATACATTTTCTGGAACTAACCTATTAACAAGATGCCACAGTGCCAGTTGCCTGTTTTCTGCTGTTTTTGGTTTCAGAAAAGCTAGAAAAGAAATATTCTCAAAATTGGACCGGACAAAAGCCAAAGTCAATGTTTTACCAGAAGACTCATGGAGCCAGAAGACGAGACGAAGAGGGGCCACGAGGTGTCCACACCACCTGGTGGCGCAGGCCAGCCCAGGCCACACCAGGGGGTGGTGTGGGCCCCTCGGGCGCCCACCAACCTTACCTCTTCGCCTATAAAAGCCTCCCGGGATGAAAACCCGAAGTACCTGATCAAAATTCCACGAAAGAGTGTAGCCACCGTCATCTCCATCCCTAGATTGGGAGGCATCTGAATCTCTTCCCGGCACCCTACCGGAGGGGAGAGATCATCCTGGAGGCCTTATTCATCACCATCCCTGCCTCCGGTGTGATGCGTGAGTAGTTGATCCTTGGACTACGGGTCCATGTAGTAGCTAGATGGTTGGTTCTCCTTCTTTATGCTATCATGTTTAGATCTTGTGAGCTCCGTTCATGATCAATATCATCTATTTGTAATCTTACATGTTGTGTTTGTGGGGATCTGATGGATATTGAGATGATATTTCAGATTGATTATTGATTCTATCATGTCTATGTTATTTGTGATCTTGCATGCTCTCTGTTGTTTGTGACTATCCTGGCCAAGTAGATGCTTGCAACTCCAAGAGGGAGTATTTATGCTCAATAGTGGGTTCATGCCTCTAGTAATCTGGGGAAGTGATAGAAATCTCTAAGGTTATAGATGTGTTGTTGCTACTAGGGAGAAAACAACAATCCTTTGTCCATAGGACAATCATATTGTTTACTTTACACACTTTTCTTAATGCAATTATCTGTTGCTTGCAACTTAATACTAGAAGGAGTTCAGACGATAACCGGAAGGTGGATTATTAGTCATAGATGCAGTTGGATTACGGTTTATGTATAATGTTGTAATGCCCAATTAAATCTCATAGGAGTCAAGATGTCTAGTATATGCATTGTATGCTTTCTCGAATCTGTCAATTGCCCCGCTGTAATTTGTTCATCCAACATGTTATTTATTTTAAGGGGAATCGCCTCTAGTGAACTATGGACCCCGGTCCATTCTTTTACCATTGATATTCCATCTGCTGTTACTATTTACTGTTTACTTTCTGCAAGCTATTACTATCTTCCACACAATACGTTTAATCCTTTGTTTTCAGCAAACCAGTAAGATTGACAACCTCACTGTAACTTTGGGGCAAAGTTCTGTGGTTGTGTTGTGCAGGATTCCAAGTTGCTAGCAACACCTTGGGGTTGTTTCCCTACTCCTACTGGTTCGATAACCTTGTTTTCATAACTGAGGGAAAACTTGCTGCTGTGCTCATCATACCTTCCACTTGGGGTCCTCAACGAGCTCTACATTTTGAGCCATCACCTAGATTGGCGCGACGGAGGTACTCAAAGTTGGCGAAGAAGAATCTGGCATGATGAAGACCATGCACAGACATAGGGGACCCGCACCGTGGGAGGTGGCGCGGAGATAGCCTGGGACATCGGTGCACGGGGACGACAATGTAGACTACGTGTAGCGACGCTACGACCTGGTGGGTGGCATAGCTGCAGGGCGCAAGTCGGTGCAGCGGCTAGACCACCGGTGACATACACACCAAGGAAGGTGTGTCGGAAGTCGGTAGCGTGGACCAAAGGTGGCAGCGCTGTGGCCCGAAGGGGCGATGCAGTGGCAGCCCGTAGCTCGATCGGTGGTAGGCGCATGCTCGTGGACGTGCTTGGCATAGACAGGCACGGGATCGATTGATCAGACCGACGGTGCGCCGTATGCACCATAGTGTGGACTACGCGTAGATCGGATTCGATGGCGGCGTAGTCGGTGTAGTCCCGAACGATGACTATGAAGACGATCTGAGGGGGCAGCCGCGTGACAGCCTTCCGAGGAAGGTGTAGCAGCCATCCGTAGTGCGCGGCAGTCTGCCGTGAGGCCATGACAACCTGCCGGGGCAGGCGTGACAGCGGAGAGGGCAGACACACAGGCGCGATGTAGATTGCCCATGCTCATAGTTAGAGTAAAGGCGCGAGTAGACGACGGCGTTGGGCGGCTCAATCCGATCTAAGATTAGTAAAGCAAAAAAGAAAGCCGAGCAAGAGATCGGAGAAAATGACTTGCAGGGCAGCCGCTCACGGATCGGCGCACGAACCCTGCGTACGGGTTGCGCAGCCCCCGGTGGAGATCATGGAGATCGACCTCCCCGGGGACAGCGCGGCGGCGGCTAGGGTTTGGGATCGGTTTAGGCTGATACCAAGAAAGAGTATGAGTTTGACGGAATATGATGGATATATTATTGAGCCTTATGGGCAAATATATATAGGCGTACAGAGGATCATCTTGGAGTACGGGTCAAGTTAGGATTATACATAAACAGATCCTAACTCTATCTAAACTATCACAACAACCCTATATACCTAATACTCCAACACTCCAGTAAGTGACGTGGACGTGAGCGGTAAGTGAAGTGTTGATATAACGTGATTTCATCGTTTGTAATGCTCTTATGACGTGCTGGTTATATAGTGGATGTTGTTTGTAAATAATCATCAACAATTTCATCTCCGGAGAGACTGTCATTAGTATGTGACCACTGCCAAACGTTCTCCTATACTGCTTGTCATTAGTATATTACAGCTGGCATGTGACTATTCAGTAGCCCATCATGTCTATCTTATCTCTGCCTGCCGTGCAAATCAAATGTCACATTGTCATTATTATATTTGTACTCACGTGTTCTAATTTTTGAAGATTTTCAATGATACAGTTACCAGTGGAAACCTGTGAGAAGACGGTCATCACTTGGTGTTTTTAGCATTGGCGTTTATAGCTATAGGTGCTCGTCACTAGTTTTGGATTTGGAAAAATACGTATTTGCAACATAAATACAGTATACGCGGGTGTATCTACGAAAGCAGACGTTACATACGTAGAAAAATTCATACACATCTATAAGTTGCAGGGTGCAATGTACACTATGTTTTGGACGAACATTTATGGCCAAACAAAAATCACATCTAACTTTTTTCTAGGAAGGTAAACAACGATCCTGATCTTCATGTGGTATCACTGTTGCAAGGAAAAGAGAACAAACTAAGATGATGATAGATAAAATTAAGACACGAAAGGTTTGATAATCGGTAAGACGGAAAGGTAACTGAAAGATCAGATGCATACCAACAGATACACCTTTTTCCGAGAGATAGTATGCAGAGTGATATATAACAGAATATGAATCATCCGTACAACAACTTGATAATTGTTCAGAATACAAATATGGGGGCATGATAAAACAAATAGTACCTAAGAAATAGATCATTGCTGGTGTCATCCATGTATGATCAGATCATGCCGAATGTGATCTCTGAAACGATGTATGATATCAGATCAAGAACCCTAAAAACCCTAAACATAGGAAAGTGATATGTCTTTTTATGGTTAGAAACAGGCAAGAATACACATATATAATGGATAGAATCAACTTATTTAAAATTACTACAAGAAGCGAACATGAAGTGTGCAGTCAAAGAAACATACCTGGCTTTGTCTTGAAAGGCAAAGAACAACCTTCAGGCAAGAGCGATAATTTTCTGGTATGTTGTCGTTAGCAAGGAAAAGACCGGTCTCCGCAACGACCTCATGGTTGATGATTTTGGCAAAGGATTGCAAGATACATTGAAACTTTTTTGTGTTCAAATTTAGCTTGCTCAATATCCAAACCGATCTTTAGTAAGCATTCAAATGTGAGCAATTTGTTATGTATCTGTAATAAATATGCCACATGCCAATAGTGGTAGTAGACTGCGAGATATCTAAAGTCTGATGTATGCAACTGAAGGAGTTATGTGTAGAAAGTATTTTTTCCCACGGCAGAACGCACCTAGCCAGGGTCTATCTATTAGTAAAGATACATCAGAGGAGATTTTGGTAATATACCCTGGTAGACCGAAAGAGATTAACGTTCTAGAGGAACGTGTATGTAGTAGTCGATACTGTAGCCAACCTCAAGATCGCAAAACTCCTCGCAAGTCACCAAGGTCCTTACACGACAACGCCGGTGCCACTAACAGCAGCACCCCCGAGGTTTCGCATGCGTGCGGTGTACGATGACGACTTCCGGTTCCCTTATCCTTGCCGGGAGTGCGGAAGTACATCTCTGGCGTGATATCCCTGCAACACCTCCACGAGCCGCAACGAAGTACTCCCTTTGCGTGCACATCCCCAACAGGGAGCTGCTATTGCAGGAGAGAAAGAGAGAGATTTATTCCCCGAGGAAACTTGCCTCATAGAAATATTGGTCTAATTATTCCCATCCCCCATGCCCCTCTTTATATAGGGGAGACGTGATGAATCTGTAACACCCTCGAATCGGCCATATGCAGATTTTAGTGCTTCCCACCAAATCCGCATAAAAACGATTCAAAGATGCCCACTAGGCACTTGCGTGCGGGTGGAAAACTAAGTAATACCATTACAAAATAGTTCACGATGGAACCCACATGACATATATATAAACAACGACTCAACGAGTCAAAAATACATATATACAGTACAAAGATCTAAATTACCTTAAAAACGATACAACATCCAAATATGATAAGAAGAAAATTGAGCTAATATCCCTGAAGAATAACAAATGGCGTCCATAATCCTTCCCAGGCCAAGCCGGAAGGGTAACCCTACTAGTGACGTCGAACTTATACAAGTGAAACAAAAGGGGTGCTGACAAAGGGCAAAAGAAAAAAGGAATGGTCAGTACTCAGGCCAGTACACGGCGAGTCTATAATTCGGCGGCTCTTGCCTACATAGGTATGGTGGACTGAAGCGGCGACGAAGCATGCACTAAACAACCTATAAAAACTCGATACAACTTTCAGCTATTAGAGAGCGGTATGAATGACCTATTCGGAAACAACCTGATACTAACACTAAACATACCTATCCTGGTATTTCCCCCCCGAGACCAAACGAGGAAATCATCCCAAGGAACTCACAATTTGCAGGTTTATTCATTCATTCCATGGTGGTTATCCAACTTACTAGTCATATCAGATCCACGTCAAATTATCACAGTAATTCGTTAATTATAGGTGTCTATGATCGGGAAACTGTGCTCAAGTCGTCCATAACCGCAGCCACGGCTTTTCGAAAAGATTTAACCCTGCAGGGGTGCACCAAAGTATCCACACGCACTTCAACCCTTGTTGTCAGATCCGATGTGAACAAGATCCTGGACATACACCCAACGGTATGTGAAGGGGCTTCGGACACGACGTTTCCTAGACCCAAAGCAAGTACATGGAGGCCACCCTACTACTTCCCGCAACGAAGTCGGCCGTCTCTGATACGGACCCAGGGTATGTGGGGACGGATGTAAACGACTGAAAATCCAAAAGTATGACTAGGCTTGTAAACGACTAGGATACGGCCAAGGGGACCACGTCCATGTTACGTAGATCCTTGGTGGGGCAAGACTGATAGTAATGGTGAAGTTTTGGAGGTTTGAGAATGAACAAGGCTTCACTTTGATTGAGCGGTTTGGCCTCATGCACCGAATTCCACAAGGAAAATCAAAAGTTGACCCTGCCGTATGAGAGGTGCCCGATCCCCGAGAGGCGGTTGTTATTTGCGTCCATGTCCACTCTTTGAAAATGGTAAAAAAAACTAGTAGATTTGTTGTATTACTCCATGTGTTTCCTACTAAACATCTTTATAAAATGGTAAATAAGTAGTGTTACATAAAAGTGGTAGTTTTACATACTATTACACTGATGGAAAATGAACCTTTAGTCCCGGTTCGGGAGGACCTTTAGTCCCGGTTGCCTAACCGGGACTCCAAACCGGGACTAAAGGCCCTACCCTTTAGTCCCGATTGGCTTGCAAACCAGGACAAAAGGCCATGCACATGGCCTAAGAGGTGCGCTGAGCTGAAGACCTACCGGGACTAAAGGTATTCTACTGCGGCAGCATTTTGGAGCGATCGGCTGCTACGGTCGGAGATGGGTTTTAGGGATTAGGATTTTATGTTTTTTTTTTCATTTAGTGTTGTATGTCTGACTTATTTTTCATTTGAAACAAGCTTTCGTATGGATATTCTACGCTACTACATATTGTACACGATGATGCACACATGTATCTACAATTTGTCTTGCGAGCATAAATATATAAATATATATATATATATATATATATATATATATATATATATATATATATATACACAATTTGGTATACGGTTCCCAACCAAGAGTAATACTCAGAATGAAAGGCCTGTTTTCTACTAGTGTTATTTAGAAAGAAAGGCATAGGGACATGATGAACTTGGTTGTCTTAGCTGGCCACTCACGTGTGGTGCAAAGTGCATTACTGTACTTCAGTTATTACGATAGGGCACGCATGTTCTTACACGTTGAATAGGTTCTTGCTGTCAAACCAGCCTAATCGAATCACTAATCACTAGTTAATGTATTATAACATCTCAAAAATATTAAATAAGATTATCAAATTCTAATCACCGAAGTTTAGGGTTAACAAATACTTTTATCCTTAAACCCATAGGAATGCATATGTGTTTATTATTAATGCATAAATGTTTGCTATGCCATGTTTGTTTGTTGTTGATGATAAGTATTAGTTTAAAGATCAAAGCAAGATCATCTAGGTCAAAACCAAACAAAAACAAATAAAAAAGAAATCAAATTATAAAGCATATGACCTAATGGTCATTTGTGCCAAAGTTAACACATAGCCCACTTTGGGCATCTCTAGTAAATGTTTTTCAGCAGAAACATTTCTACATCTCCCCCTTGCTAGACCAAGTGAAAATGAACACAAGTAAACTTTACAAACTTACATAATCCAATTTCAAATCCATTTGAGAGACATTTCAAAATTGAATCATGTGTATGTATCTAGATGGCCATTTTTCAAAACCCAATCAAACCATCTCCACTTCAAAAATCCCAGCAACCAGAGACACCCAAGCATGTGACCAACACACCCACCAAATATAATTTGAAAATTCAAATGATCATCTCATGCGGCCATTTAATCACACTTAGCAGGCAGAGTACAACTATACCAACTATCTACTGTTTGTGATCAATCAATTGCAAAACATTGTACTCCATTCAACCTCAATTACTAGTCCACGATCATTCGCAGTACCCAGCCGTGTAGTGGAGCCTCTCTCCCTCACCATTTGCACTAGTGCCGCCCATACCCGAGCATGGACACGACGCCACACGCCGCGCCGCCCTCTCCCACGATGTCTAGAAGATAGGCGTGACCTCACCGCACCCCTCTGTCCACCCCTGGACCAACGACAAGTAGTGGAGAAGCCAGCGGCGGCGCGATCATTTAACTCGCTGCCATGCTGAGCGCACGTCAGAGCACCGAACCCACCTTGCGCAGCCACGCCGCTCCTCGCTCTCTCCTTGCGTCAATGCACTCGCCGCATCACCAACAACCTCCCAGACACGACCGTTCGCCGCTGCACGCCCTGTGACCACCGTACGCCATGAAGAACACCGCGGTACCAACACATAGCACGAACATCTCCCGACCAATTAAGACCGCGCCTCGCCGTGCCACTATGCGCATGACGATCTCCACAGATCACCGCGTCGACCTATGCCCTTCTCCATGCCGGTATCCCTCTGTAGAAGCGTCGCCAATGAGCCCGAGCCATGCCGTGCTGCCCTTATCGCCGGTGTATAAATAGGACCCTCCCCCAGCCTCCAAAGGCACACCATTCGACTCCCCTCTCCCTCAGAAACACCCCTGACCATTCCCCGGAGCAAGGTGAGCACCACGTCGCTGAAATTTCACCAGAGCCCGCCGCTGCAGTGAAGGAAAGGAGCCGTTGATTGGAGCCACCCTAGGAGCCGCCACGACCACCATTTGACTCGCTGTCGTCGACTAGCTCATTCACCCCCATCGCCGGACCTAGCTGGAGCCCTTGTAAGCCCCCATCGACCCCCACCGTGGCGCTAGGATTAGAATCCCCCACAGGTCGTTCACCGGAGACGACGGCGCTTAGCCGTCGATCTCATTCTAATCGCATGGCCCAGACTCACAGATACCGTTTCGCTTAGATGCAGTCGCTGACGCGTGGGACCAGCCTATAAGCAGCCCGCTGCGCACGTTGCGTAGCTGGGCCGACCCATGTTCGTTCCCGGGCTTAGCCCACAGATTCAAATAGAGATTTTCCAATTAATTAAAAATCATATTCTGTCAGTTATTTCAAAATTGAATTCAAAGAGATTTACTAAAACAAATTGTATGATTCCAATTTTGTTAGAAAGGTAATGCAAATATCTAAACACTCCCGTTGGATTTAAGCCATTTTAAATTATAGATCACCTATAGTAAAATTAACAAGACAGAGACTTTTCTAACTTCAACTATTTTTATAAAATCAACCATAACTGCTTTTGAGTTGATTCCAACTCTCCAAAATCACATTTGCCATGATCTAAATGAATATGTAAAAAGATTTAGTATTACATGCATTAATCATAGACTAGTATTAAAAGAATGCTATACAACCATTTCTAGTCACTTTAATATTATTCAATAGCAATATTCACTACAGGAAACAGGGGAGGCGCCGACGGCCAGCTGCCATCGGCACAGCCCAATATAGCCGTCGATACAGGCTATGCCGACGGTGGCCGTCGGCGTAGCCCCCTCAGCATAGCAGCTGGTCGGCATAGTGAAAATCCCGTCGGCGTAGGAGAACCCTCTCGGCACAATTTCTGCAGCGGGACCCACCTTGTTAGGCAACGGCCCAGCCCTGAAGCTACGCCGACGGCCGAGTCGTCGGCACTGGTCCCGCCTAGGACGTAGCCAAAGCCCGCCGTGTGTCCGCCTATGCCGACAGCCCGGCCGTTGGCACAGGCCTAGCCTAGGGAGCGACGATGCCCATCTATGCCGACGGCCAAGCCATCGGCACAGCCTATGCCATATGGCACACAATAGGCTGGCCGACCTGGGTGGCAACAAGCTATGCCGACGGCACTCTTTTTTGATTATTTTCATTTTTAGATCCATTTTAGCACCAGCAAAATAATTTCAAAATTCACAAATAAAATATTGAAGCAATCAACATGACATTGCAATATCCATCATCATCCAAACAACAACACAATCATCCACAAACCATATTCGTTATCCAAACAACATCATCACAAGTGCATACACAAGATCAAGATCTAGCTCTAGCTCTAACCATGTCCATGATCATGGTCTCGAACTCGGTGTATGTGTCGGTGTGTCAAGGAGCCCGAGGCTTCCCGTACCAACCTCAGGAGACACACGTCGGGCCATCGGGGAAGTAGAACCACTAGCTGAACCACCGGGCGCCATGAGACGAAGTTGTGCGTCATCGCGTGGCGGACTAGGCGAGATCGGGGCACGACCAAAGAGTGCTGTCCCGGAGCATCCCGTGCCCTACATGTTTGAGGAAAACTTAGCAACTTGCGAGGCATATGAAAGCGGTAACAAGTGGTTTGTCAAAGAACTTACCATGGTCCCTCCGTAGTATCTGGCAGCGAAATCTTCCATCGATATGCAGTGAGGCGGCATCCCAGGATCAGGTGGTTGATCACCTTCTACTGGAACCCGCTGTCCAGTGGTAAAGTAGTGATTCATCGCCTACAGGATAGTTATATGTTAGTCGTTGCAGAAACAAAGGCTCAAAGTAGAGGAAGTGGGACTTGTCATCATTTGCAAAAGTAAATGTTAAAACTTAGAGCCGTCACTTTCCTAGAGTACGCATCACACTCTACTCTCAGCTCAAGCCATGCATCATACTCCCTATTATAATTTGCCTGGATTGCCTTGTAGGCATCCTAGAAATCATGCTACAGTTTCAAAAATAAAGAATCTCGTCAGCTTAGCCATTTAGGATCAAATTGCGGAAAGACGGTGAAAATGAGAAACACTTACATCGACGGTGGAGGTAGTAGGCCAAGGATGAGGCGCGATAGAGGGGTGATCGGGGGTGAGGGTAGCCTTGACTTGTGTGAGGGTCATGGTAGGCTGGACCACCGCATCAAGAATGTTGAAACGGCCATGCGGCCTGCCGTGGCTCGCCATGATCAATGCAGTCTCATCGACCTCAACGTGCATGGGCTCATCCACCTCCGGATGCAAACCCTTGAGCTTCTCGCAGTAGATGTTGAGATTCTCCTTGGCGTTGCCGTAGTACTAGGAAAGCTGGGTTGAGGCTGTTGTAGGTCGGGCTTCTTCGTCTTCATCTTCTCCCACACGACTAGGTCGATAATAGGGCTATCAACCTCCCCCTCCGTCTCCACCTGCATCGCCAAAGAAATGTTAATTATGTGTGTCAACTAATAACATGATAGGAAATAAATGCAGGTTGTTCCATGTATGTATATACCAAGTGCTTCTTGAAGAGACCATGGTTGCGGCTTCCCCCGCTGTGTGTTCCCATACTACCACGGTTTTTCTTGTTCCGCTTGCTCACGACCTCGAAGTCAGGGTCTTCCCCGATCCACCTACCAGCCAACACCTCAAAAGCGTATTCTTTGTGTTCACACCACATTGGCATAACCTGAAACCACAACACTTATTTGAATAACAGATAATGCAATGGGAACTTAGCATCTATGGAACTTCTCATTGATAATCTACTTACCGTCATGAAATCATCCACCGTCATTTTTGGCTTCTGACCCTTGGCAATCTCATCCTTCTGTATCTTAAGGCCGTGCTCAGCTTGGAAGTGCTTGATCAACGTATTCTTGGTGTTATACCATTGCTACGTTGTCAACTTCCGACAAGCTGTAAGCAAAGTCTTCTCCGCCGCCACCTGATGCTCAGGTCTCACCTGATAGAAGACCTTCAATCATGCAACCCAAAAGTCATGTGTTAGCATGATGGTGGGCAAAATAATTATGAAAGTAATGAGTTAGCACGATGGTGAGCAAAAGTATGCCTTACCCAAAAGCTGCTAATCACAGCATCAGCAGCACTCCCGAAGCCCGGGCAATCGGTGGAGGCCTCATAGTCCGCCCAAAACCAAGCTAGCTTCCTCTGGCCGTTGGGTACTATAGTGTACAAGCCCGGCCAATACTTCCTAATCAAAGATCCAAGAAAGCTATTAGGGTGGCGGACCCCCTTAGGATGTGTCCAATTGCTGCACAATAAACAAACATTAGTACATGCCAAATTGTTATGACCAAAAGCATGAGTTAGCATGATGGTGAAAAAAAGAACGATGGTGATCAAATTAGTAAAGTCACTTACTATTTGCCATAGGGCTCAATCGTAGGTCTCTCTTCTGGGCGAGGCTCCTTTGTAGGGACACGTGCCTCTCCACGAGTCGTCAACTTCTTTAGTAGAGCCTTACCCTCTGCCTCCTCATCCGACATCCCCTCCAACTCCTCATCTGACATCCCCTCCAACTCCTCGTCTGAATCTAACTATGAAGCCACGGTGCCAGAAGCGGAGGGTAAGTCAGACAAACGAGCAACACGCCGTGGGGGAGACGAGTCTGGATCTTCTGAATCGAGTCTTGCACCTGCGTTGAGAAATAATAAACAATTTAGCATGAAGACATAAAAAATATAGACGTAATTCATAAACAATGGGGGAGATGAGTATGTACTCGAGGCTACACCTCCTCGTGCTGCACCTCCTCGTGCTCGTGCTCGTCCTCCTGTCGGGGGAAGTTCTCCCTGTGAGGGAGGTGGGTCCTCGGCTCTCAAGTAGCGTGGGTTGGGACAATGTACCCTTCCCCTTTGGGTAATCTTCTCTTGGTTCATAAATTTGAGAAGGGAGGCCGTTGATTCCTTGCTCCCCCGAGGCATTGGTCAATCACCTGCATTGAGAAAGAGTAAACAATTAAGTATAAATAAAGACATAATGAAATTAAGAAGCATGTTGAGAAATAAATACTAAGCATAAAGACATAAAAGACCCTCACCTCTAGTCATCACTATCATAAAGTACTTGGTTGTTCTCATTTTCACTATCAGTATCACTATCATGTGAGTAGTAAGCCTGGTCGCACGGTGGAGGCTCATCATTGTTGAAATTCGCCTCATGAAACTTGGTGAGCATATCAACGTCCTTTAAATCCACCACTATCTCACCATGAGTTTGTGCATCATTCTCGAGGCCCTCATGACCCACTTGTATGTCAAAACGCCTGACGTTCTCTTCCTCTTGAGAGAAAACTCCCTCGTATGTTACAGGGTCAATGTTGACGTAATCGTCGCCCTTGGGCCTAGGTAGCTTACCATGTGGCGATACCTGGAAGACGACTTCCCAACCCTAGAGTTCCTCTTTCTTGCATGGGTAGGGCAAATAATAAACTTGCTTGGCTTGGTGAGCCACTATATACACATCGGCTCCGCTATAGGTGGTTGAAGGCCTAACTTCAACTAACCCAATGGAAGGGGTACTTCTTTGTCCATCGATGGGGTCGAACCAGTGGCATTTGAACACAACGATCTTGAGTTTTATGTTTGTCTCGAACGTCAGCTCGTATACGTCCTCTACTATCCCGTAGTAATCAACTTCATCGGTTCCTCCGGTGAAGACCCCGGTATTTATAGTTTTGGCATTATGCCGATTGTTCTGGTAAAACACTATATGGAAGCGGTACCCATTAACATCGTACTTCTGATACCTCATGACTCTACGGCTACAACCCTGTGAAACACATCAAATCTCATTCGTCATCTCAATGTTGCGATCAGCTCCCTGCATGTCACGGATTGCAAGGTAAGAGGGATATGTGTAATAATAGGGACAAGTCACGGATTGCAAGGAAAGAGGGACAGGTTAGAAATTACTTTGGCCCTAAACCAAGCCACAAAAATTTTCTTTCCCAAGGCACCATCTTTTAGAAGAGTGTCCAGCTCCGCGACACTGGGATCCCTCATTTCTGACCATTGTTCATCCTTGAATTGGCTAAAAGGAGAAAACGCGTGTTAGACCGAAACCGAGTTACTAGTTGGAATAAGTAATTTGTTCATCAGTTTACCTCATGAAACTGATAAGTTCATGCTTCATGTTCATGAGCACATAGAACATTATGCCCTCCTTTTTGTTCGGCTTCAATAATTACTCTTTTCGAGCACCGGACTTGCCACCGGGAGATTCAAAGAGTGGGATCTTGGGGTCTTCCTCCAACTCGTCGACATTGTACCGAGTGATCGGGTTATGCGGAGTGGGAACATCATCGGCATAGTACTTTGTCGTGATGTCTGCTATCTCCCCGATCAGAGTTGCCTCAGCTATGCATGCTTCAATCTTACTTTTGTTTCCACATTTCATCCGAATATACTTAAACTCTCTCTCAGTAGAGAACTGCCAACGAAACTACACTGGTCTACCCAAGAGTACCTCGTTTGCGAGGTGCACAATGAGATGTGCCATCGGAGTAAAAAAGCCTGGCGCAAAGATCGTCTCCAAATTGCATAGCAACTCTGGCACTAGTTCCTGCAGCCTCTCAATCGGCTCGGGAGATACCTGCTTAGCACAAAGAGTGCTAAAGAAATGGCTCAACTCTGCGAGCATTCGCCATACATGATCAGGGAGATACCCTCGAACCATCACTGGCATCAGCCGCTCAATCCATATATGATAATCATGACTCTTTAGCCCGGTGACTTTTCCCGTCGCAAGATTGACTCCCTTACTAATATTTGAACAATAACCATCAGGGAACATCACGACGTATTTGAGCCACCTGAATGCCTCCTTCTTTTGGTCACTATCAAGGCAGAAGATGGCATGCGGCTTGAACCAATTTCTTCGATTGCGGTCAGGTGGCTGCATGTGTTGTTTTTTTCCTATCACATAGCTTCTCAACATCGCCCCTAGCCTTGACATTATATTTTGACTTCCCAGGAATGTTGCAAATTGTGTGAAAGAGGGACTCTCCTACATTCTTTTCAGTGTGCATCACATCGATGTTATGGGGAAGTTTGAGGTCCTTGTAATACTCGAGCTTCGTTATGGCTGCCTCATGACTCCAGTTGTGCGTTTTACCATATCCCTCAAATTGTGGGCCAGGAATCTCAGTACGCTTAAGAGCAAGTAGCTCGGCTTTAACAGATGCACCATCAAACGTTGGTATTGCTTTTTCTTCATTCACAACTATGCCCTTCATGAAGTTCTTTTTGTCTCATCTGAATCGGTTCTCTCTTTTGAGGAAAGGTCAATGTTTGTCAAAGGCGACATACTTGCCACCCGCGGTTAGCCAAAAGAACTCAAGTTTGGGCATGCAAACTAGGCATGGCCACTTACCAGATGTACACCATCCGCAAAATAGGGCGTAGCCGGGCATGTCGTGCATGGAATACTGGTACCAAACTCTCATGAGGAAGTTTGTCTTAGATGCTCGGTCATATGTCAATGTCCCGTGGTGCCAAGAGTGGTTCAAATCATCAATAAGCGGCTGCATGTAGACACTCAAATTCTTCCCCAGGTATTCAGGCCCTGGAATGACAAGCGACAGGAATATGGTATTCCTCTGCATTAGAACTCCGGGAGGGAGATTGAGCGGAATAACAAACACGGGCCAATAGCTGTAAGAGGCGGTCGACATACCATATGGATTGAATCCACCCGGTTCTATCGCAATTCTGACATTCCGAGCCTCACATGCAAATGTCTCGTGTTTTGCATCGAAGTTCTTCCATGCCTTACCATCAGATGGATGTCCCATCATTTCATGTCTGTGCTCGTCATGACATCTCTTCCCTATCTTGTGCCACTTCATCTGTGTGGCTGACTCCTCGGTCATGTAAAGCCGCTTGATTCTTTTTATGAATGGGAGATAACGAAGAATCTTCACGGCGACATTTGTTTGTGTCATCTGACCATCACGTCCCTTTCTCTCATGATACCTAGAGGCCCCACACTTGCTGCAGTACTTGTCATCCTCAAACTGTTTCCAAAACAAAAGGCAGCCTGCTAGACAACAATCTATCTTTACATAATCCATGGTGAGCGCTTTCATCATTTTCCGGCATTCATACATGCTTTTAGGTAGACAATTCCCTTCGGGTAACATGTTATCATACGTAAACAAATTACGTTCAAAGCATGCTCAGGTGGTGGCGTACTGGGACTTGTCGGCTAGTATTTGCGAGATGATATCAAGCTGAGACAGTTTTGCACCCGGATATAGAGGCCTCTTCGCCGAGGCCATCATATCAAAGAAGGCCTTCGCGGTTGCCTCTGTTTCCTCCGGTTGACCTGGTTCCTCTGGTTCCTCCGGTTCTGGCGGTTCCTCCTGTGGAGGTGGCCAATCTGGCATGTCGGCATGACGGAGATCCTCTAGCAAGATTCCAATCCCATCATCCTCAATGTCATTGATCCGTTGTCGCATCACCTCAGCTCCATCACATTCGTACTGAGAAAAGTGGACCGAAGACTCGTAGTCAAGCATATACCCATACTGCCATAGGTGTTTACTCATATCATCCTTTGTCTGACGACGAAGCCTCATGCAATGAGCACAAGGACACCTTGCACGAATTACCTTTGAACCACGCGCTAACTCCTTCACCAGAAAACTGGTCTTCCATACCCACTCCTCTGTTCTTTCAAGCGCATTAGTACGACCACTATACATCCAACCATTACCAGCCATCCTCTATTCATCGGGAGCCACAATACAAATATAACATTTCATTTTAATTAATGACATCAAACTAAATACACCAATCTTGCGTTGTTATTCCATGCATACACCTAACATGTCTAATAGGAAAAGATATGTCCTAATCCCACCCGAAGATGTGTAGATTGGATACGGTCTCCACGGTTTACCCCGAACTAAGACAATATTTCGGCAGCACCTCCCCGCTGTTCTCCTGATACACGTCTCGACAAAAATGCCGAGAGGAATGTGCATCCGGAGAAAAACGTGTGGGTACCGCCGAAATTCTGCCTCGGTTCAGGGTAGACCGTGGAGAACATATCCAATCTACACATCCTCTGGCTGTCCAAAAAACATGGACACAAAAATAAAATCTAGGTACATTACAAGATGGGCGCAAGATTTATACCCTCGAAGCGTGAGCGACGACCTCCAGGATGGCAACCTCTAGGACGGCAACCTCTCCGATAGGGCCTAGTGTCCACCTCAAAGTCTACAGATTGCAAACACAAATAAATTAACCTATTTAGCTCACATAATTTATCTAAACTACCTTTTTTCACGGGTCACGAAGACCCCAGAAGCTGCATATTAATTCACGAGGCAGGTACAAAATTCAGAAAGGCCATTTTTTCGATCGTCCTCAACTCCGACCGATAGAGCGAAGGAAGAACAAGGAGGAACCCTAGAAACCTCAAGATCTGGCCGCTCAGATCTGAAGCACCGTAGCCCCTACCGGGCAAAAATCCCACTACCGGCAAAATGCCAAGCAACCTAAAACCTACTGCTACTACCTAAAATTATCTAAACTATCTAATATACTAACTGAACTACCTAAAATTATCATATATACTAAACTACCTAATATACTAAACTACCATATATACTAAAACTATCATATATACTAACTTAACTACCTAAAACAGAGAACAGAAAAAGACTAAAGGATTTACCTTGGCGGCGCGGAGCTCGCAGCAGAGGAGGTTCCTGGCGGCGGCCGCGCGAGCAGAGGAGGCCCGTGAGCAGAGGAGGGCCTCGCGAGCAGAGGAGGCCCGCGAGCAGAGGAGGGCCTCGCGAGCACAGGACGGCGGTGCCCGCGAGCAGAGCGCCGGTGGGGCGCACGACGCTGCCGGCGATGTGCAGAGGGAGGTCGGGGCCGCAGGAGAGGGAGCCCGCAAGGTCGGGTCGGGCTCCGTGGGGGCAAGTGAGGCAGGGGCGGTGGCGGCCGGGGGAGCTCCACGGGGGCAGGGAAGGCAGGGGCGACGGCAGCCGGGGGAGCTCCGCGGGGCCGAGTCGGGCTCGCAGTTCACGGCCGCGAGGCGGCGGCGGCTCGGCAGCGGGGATAAGTTGGAGCGGGTCAAAACGCAGTTGTGCGTGCGGGGGCGAATGACGCGGGGGGGGGGGGGGGGGGGGGGTTAAGTTGGAACCCTGGCTGTGCCGACGGCCTGGCCATCGGCACATCCCCACCGATTTTTTCTCTATATTTATTTAATTTTATTTTTTCCTCCTTTTTCCATTTCCTTTCTATAATATATACTCCTGCGGTGCGATGGTCCTTCTCTAAAGAAACCCTAGTCTGAGGGACCCACAGATCTAACCCTTTAACCCGCGGGCCCCACCGACTAGGGTTTTGCTGGAAAAGGACCGCCGGACCTCCGTAATCCCACTGGAACTTGCACGTGGACCTAGTATATGTGTCCAAGTGTGGTGGAAGGTCCATGGATGCAATGTCTAGATCCTCGGTCTGACCTTCTTCACATGCGTGCGATAACACTTAGTAGATTCCTATATGTGTAGGGGTAACAGTCCCGCTGCGGGTATACTGGGGGCTAGCATGTGCTATAAGGTCCCAACCTTTTTTTGCCATGTAGATATGAACTAAACAAAGCTAAACCAACAAAAAAGCGTGTTGTCTGACCCTCGTACTAAGAAAGCTACAGGGGTAGACCCGCGTGCGATAACACTTAGTAGATTCCTGGACGTGTAGGGGTAACAGTCCCGCTACGGGTATACCGGGGGGCTAGCACGTGCTATAAGGTCCCAACCTTTGTTTTCCATGTAGATATGACCTAAACAAAGCTAAACCAACAAAAAAGCGCGTTCTCTGAACCTCGTACTAAGAAAGCAACAGGGGTAGACCCGCGTGCGATAACACTTAGTAGATTTCTGGACATGTAGGGGTAACAGTCCCGCTACGGGTATACCGGGGGTCTAGCACGTGCTATAAGGTCCCAACCTTTGTTTTCCATGTAGTTATGACCTAAACAAAGCTAAACCAACAAAAAGCGCGTTGTCTGAACCTCGTACTAAGAAAGCTATAGGGGTAGACCCGCGGGCCCCACCGACTAGGGTTTCGCTGGAAAAGGACCGCCGGAGCTCCAGAATCCCACTGGAACTTGCACGCGGACCTAGTATATGTGTCCAAGTGTGGTGGAAGGTCCATGGATACAATGTCTAGATCCCCGGTCTGACCTTCTTCACATGCGTGCGGTAACACCTAGTAGATTCCTGGACCTGTAGGGGTAACAGTCCCGCTGCGGGTATACCGGGGGGCTAGCATGTGCTATAAGATCCCAACCTATGTTTTCCATGTATATATGACCTAAAAAAAGATAAACCAACAAAAAAGCGCGTTGTCTGAACCTCGTACTAAGAGAGCTACACGGGTAGACCCGCGTGCGATAATACTTAGTAGATTCCTGGACGTGTAGGGGTAACAGTCCCGCTGCGGGTATACCGGGGGCTAGCATGTGCTATAAGGTCCCAACCTTTGTTTTCCATCTATATATGACCCAAAAAAAGCTAAAACAACAAAAAAGCGTGTTTTCTAAACCTCGTACTAAGAAAGCTACAGGGGTAGACCCGCAGGCCCCACCGACTAGGGTTTCGCTTGAAAAGGACCGTCAGAGCTCCGGAATCCCACTGGAACTTGCACGTTGACCTAGTATATGTGTCCAACTGTGGCGGAAGGTCCATGGATGCGGTGTCTAGATCCCCGGTCTGACCTTCTTCACATGCGTGCGATAACACTTAGTAGATTCCTGGACGTGTAGGGGTAACAGCCCCGCTGCGGGTATACCGGGGGGCTAGCATGTGCTATAAGGTCCCAACCTTTGTTTTCCATGTAGATATGACCTAAACAAAGATAAAAACCAAAAAAGCGCGTTGTCTGAACCTCGTACTAAGAGAGGTACACGGGTAGACCCGCGTGCGATAATACTTAGTAGATTCCTGGACGTGTAGGGTTAACAGTCCCGCTGCGGGTATACCGGGGGGCTAGCATGTGCTATAAGGTCCCAACCTTTGTTTTCCATCTAGATATGACCTAAACAAAGATAAAACAACAAAAAAGCGTGTTGTCTAAACCTCGTACTAAGAAAGCTACAAGGGTAGACCCGTAGGCCCCACCGACTAGGGTTTCGCTTGAAAAGGACCGTCAGAGCTCCGGAATCCCACTGGAACTTGCACGTGGACCTAGTATATGTGTCCAGGTGTGGTGGAAGGTCCATGGATGGAATGTCTAGATCCCCAGTCTGACCTTCTTCACATGCGTGCGATAACACTTAGTAGATTCCTAGACATGTAGGGGTAACAGTCTCGCTGCAGGTATACCGGGGGGCTAGCATGTGCTATAAGGTTCCAACCTTTGTTTTCCATGTAGATATGACCTAAACAAAGCTAACCCAACAAAAAAGGGCGTTGTCTAAACCTCGTACTAAGAAAGCTACAGGGGTAGACCCGCGGGCCCCACCGACTAGGGTTTCGATGGAAAAGGACCGCCGGAGCTCCGGAATCCCACTGGAACTTGCACATGGACCTAGTATATGTGTCCAAGTGTGGTGGAAGGTCCATGGATGCAATGTCTAGATCCCTGGTCTGACCTTCTTCACATGTGTGCGATAACACTTAGTAGATTCCTGGACGTGTAGGGGTAACAGTCCCGCTACGGGTATACCGGGGGCTAGCATGTGCTATAAGGTCCCAACCTTTGTTTTCCATGTACATATGACCTAAAGAAAGCTAAACCAAAAAAAAGTGTGTTGTCTGAACCTCGTACTACGAAAGCTACAGGGGTAGACCCGCGTGCGATAACACATTAGATTCCTGGACGTGTAGGGGTAACAGTCCCGCTGCGGGTATACCGGGGGGATAGCATGTGCTATAAGGTCCCAACCTTTGTTTTCCATGTAGATATGACCTAAACAAAGCTAAACCAACAAAAAAGCGCGTTGTCTGAACCTCGTACTAAGAAAGCTACAGGGGTAGACCCACGGGCCCCCCCGACTAGGTTTTCGCTGGAAAAGGACCGCCGGAGCTCCAGAATCCCACTGGAACTTGCACGTGGACCTAGTATATGTGTCCAAGTGTGGTGGAAG
Organism: Avena sativa; assembly: GCA_916181665.1. NCBI lineage: Eukaryota > Viridiplantae > Streptophyta > Magnoliopsida > Poales > Poaceae > Avena > Avena sativa. The sequence continues at coordinate 47,719,092 of OV702300.1, read as the reverse complement.
GTCCATGGATGCAATGTATAGATCCTCGGTCTGACCTTCTTCACATGCGTGCGATAACACTTAGTAGATTCCTGGACGTGTAGAGGTAACAGTCCCGCTGTGGGTATACCGGGGGCTAGCATGTGCTATAAGGTCCCAACCTTTTTTTTCCATGTTGATATGACCTAAAAAAAGATAAACCAACAAAAAAGCGCGTTGTCTGAACCTCGTACGAAGAGAGCTACACGGGTAGACCCGCGTGCGATAACACTTAGTAGATTCCTGGACATGTAGGGGTAACAGTCCCGCTGCGGGTATACCGGGGGGCTAGCATGTGCTATAAGGTCCCAACCTTTGTTTTCCATGTAGATATGACATAAACAAAGCTAAACCAACAAAAAAGCGCGTTGTCTGAACCTCGTACTAAGAAAGCTACCGGGGTAGACCTGCGGGCGTCACCGACTAGGGTTTCACTGGAAAAGGACCGCCGGAGCTCCCGAATCCTACTGGAACTTGCACGTGGACCTAGTATATGTGTCCAAGTGTTGTGGAAGGTCCATGGATGCAATGTCTAGATCCCCGGTCTGACCATCTTCACATGCGTGCGATAACACTTAGTAGATTCTTGGACGTGTAGGGGTAACAGTCCCGCTACGGGTATACCGGGGGCTAGCATGTGCTATAAGGTCCCAACCTTTGTTTCCCATGTAGATATGACCTAAAGAAAGCTAAACCAACAAAAAAGTGTGTTGTCTGAACCTCGTACTATGAAAGCTATAGGGGTAGACCCGCGTGCGATAACACTTAGTAGATTCCTAGACGTGTAGGGGTAACAGTCCCGCTGCGGGTATACCGGGGGGATAGCATGTGCTATAAGGTCCCAACCTTTGTTTTCCATGTAGATATGACCTAAACAAAGCTAAACGAACAAAAAAGTGCGTTGTCTGAACCTCGTACTAAGAAAGCTACAGGGGTAGACCCACGGGCCCCACCGACTAGGGTTTCGCTGGAAAAGGACCGCCGGAGCTCCGGAATCCCACTGGAACTTGACATGGACCTAGTATATGTGTCCAAGTGTGATGGAAGGTCCATGGATGCAGTGTCTAGATCCCCGGTCAGACCTTCTTCACATTCGTGCGATAACACTTAGTAGATTCCTGGACGTGTAGGGGTAACAGTCCCGCTGCGGGTATACCGGGGGGCTAGCATGTGCTATAAGGTCCCAACCTTTATTTTCCATGTAGATATGACCTAAACAAAGATAAACCAACAAAAAAGCGCGTTGTCTAAACCTCGTACTAAGAGAGCTACACGGGTAGACCCGCGTGCGATAATACTTAGTAGATTCCTGGACGTGTAGGGGTAACAGTCCCGCTGTGGGTATACCGCGGAGCTAGAATGTGCTATAAGGTCCCAACCTTTGTTTTCCATGTAGATATGACCTAAACAAAGCTAAACCAATAGAAAAGCGTGTTGTCTGAACCTCGTACTAAGAAAGCTACAGGGGTAGGCCCGCGTGCGATAACACTTAGTAGATTCGTTGACGTGTAGGGGTAACAGTCCCGCTGCGGGTATACCGGGGGGGTTAGCATGTGCTATAAGGTCCCAACCTTTTTTTCCATCTAGATATGACCTAAACAAAGCTAAACAAACAAAAAAGCGTGTTGTCTGAACCTCGTACTAAGAAAGCTACAGGGGTAAACCCGCAGGCCCCACCGACTAGGGTTTCGCTTGAAAAGGACCGTCAGAACTTCGGAATCCCACTGGAACTTGCACGTGGACCTAGTATATGTGTCCAAGTTTGGTGGAAGGTCCATGGATGAAGTGTCTAGATCCCGGTCTGATCTTCTTCACATGCGTGCGATAACACTTAGTAGATTCCTGGACGTGTAGGGGTAACAGTCCCACTTCGGGTATACCGGGGGTTAGCATGTGCTATAAGGTCCCAACCTTTGTTTTCAATGTAGATATGACCTAAACAAAGTTAAACCAACAAAAAAGCACGTTGTCTGAACCTCGTACTAAGAAAGCTACAGGGGTAGACCCGCGTGCGATAACACTTAGTAGATTCCTAGACGTGTAGGGGTAACAGTCCCGCTACGGGTATACCGGGTGGCTAGCATGTGCTATAGGGTTCCAACATTTGTTTTCCATGTAGATATGACCTAAACAAAGCTAACCCAACAAAAAAGGGCGTTGTCTGAACCTCGTACTAAGAAAGCTACAGGGGTAGACCCGCGGGCCCCACCGACTAGGGTTTCGCTGGAAAAGGACCGCCGGAGCTCCGGAATCCCACTGGAACTTGCACGTGGACCTAGTATATGTTTCCAAGTGTGGTGGAAGGTCCATGGATGCAATGTCTAGATCCCTGGTCCGACCTTCTTCACATGCGTGCGATAACACTTAGTAGATTCCTGGACATGTAGGGGTAACAGTCCCGCTGCGGGTATACCGGGGGGGCTAGCATGTGCTATAAGGTCCCAACCTTTGTTTTCCATGTAGATATGACCTAAACAAAGCTAAACCAATAAAAAAGCGCGTTGTTTGAACCTCGTACTAAGAAAGCTACCGGGGTAGACCTGCGGGCCCCACCAACTAGGGTTTCCCTGGAAAAGGACCGCCGGAGCTCCCGAATCCTACTGGAGCTTGCACGTGGACCTAGTATATGTGTCCAAGTGTTGTGGAAGGTCCATGGATGCAATGTATAGATCCCCGGTCTGACCATATTCACATGCGTGCGATAACACTTAGTAGATTCTTGGACGTGTAGGGGTAACAGTCCCGCTACGGGTATACCGGGGGCTAGCATGTGCTATAAGGTCCCAACCTTTGTTTCCCATGTAGATATGACCTAAAGAAAGCTAAACCAACAAAAAAGTGTGTTGTCTGAACCTCGTACTACGAAAGCTATAGGGGTAGACCCGCGTGCGATAACACTTATTAGATTCCTGGACATGTAGGGGTAACAGTCCCGCTGCGGGTATACCGGGGGGATAACACGTGCTATAAGGTCCCAACCTTTGTTTTCCATGTAGATATGACCTAAACAAAGCTAAACGAACAAAAAAGTGCGTTGTCTGAACCTAGTACTAAGAAAGCTACAGGGGTAGACCCACGGGCCCCACCGACTAGGGTTTCGCAGGAAAAGGACCGCCGGAGCTCCAGAATCCTACTGGAACTTGCACGTGGACCTAGTATATGTGTCCAAGTGTGGTGGAAGGTCCATGGATGCAATGTCTAGATCCCCGGTCAGACCTTCTTCACATGCGTGCGATACCACTTAGTAGATTCCTGGACGTGTAGGGGTAACAGTCCCGCTGCGGGTATACCGGGGGGCTAGCATGTGCTATAAGGTCCCAACCTTTATTCTCCATGTAGATATGACCTAAACAAAGATAAACCAACAAAAAAGCGCGTTGTCTGAACCTCGTACTAAGAGATCTACACGGGTAGACCCGCGTGCGATAATACTTAGTAGATTCCTGGCCGTGTAGGGGTAAGAGTCCCGCTGCGGGTATACCGGGGAGCTAGCATGTGCTATAAGGTCCCAACCTTTGTTTTCCATGTAGATATGACCTAAACAAAGCTAAACCAACAAAAAAGCGCGTTGTCTGAACCTCGTACTAACAAAGCTACCAGGGTAGACCCACGGGCCCCAGCGACTAGGGTTTCACTGGAAAAGGAGCGCCGGAGCTCCCGAATCCTACTGGAACTTGCACGTGGACCTAGTATATGTGTCCAAGTGTGGTCGAAGGTCCATGGATGCAATGGCTAGATCCCCGGTCTGACCTTCTTCACATGCGTGCGATAACACTTAGTAGATTCCTGGATGTGTAGGGGTAACAGTCCCGCTGCAAGTATACCGGGGGGCTAGCATGTGCTATAAGGTCCCAGCCTTTGTTTTCCATGTAGATATGACCTAAACAAAGCTGAACCAACAGAAAAGCGTGTTGTCTGAACCTCGTACTAAGAAAGCTACAGGGGTAGACCCGCGTGCGATAACACTTAGTAGATTCCTTGACGTGTAGGGGTAACAGTCCCGCTACGGGTATACCGGGGGGGCTAGCATGTGCTATAAGGTCCCAACCTTTGTTTTCCATCTAGATATGACCTAAACAAAGATAAACAAACAAAAAAGCGTGTTGTCTGAACCTCGTACTAAGAAAGCTACAGGGGTAAACCCGCAGGCCCCACCGACTAGGGTTTCGCTTGAAAAGCACCGTCAGAACTCCGGAATCCCACTGGAACTTGCACGTGGACCTAGTATATGTGTCCAAGTTTGGTGGAAGGTCCATGGATGCAGTGTCTAGATCCCGGTCTGATCTTCTTCACATGCGTGCGATAACACTTAGTAGATTCCTGGACGTGTAGGGGTAACAGTCCCACTGCGGGTATACCGGGGGTTAGCATGTGCTATAAGGTCCCAACCTTTGTTTTCAATGTAGATATGACCTAAACAAAGCTAAACCAACAAAAAAGCACGTTGTCTGAACCTCGTACTAAGAAATCTATAGGGGTAGACCCGCGTGCGATAACACTTAGTAGATTCCTAGACGTGTAGGGGTAAAAGTTCCGCTACGGGTATACCGGGTGGGTAGCATGTGCTATAGGGTTCCAACCTTTGTTTTCCATGTAGATATGACCTAAAAAAAGCTAACCCAACAAAAAAGGGCGTTGTCTGAACCTCGTACTAAGAAAGCTACAGGGGTAGACTCGCGGGCCCCACCGACTAGGGTTTCGCTGGAAAAGGACCGCCGGAGCTCCGGAATCCCACTGGAACTTGCACGTGGACCTAGTATATGTGTCCAAGTGTGGTGGAAGGTCCATGGATGCAATGTCTAGATCCCCGGTCCGACCTTCTTCACATGTGTGCGATAACACTTAGTAGATTCCTGGACATGTAGGGGTAATAGTCCCGCTGCGGGTATACCGGGGGGCTAGCATGTGATATAAGGTCCCAACCTTTGTTTTCCATGTAGATATGACCTAAACAAAGCTAAACCAACAAAAAAGCGCGTTGTCTAAACCTCGTACTAAGAAAGCTACCGGGGTAGACCTGCGGGCCCCACCGACTAGGGTTTCACTGGAAAAGGACCGCCGGAGCTCCCGAATCCTACTGGAACTTGCACGTGGACCTAGTATATGTGTCCAAGTGTTGTGGAAGGTCCATGGATGCAATGTCTAGATCTCCGGTCTGACCATCTTCACATGCGTGCGATAACACTTAGTACATTCTTGGACGTGTAGGGGTAACAGTCCCGCTACGGGTATACCGGGGGGCTAGCATGTGCTATAAGGTCCCAACCTTTGTTTCCCATGTAGATATGACCTAAAGAAAGCTAAACCAACAAAAAGTGTGTTGTCTGAACCTCGTACTAAGAAAGCTATAGGGGTAGACCCGCGTGCGATAACACTTATTAGATTCCTGGACGTGTAGGGGTAACAGTCCCGCTGCGGGTATACCGGGGGGATAGCATGTGCTATAAGGTCCCAACCTTTATTTTCCATGTATATATGACCTAAACAAAGATAAACCCACAAAAAAGCGCGTTGTCTAAACCTCGTACTAAGAGAACTACACGGGTAGACCCGCGTGCGATAATACTTAGTAGATTCCTAGACGTGTAGGGGTAACAGTCCCGCTGCGGGTATACCGGGGAGCTAGCATGTGCTATAAGGTCCCAACCTTTGTTTTCCATGTATATATGACCTAAACAAAGCTAAACCAACAAAAAAGCGCGTTGTCTGAACCTCGTACTAACAAAGCTACCAGGGTAGACCCACGGGCCCCACCGACTAGGGTTTCGCTGGAAAAGGAGCGCCGGAGCTCCCGAATCCTACTAGAACTTGCACGTGGACCTAGTATATGTGTCCAAGTGTGGTCGAAGGTCCATGGATGCAATGGCTAGATCCCCGGTCTGACCTTCTTCACATGCGTGCGATAACACTTTGTAGATTCCTGGACGTGTAGGGGTAACAATCCCGCTGCAAGTATACCGGGGGGCTAGCATGTGCTATAAGGTCCCAACCTTTGTTTTCCATGTAGATATGACCTAAACAAAGCTAAACCAACAGAAAAGCGTGTTGTCTGAACCTCGTACTAAGAAAGCTACAGGGGTAGACCCGCGTGTGATAACACTTAGTAGATTCCTTGACGTGTAGGGGTAACAGTCCCGCTGCGGGTATACCGGGGGGCTAGCATGTGCTATAAGGTCCCAACCTTTGTTTTCCATCTAGATATGACCTAAACAAAGCTAAACAAACAAAAAAGCGTGTTGTCTGAACCTCGTACTAAGAAAGCTACAGGGGTAAACCCGCAGGCCCCACCGACTAGGGTTTCGCTTGAAAAGGACCGTCAGAACTCCGGAATCCCACTGGAACTTGCACGTGGACCTAGTATATGTGTCCAAGTGTGGTGGAAGGTCCATGGATGCAGTGTCTAGATCCGGGTCTGATCTTCTTCACATGCGTGCGATAACACTTAGTAGATTCCTGGACGTGTAGGGGTAACAGTCCCACTGCGGGTATACCGGGGGTTAGCATGTGCTATAAGGTCCAAACCTTTGTTTTCAATGTAGATATGACCTAAACAAAGCTAAACCAACAAAAAAGAACGTTGTCTGAACCTCGTACTAAGAAAGCTACAGGGGTAGACCCGCGTGCGATAACACTTAGTAGATTCCTAGACGTGTAGGGGTAACAGTCCCGCTACGGGTATACCGGGTGGCTAGCATGTGCTATAGGGTTCCAACCTTTGTTTTCCATGTAGATATGACCTAAACAAAGCTAACCCAACAAAAAAGGGCGTTGTCTGAACCTCGTACTAAGAAAGCTACAGGGGTAGACCCGCGGGCCCCACCGACTAGGGTTTCGCTGGAAAAGGACCGCCGGAGCTCCGGAATCACACTGGAACTTGCACGTGGACCTAGTATATGTGTCCAAGTGTGGTGGAAGGTCCATGGATGCAATGTCTAGATCCCCGGTCCGACCTTCTTCACATGCGTGCGATAACACTTAGTAGATTCCTGGACATGTAGGGGTAACAGTCCCGCTGCGGGTATACCGGGGGGCTAGCATGTGCTATAAGGTCCCAACCTTTGTTTTCCATGTAGATATGACCTAAACAAAGCTAAAACAACAACAAAGCGCGTTGTCTGAACCTCGTACTAAGAAAGCTACCGGGGTAGACCTGCGGGCCCCACCGACTAGGGTTTCACTGGAAAAGGACCGCCGGAGCTCCCGAATCCTACTGGAACTTGCACGTGGACCTAGTATATGTGTCCAAGTGTTGTGGAAGGTCCATGGATGCAATGTCTATATCCCCGGTCTGACCTTCTTCACATGCGTGTGATAACACTTAGTAGATTTCTGGACATGTAGGGGTAACAGTCCTACGGTGGGTATACCAGGGGGCTAGCATGGGCTATAAGGTCCCAACCTTTGTTTTCCATGTAGATATGACCTAAACAAAGCTAAACCAACAGAAAAGTGTGTTGTCTGAACCTCGTACTAAGAAAGCTACAGGGGTAGGCCCGCGTGCGATAACACTTAGTAGATTCGTTGACGTGTAGGGGTAACAGTCCCGCTGCGGGTATACCGGGGGGTAGCATGTGCTATAAGGTTCCAACCTTTGTTTTCCATGTAGATATGACCTAAAAAAAGCTAACCCAACAAAAAAGGGCGTTGTCTGAACCTCGTACTAAGAAAGCTACCGGGGTAGTCCTGCGAGCCCCACCGACTAGGGTTTCACTGGAAAAGGACCGCCGGAGCTCCCGAATCCTACTGGAACTTGCACGTGGACCTAGTATATGTGTCCAAGTGTGGTGGAAGGTCCATGGATGCAATGTCTAGATCCCCGGTCTGACCTTCTTCACATGCGTGCGATAACACTTAGTAGATTTCTGGACATGTAGGGGTAACAGTCATGTTGTGGGTATACTAGGGGGCTAGCATGTGCTATAAGGTTCCAACCTTTGTTTTCCATGTAGATATGACCTAAACAAAGCTAAACAAACAAAAAAGCGTGTTGTCTGAAGCTCGTACTAAGAAAGCTAGAGGGGTAGACCCGCAGGCCCCACCAACTAGGGTTTCGCTTGAAAAGGACCGTCAGAGCTCTGGAATCCCACTGGAACTTGCACGTGGACCTAGTATATGTGTCCAAGTGTGGTGGAAGGTCCATGGATGCAGTGTTTAGATCCCCGGTCTGACCTTCGTCACATGCGTGCGATAACACTTAGTAGATTCCTGGACATGTAGGGGTAACAGTCCCACTGCGGGTATATCGGGGGTTAGCATGTGCTATAAGGTCCCAACCTTTGTTTTCCATGTAGATATGACCTAAACAAAGCTAAACCAACAAAAAAGCGCGTTGTCTGAACCTCGTACTAAGAAAGCTACAAGGGTAGACCCGCGTGCAATAACACTTAGTAGATTCCTAGACGTGTAGGGGTAACAGTCCCGCTACGGGTATACCGGGGGGCTAGCATGTGCTATAGGGTCCCAACCTTCGTTTTCCATGTAGATATTACCTAAACAAAGCTAAACCAACAAAAAAGCGTGGTGTCTGAACCTCGTACTAAGAAAGCTACAGGGTTAAACCTGCGGGCCCCACCGACTAGGGTTTCGCCGGAAAAGGACCGCCGGAGCTCCGAAATCCAACTGGAACTTGCACGTGGACCTAGTATATTGTCAAGGTGTTGTGGAAGGTCCATGGATGCAATGTCTAGATCCCCGGTCTGACCTTGCTCACATGCGTGCGATAACACTTAGTAGATTCCTGGACATGTAGGGGTAACAGTCCCGCTGCAGGTATACCGGGGGGCTAGCATGTGCTATAAGGTTCCAACCTTTGTTTTCCATGTAGATATGACCTAAACAAAGCTAACCCAACAAAAAAGGGCGTTGTCTGAACCTCGTACTAAGAAAGCTACAGGGGTAGACCCGCGGGCCTCACCGACTAGGGTTTCGCTGGAAAAGGACCGCCGGAGCTCCGGCATCCCACTGGAACTTGCACGTGGACCTAGTATATGTGTCCAACTGTGGTGGAAGGTCCATGGATGCAGTGTCTAGATCCGGGTCTGATCTTCTTCACATGCGTGCGATAACACTTAGTAGATTCCTGGACGTGTAGGGGTAACAGTCCCACTGCGGGTATACCGGGGGTTAGCATGTGCTATAAGGTCCAAACCTTTGTTTTCAATGTAGATATGACCTAAACAAAGCTAAACCAACAAAAAAGAACGTTGTCTGAACCTCGTACTAAGAAAGCTACAGGGGTAGACCCGCGTGCGATAACACTTAGTAGATTCCTAGACGTGTAGGGGTAACAGTCCCGCTACGGGTATACCGGGTGGATAGCATGTGCTATAGGGTTCCAACCTTTGTTTTCCATGTAGATATGACCTAAACAAAGCTAACCCAACAAAAAAGGGCGTTGTCTGAACCTCGTACTAAGAAAGCTACAGGGGTAGACCCGCGGGCCCCACCGACTAGAGTTTCGCTGGAAAAGGACCGCCGGAGCTCCGGAATCCCACTGGAACTTGCACGTGGACCTAGTATATGTGTCCAAGTGTGGTGGAAGGTCCATGGATGCAATGTCTAGATCCCCGGTCCGACCTTCTTCACATGCGTGCGATAACACTTAGTAGATTCCTGGACATGTAGGGGTAACAGTCCCGCTGCGGGTATACCGGGGGGCTAGCATGTGCTATAAGGTCCCAACCTTTGTTTTCCATGTAGATATGACCTAAACAAAGCAAAAACAACAACAAAGCGCGTTGTCTGAACCTCGTACTAAGAAAGCTACCGGGGTAGACCTGCGGGCCCCACCGACTAGGGTTTCACTGGAAAAGGACCGCCGGAGCTCCCGAATCCTACTGGAACTTGCACGTGGACCTAGTATATGTGTCCAAGTGTTGTGGAAGGTCCATGGATGCAATGTCTAGATCCCCGGTCTGACCTTCTTCACATGCGTGTGATAACACTTAGTAGATTTCTGGACATGTAGGGGTAACAGTCCTACTGTGGGTATACCAGGGGGCTAGCATGGGCTATAAGGTCCCAACCTTTGTTTTCCATGTAGATATGACCTAAACAAAGCTAAACCAACAGAAAAGTGTGTTGTCTGAACCTCGTACTAAGAAAGCTACAGGGGTAGACCCGCGTGCTATAACACTTAGTAGATTCCTGGACGTGTAGGGGTAACAGTCCCGCTGCAGGTATACCGGGGGGCTAGCATGTGCTATAAGGTCCCAACCTTTGTTTTCCATGTAGATATGACCTAAACAAAGCTAACCCAACAAAAAAGGGCGTTGTCTGAACCTCGTACTAAGAAAGCTACCGGGGTAGACCTGCGGGCCCCACCGACTAGGGTTTCACTGGAAAAGGACCGCCAGAGCTCCCGAATCCTACTGGAACTTGCACGTGGACCTAGTATATGTGTCCAAGTGTGGTGGAAGGTCCATGGATGCAATGTCTAGATCCCCGGTCTGACCTTCTTCACATGCGTGCGATAACACTTAGTAGATTTCTGGACATGTAGGGGTAACAGTCATGTTGTGGGTATACCAGGGGGCTAGCATGTGCTAAAAGGTTCCAACCTTTGTTTTACATATAGATATGACCTAAACAAAGCTAAACAAACAAAAAAGCGTGTCGTCTGAAGCTCGTACTAAGAAAGCTAGAGGGGTAGACCCGCAGGCCCCACCGACTAGGGTTTCGCTTGAAAAGGACCGTCAGAGCTCTGGAATCCCACTGGAACTTGCACGTGGACCTAGTATATGTGTCCAAGTGTGGTGGAAGGTCCATGGATGCAGTGTCTAGATCCCCGGTCTGACCTTCTTCACATGCGTGCGATAACACTTAGTAGATTCCTGGACATGTAGGGGTAACAGTCCCACTGCGGGTATACCGGGGGTTAGCATGTGCTATAAGGTCCCAACCTTTGTTTTCCATGTAGATATGACCTAAACAAAGCTAAACCAACAAAAAAGCGCGTTGTCTGAACCTCGTACTAAGAAAGCTACAAGGGTAGACCCGCGTGCAATAACACTTAGTAGATTCCTAGACGTGTAGGGGTAACAGTCCCGCTACGGGTATACCGGGGGGCTAGCATGTGCTATAGGGTCCCAACCTTCATTTTCCATGTAGATATTACCTAAACAAAGCTAAACCAACAAAAAAGCATGGTGTCTGAACCTCGTACTAAGAAAGCTACAGGGTTAAACCTGCGGGCCCCACCGACTAGGGTTTCGCTGGAAAAGGACCGCCGGAGCTCCGAAATCCAACTGGAACTTGCACGCGGACCTAGTATATTGTCAAGGTGTTGTGGAAGGTCCATGGATGCAATGTCTAGATCCCCGGTCTGACCTTGCTCACATGCGTGCGATAACACTTAGTAGATTCCTGGACATGTAGGGGTAACAGTCCCGCTGCAGGTATACCGGGGGGCTAGCATGTGCTATAAGGTTCCAACCTTTGTTTTCCATGTAGATATGACCTAAACAAAGCTAACCCAACAAAAAAGGGCGTTGTCTGAACCTCGTACTAAGAAAGCTACAGGGGTAGACTCGCGGGCCCCACCGACTAGGGTTTCACTGGAAAAGGACCGCCGGAGCTCCGGCATCCCACTGGAACTTGCACGTGGACCTAGTATATGTGTCCAAGTGTGGTGGAAGGTCCATGGATGCAATGTCTAGATCCCCGGTCTGACCTTCTTCACATGCGTGCGATAACACTTAGTAGATTCCTGGACGTGTAGGGGTAACAGTCCCACTGCGGGTATACCGGGGGTTAGCATGTGCTATAAGGTCCCAACCTTTGTTTTCAATGTAGATATGACCTAAACAAAGCTAAACCAACAAAAAAGCGCGTTGTCTGAACCTCGTACTAAGAAAGCTACAGGGGTAGACCCGCGTGCGATAACACTTAGTAGATTCCTAGACGTGTAGCGGTAACAGTCCCGCTACGGGTATACCGGGGGGCTAGCATGTGCTATAGGGTCCCAACCTTCGTTTTCCATGTAGATATGACCTAAACAAAGCTAAACCAACAAAAAAGCGCGTTGTCTGAACCTCGTACTAAGAAAACTATAGGGGTAAACCTGCGGGACCCACCGACTAGGGTTTCGCTGGAAAAGGACCACATGAGCTCCGAAATCCAACTGGAACTTGCACGTGGACCTAGTATATGTGTCCAGGTGTGGTGGAAGGTCCATGGATGCAATGTCTAGATCCCCGGTCTGACCTTCTTCACATGCGTGCGATAACACTTAGTAGATTCCTGGACATGTAGGGGTAACAGTCCCGCTGCGGGTATACCGGGGGGCTAGCATGTGATATAAGGTCCCAACCTTTGTTTTACATGTAGATATGACCTAAACAAAGCTAAACCAACAAAAAAGTGCGTTGTCTGAACCTCGTACTAAGAAAGCTACAGGGGTAGACCCGCGTGCGATAACACTTAGTAGATTCCTAGACGTGTAGGGGTAACAGTCCCGCTGCAAGTATACCGGGGGCTAGCATGTGCTATAAGGTCCCAACCTTTGTTTTCCATGTAGATATGACCTAAACAAAGCTAAACCAACAAAAAAGCGCGTTGTCTGAACCTCGTACTAAGAGAGCTACACGGGTAGACCCGCGTGCGATAATACTTAGTTGATTCCTGGACGTGTAGGGGTAACAGTCCCGCTGCGGGTATACCGGGGGGCTAGCATGTGCTATAAGGTCCCAACCTTTGTTTGCCATGTAGATATGACCTAAAAAAAGCTAAACCAACAAAAAAGCGCGTTGTCTGAACCTCGTACTAACAAAGCTACCGGGGTAGACCCGCGGGCCCCACCGACTAGGGTTTCACTGGAAAAGGACCGCCGGAGCCCCCGAATCCTACTAGAACTTGCACGTGGACCTAGTATATGTGTCCAAGTGTGGTGGAAGTTCCATGGATGCAATGGCTAGATCCCCGGTCTGACCTTCTTCACATGCGTGCGATAACACTTAGTAGATTCCTGGACGTGTAGGGGTAACAGTCCCGCTGCAAGTATACCGGGGGCTAGCATGTGCTATAAGGTCCCAAACTTTGTTTTCCATGTAGATATGACCTAAACAAAGTTAAACCAACAGAAAAGCGTGTTGTCTGAACCTCGTACTATGAAATCTACAGGGGTAGACCCGCGTGCGGTAACACTTAGTAGATTCCTAGACGTGTAGGGGTAACAGTCCCGCTGCGGGTATACCGGGGGGGGCTAGCATGTTCTATAAGGTCCCAACCTTTGTTTTCCATCTAGATATGACCTAAACAAATCTAAACCAACAAAAAAGCGTGTTGTCTGAACCCCGTACTAAGAAAGCTACAGGGGTAAACCCGCAGGCCCCACTGACTAGGGTTTCGCCTGAAAAGGACCGTCAGAGCTCCGGAATCCCACTGGAACTTTCACGTGGACCTAGTATATGTGTCCAGGTGTGGTGGAAGGTCCATGGATGCAATGTCTAGATCCCCGGTCCGACCTTCTTCACATGCGTGCGATAACACTTAGTAGATTCCTGGACATGTAGGGGTAACAGTCCCGCTGCAGGTATACCGGGGGGCTAGCATGTGCTATAAGGTTCCAACCTTTGTTTTACATGTAGATATGACCTAAACAAAGCTAACCCAACAAAAAAGGGCGTTGTCTGAACCTCGTACTAAGAAAGCTACAGGGGTAGACCCGCGGGCCCCACCGACTAGGGTTTCGCAGGAAAAGGACCGCCGGAGCTCCGGAATCCCACTAGAACTTGCACGTGGACCTAGTATACGTGTCCAAGTGTGGTGGAAGGTCCATGAATGCAATGTCTAGATCCCCGGTCTGACCTTCTTCACATGCGTGCGATAACACTTAGTAGATTCCTGGACGTGTAGAGGTAACAATCCCGCTACGGGTATACCGGGGGGCTAGCATGTGCTATAAGGTCCCAACCTTTGTTTTCCATGTATATATGACCTAAAGAAAGCTAAAGCAACAAAAAAGTGTGTTGTCTGAACCTCGTACTACGAAAGCTACAGGGGTAGACCCGCGTGCGATAACACTTATTAGATTCCTGGACGTGTAGGGGTAACAGTCCCGCTGCGGGTATACCGGGGGGCTAGCATGTTCTATAAGGTCCCAACCTTTGTTTTCCATGTAGATATGACCTAAAAAAAGCTAAACCAACAAAAAAGCGCGTTGTCTAAACCTCGTACTAACAAAGCTACCGGGGTAGACCCGCGACCCCCACCGACTAGGGTTTCACAGGAAAAGGACTGCCGGAGCTCCCGAATCCTACTGGAACTTGCACGTGGACCTAGTATATGTGTCCAAGTGTGGTGGAAGTTCCATGGATGCAATGGCTAGATCCCCGGTCTGACCTTCTTCACATGCGTGCGATAACACTTAGTAGATTCCTGGACGTGTAGGGGTAACAGTCCCGCTGCAAGTATACCGGGGGCTAGCATGTGATATAAGGTCCCAACCTTTGCTTTCCATGTAGATATTACCTAAACAAACCTAAACCAACAGAAAAGCGCGTTGTCTGAACCTCGTACTAAGAAATCTACAGGGGTAGACCCGCGTGCGATAACACTTAGTAGATTCCTAGACGTGTAGGGGTAACGGTCCCGCTGCGGGTATACCGGGGGGGGGGGGCTAGCATGTGCTATAAGGTCCCAACCTTTGTTTTCCATCTAGATATGACCTAAAAAAAGCTAAACCAACAAAAAAGCGTTTTGTCTGAACCTCGTACTAAGAAAGCTACAGGGGTAAACCCGCAGGCCCCACCGACTAGAGTTTCGCTTGAAAAGGACCGTCAGAGCTCCGGAATCCCACTGGAACTTTCACGTGGACCTAGTATATGTGTCCAGGTGTGGTGGAAGGTCCATGGATGCAATGTCTAGATCCCCGGTCCGACCTTCTTCACATGCGTGCGATAACACTTAGTAAATTCCTGGACATGTAGGGGTAACAGTCCCGCTGCAGGTATACAGGGGGCTAGCATGTGCTATAAGGTTCCAACCTTAGTTTTCCATGTAGATATGACCTAAACAAAGCTAACCCAACAAAAAAGGGCGTTGTCTGAACCTCGTACTAAGAAAGCTACAGGGGTAGACCCGCGGGCCCCACCGACTAGGGTTTCGCTGGAAAAGGACCGCCGGAGCTCCGGAATCCCACTAGAACTTGCACGTGGACCTAGTATATGTGTCCAAGTGTGGTGGAAGGTCCACGGATGCAATGTATAGATCCCCGGTCTGACCTTCTTCACATGCGTGCGATAACACTTAGTAGATTCCTGGACGTGTAGGGGTAACAATCCTGCTACGGGTATACCGGGGGGCTAGCATGTGCTATAAGGTCCCAACCTTTGTTTTCCATGTAGATATGACCTAAAGAAATCTAAACCAACAAAAAAGTGTGTTGTCTCAACCTCGTACTACGAAAGCTACAGGGGTAGACCCGCGTGCGATAACACTTATTAGATTCCTGGACGTGTAGGGGTAACAGTCCCGCTGCGGGTATACCGGGGGGATAGCATGTGCTATAAGGTCCCAACCTTTGTTTTCCATGTAGATATGACCTAAACAAAGCTAAACCAACAAAAAGCGCGTTGTCTGAACCTCGTACAAAGAAAGCTACAGGGGTTGACCCACGGGCCCCACCGACTAGGGTTTCGCTGGAAAAGGCCCGCCGGAGCTCCAGAATCCCACTGGAACTTGCACGTGGACCTAGTATATGTGTCCAAGTGTGGTGGAAGGTCCATGGATGCAATGTCTAGATCCCTGGTCTAACCTTCTTCACATGCGTGCGATAACACTTAGTAGATTCCTGGACGTGTAGGGGTAACAGTCCCGCTGCGGGTAAACTGGGGGGCTAGCATGTGCTATAAGGTCCCAACCTTTATTTTCCATGTAGATATGACCTAAACAAAGATAAACCAACGAAAAATCGCATTGTCTCAGCCTCGTACTAAGAGAGCTACACGGGTAGACCCGCGTGCGATAATACTTAGTAGATTCCTGGACATGTAGGGGTGACAGTCCCGCTGCGATTATACCGGGGGGCTAGCATGTGCTATAAGGTCCCAACCTTTGTTTTCCATGTAGATATGACCTAAACAAAGCTAAACAAACAAAAAAGCGCGTTGTCTGAACCTCGTACTAAGAAAGCTACCGGGGTAGACCCGCGGGCCCCACCGACTAGGGTTTCACTTGGAAGGGACCGCCGGAGCTCTCGAATCCTACTGGAACTTGCACGTAGACCTAGTATATGTGTCCAAGTGTGGTGGAAGTTCCATGGATGCAATGGCTAGATCCCCGGTCTGAGGTTCTTCACATGCGTGCGATAACACTTAGTAGATTCCTGGACGTGTAGGGGTAACAGTCCCGCTGCAAGTATACCCGGGGCTAGCATGTGCTATAAGGTCCCAACCTTTGCTTTCCATGTAGATATTACCTAAACAAAGCTAAACCAACAGAAAAGCGTGTTGTCTGAACCTCGTACTAAGAAATCTACAGGGGTAGACCCGCGTGCGATAACACTTAGTAGATTCCTAGACGTGTAGGGGTAACAGTCCCGCTGTGGGTATACCGGGGGGGCTAGAATGTGCTATAAGGTCCCAACCTTTGTTTTCCATCTAGATATGACCTAAACAAAGCTAAACCAACAAAAAAGCGTTTTGTCTGAACCTCGTACTAAGAAAGCTACAGGGGTAAACCCGCAGGCCCCACCGACTAGGGTTTCGCTTGAAAAGGACCGTCAGAGCTCGGGAATCCCACTGGAACTTTCACGTGGACCTAGTATATGTGTCCAGGTGTGGTGTAAGGTCCATGGATGCAATGTCTAGATCCCCGGTCCGACCTTCTTCACATGCGTGCGATAACACTTAGTAGATTCCTGGACATCTAGGGGTAACAGTCCCGCTGCAGGTATACCGGGGGGCTAGCATGTGCTATAAGGTTCCAACCTTTGTTTTCCATGTAGATATGACCTAAACAAAGCTAACCCAACAAAAAAGGGCGTTGTCTGAACCTCGTACTAAGAAAGCTACAGGGGTAGACCCGCGGGCCCCACCGACTAGGGTTTCGCTTGAAAAGGACCGCCGGAGCTCCGGAATCCCACTAGAACTTGCACGTGGACCTAGTATATGTGTCCAAGTGTGGTGGAAGGTCCATGGATGCAATGTCTAGATCCCCGGTCTGACCCTCTTCACATGCGTGCGATAACACTTAGTAGATTCCTGGACGTGTAGGGGTAACAATCCCGCTACGGGTACACCAGGGGCCTAGCATGTGCTATAAGGTCCCAACCTTTGTTTTCCATGTAGATATGACCTAAACAAAGCTAAACCAACAAAAAAGTGTGTTGTCTGAACCTCGTACTACGAAAGCTACAGGGGTAGACCCGCGTGCGATAACACTTATTAGATTCCTGGACGTGTAGGGGTAACAGTCCCGCTGCGGGTATACCGGGGGGATAGCATGTGCTATAAGGTCCCAACCTTTGTTTTCCATGTAGATATGACCTAAACAAAGCTAAACCAACAAAAAGCGCGTTGTCTGAACCTCGTACAAAGAAAGCTACCGGGGTTGACCCACGGGCCCCACCGACTAGGGTTTCGCTGGAAAAGGCCCGCCGAAGCTCCAGAATCCCACTGGAACTTGCACGTGGACCTAGTATATGTGTCCAAGTGTGGTGGAAGGTCCATGGATGCAATGTCTAGATCCCTGGTCTGACCTTCTTCACATGCGTGCGATAACACTTAGTAGATTCCTGGACGTGTAGGGGTAACAGTCCCGCTGCGGGTAAACCGGGGGGCTAGCATGTGCTATAAGGTCCCAACCTTTGTTTTCCATGTAGATATGACCTAAACAAATATAAACCAACAAAAAATCGCGTTGTCTCAACCTCGTACTAAGAGAGCTACACGGGTAGACCCGCGTGCGATAATACTTAGTAGATTCCTGGACATGTAGGGGTGACAGTCCCACTGCGATTATACTGGGGGGCTAGCATGTTCTATAAGGTCCCAACCTTTGTTTTCCATGTAGATATGACCTAAACAAATCTAAACAAACAAAAAAGCGCGTTGTCTGAACCTCGTACTAAGAAAGCTACCGGGGTAGACCCGCGGGCCCCACCGACTAGGGTTTCACTTGGAAGGGACCGCCGGAGCTCCCGAATCCTACTAGAACTTGCACATGGACCTAGTATATGTGTCCAAGTTTGGTGGAAGGTCCATGGATGCAATGGCTAGATCCCCGGTCTGACCTTCTTCACATGTGTGCGATAACAATTAGTAGATTCCTGGACATGTAGGGGTAACAGTCCTGGTGTGGGTATACCAGGGGCTAGCATGTGCTATAAGGTCCCAACCTTTGTTTTCCATGTAGATATGACCTAAACAAAGCTAAACCAACAGAAAAGCGCGTTGTCTGAACCTCGTACTAAGAGAGCTACACGGGTAGACCCGCGTGCGATAATACTTAGTAGATTCCTGGACGTGTAGGGGTAACAGTCCCGCTGCGGGTATACCGGGGGGCTAGCATGTGCTATAAGGTCCCAACCTTTGTTTTCCATGTAGTTATGACATAAACAAAGCTAAACCAACAAAAAAGCGTGTTGTCTGAACCTCGTACTAAGAAAGCTACACGGGTAGACCCGCGTGCGATAATACTTAGTAGATTCCTAGACGTGTAGGGGTAACAGTCCCGCTGCGGGTATACCGGAAGGCTAGCATGTGCTATAAGGTCCCAACCTTTGTTTTCCATGTAGATATGACCTAAACAAAGATAAACCAGCAAAAAAGCACGTTGTCTGAACCTCGTACTAAGAGAGCTACACGGGTAGACCCGCGTGCGATAATACTTAGTAGATTCCTGGACGTGTAGGGGTAACAGTCCCGCTGCGGGTATACCGGGGGGCTAGCATGTGCTATAAGGTCCCAACCTTTGTTTTCCATATAGATATGACCTAAACAAAGCTAAACCAACAAAAAAGCGTGATGTCTAAACCTCGTACTAAGAAAGCTACAGGGGTAGACCCGCAGGCCCCACCGACTAGGGTTTCGCTTGAAAAGGACCGTCAGAGCTCCGGAATCCCACTGGAACTTGCATGTGGACCTAGTATATGTGTCCAAGTGTGGTGGAAGGTCCATGGATGCAGTGTATAGATCTCCGGTCTGACCTTCTTCACATGCGTGCAATAACACTTAGTAGATTCCTGGACGTGTAGGGGTAACAGTCCCGCTGTGGGAATACCGAGGGGTTAGCATGTGCTATAAGGTCCCAGCCTTTGTTTTCCATGTAGATATGACCTAAACAAAGCTAAACCAACAAAAAAGCGTGTTGTCTGAACCTCGTACTAAGAAAGCTACAGGGGTAGACCCTCGTGCGATAACACTTAGTAGATTCCTGGATGTGTAGGGGTAACAGTCCCGCTACGGGTATACCGGGGGGCTAGCATGTGCTATAAGGTCCCAAACTTTGTTTTCCATGTATATATGACCTAAACAAAAGCTAATCCAACAAAAAAGCGCGTTGTCTCAACCTCGTACTAAGAAAGCTACAGGGGTAGACCCACGGGCCCCACCGACTAGGGTTTTGCTTGAAAAGGACCGCCGGAGGTCCCGGAATCCCACTGGAACTTGCACGTGCACCTAGTATATGTGTCCAAGTGTGGTGGAAGGTCCATGGATGCAATGTCTAGATCCCCGGTCTGACCTTCTTCACATGCGTGCGATAACACTTAGTAGATTCCTGGACATGTAGGGGTAACAGTCCCGCTGCGGGTATACCGGGGGGCTAGCATGTGCTATAAGGTCCCAACCTTTGTTTTCCATGTAGTTATGACCTAAACAAAGCTAAACCAACAAAAAAGCACGTTGTCTGAACCTCGTACTAAGAAAGCTGCACGGGTAGACACGCGTGCGATAACACTTAGTAGATTCCTAAACGTGTAGGGGTAACAGTCCCGCTGCGGGTATACCGGGGGGCTAGCATGTGCTATAAGGTCCCAACCTTTGTTTTCCATGTATATATGACCTAAGCAAATCTAAACCAACAAAAAAGCGCGTTGTCTGAACCTCGTACTAAGAAAGCTACAGGGGTAGACCTACGGGCCCCACCGACTAGGGTTTTGCTAGAAAAGGACCACCGGAGCTCCGAAATCTCACTGGAACTTGCACGTGGACCTAGTATATGTGTCCCGGTATGGTGGAAGGTCCATGGATGCAATGTCTAGATCCCCGGTCCGACCTTGTTCACATGCGTGCGATAACACTTAGTAGATTCCTGGACGTGTAGGGGTAATAGTCCCGCTGCGGGTATACCGGGGGCTAGCATGTGCTATAAGGTCCCAACCTTTGTTTTCCATGTAGATATGACCTAAAAAAAAGCTAAACCAACAAAAAAGCGCGTTGTCTCAACCTCGTACTAAGAAAGCTACAGGGGTAGGCCCACCGGCCCCGCCGACTAGGGTTTCATTGGAAAAGGACCGCCGGAGATCCCGGAATCCCACTTGAACTTGCACGTGGACCTAGTATATGTGTCCAAGTGTGGTGGAAGGTCCATGGATGCAATGTCTAGATCCCCGGTCTGACCTTCTTCACATGCGTGCGAAAACACTTAGTAGATTCCTCGACGTGTAGGGGTAATAGTCCCGCTGCGGGTATACCGGGGGGCTAGCATGTGCTATAAGGTCCCAACCTTTGTTTTCCATGTAGATATGACCTAAACAAAGATAAACCAACAAAAAAGCGCGTTGTCTGAACCTCGTACTAAGAGAGCTACATGGGTAGACCCGCGTGTGATAATACTTAGTAGATTCATGGACGTGTAGGGGTAAAAGTCCTAATGCGGGTATACCGGGGAGCTAGCATGTGCTATAAGATCCCAACGTTTGTTTTCCATGTAAACAAAGCTAAAAAAACAAAAAAGCGCGTTGTCTAAACCTCGTACTAAGAAAGCTACAGGGGTAGACCCGTAGGCCCCACCGATTAGGGTTTCGCTTGAAAAGGACCGTCAGAGCTCCGGAATCCCACTGGAACTAGCACGTGGACCTAGTATATGTGTCCAAGTGTGGTGGAAGGTCCATGGATGCAGTGTCTAGATCCCCGGTCTGACCTTCTTCACATGCGTGCGATAACACTTAGTAGATTCCTGGACGTGTAGGGGTAACAGTCCCGCTGCGGGTATACCGGGGGTCTAGCATGTGCTATAAGGTCCCAACCTTTGTTTTCCATGTAGATATGACCTAAACAAAGCTAAACCAACAAAAAAGCGCGTTGTCTGAACCTCGTACTAAGAAAGCTACAGGGGTAGACCTACGGGCCCCATCGACTAGGGTTTCGCTGAAAAAGGACCACCGGAGCTCCGGAATCCCACTAGAACTTGCACGTGGACCTAGTATATATGTCCAAGTGTGGTGGAAGGTCCATGGATGCAATTTCTATATCCCCGGTCTGACCTTCTTCACATGCGTGCGATAACACTTAGTAGATTCCTCGACGTGTAGGGGTAACAGTCCCGCTGCGGGTATACCGGGGGGCTAGCATGTGCTATAAGGTCCCAACCTTTGTTTTCCATGTAGATATGACCTAAACAAAGATAAACCAACAAAAAAGCGCGTTGTCTGAACCTCGTACTAAGAGAGCTACATGGGAAGACCCGCGTGCGATAATACTTAGTAGATTCCTGGACGTGTAGGGGTAACAGTCCTGCTGCGGGTATACCGGGGGGCTAGCATGTGCTATAAGGTCCCAACCTTTGTTTTCCATCTAGATATGACCTAAACAAAGCTAAAACAACAAAAAAGCGTGTTGTCTAAACCTCGTACTAAGAAAGCTACAGGGGTAGACCCGCAGGCCCCGCCGACTAGGGTTTCGCTAGCAAAGGACCACCGGAGCTCCCGGAATCCCACTGGAACTTGCACGTGGACCTAGTATATGTGTCCAAGTGTGGTGGAAGGTCCATGGATGCAGTGTCTAGATCCCCGATCTGACCTTCTTCACATGCGTGCGATAACACTTAGTAGATTCCTGGAAGTGCAGGGGTAACAGTCCCGCTGCGGGTATACCGGGGGGCTAGCATGTGCTATAAGGTCCAAACCTTTGTTTTCCATGTAGATATGACCTAAACAAAGATAAACCAACAAAAAAGCGCGTTGTCTGAACCTCGTACTAAGAGAGCTACACGGGTAGACCCGCGTGCGATAATACTTAGTAGATTCCTGGACGTGTAGGGGTAACAGTCCCGCTGCGGGTATACCGGGGGGCTAGCATGTGCTATAAGGTCCCAACCTTTGTTTTCCATCTAGATATGACCTAAACAAAGCTAATTCAACAAAAAAGCGTGTTGTCTAAAGCTCGTACTAAGAAAGCTACAGGGGTAGACGCGCAGGCCCCACCGACTAGGGTTTCGCTTAAAAAGGACCGTCAGAGCTCTGGAATCCCACTGGAACTTGCACGTGGACGTAGTATATGTGTCCAAGTGTGGTGGAAGGTCCATGGATGCAGTGTCTAGATCCCCGGTCTGACCTTCTTCACATGCGTGCGATAACACTTAGTAGATTCCTGGACGTGTAGGGGTAACAGTCCCGCTGCAGGTATACCGGGGGGTTAGCATGTGCTATAAGGTCCCAACCTTTGTTTTCCATGTAGATATGACCTAAAGAAAGCTAAACCAACTAAAAAGCGCGTTGTTTGAACCTCGTACTAAGAAAGCTACAGGGGTAGACCCGCGTGCGATAGCACTTAGTAGATTCCTAGATGTGTAGGGGTAACAGTCCCGCTGCGGGTATACCGGGAGGCTAGCATGTTCTATAAGGTCCCAACCTTTGTTTTCCTTGTAGATATGACCTAAACAAAGCTAAACCAGCAAAAAAGCGCGTTGTGTGAACCTCGTACTAAGAAAGCTACAGGGGTAGACCCGCGTGCGATAACACTTAGTAGATTCCTGGATGTGTAGGGGTAACAGTCCCGCTGCGGGTATACCGGGGGGCTAGCATGTGCTATAAGGTCCCAACCTTTGTTTTCCATGTAGATATGACCTAAACAAAAGCTAAACCAACAAAAAAGCGCGTTGTCTCAACCTCGTACTAAGAAAGCTACAGGGGTAGACCCGCAGGCCCCACCGACTAGGGTTTCGCTAGCAAAGGACCGCCGGAGCTCCCGGAATCCCACTGGAACTTGCACGTGGACCTAGTATATGTGTCCAAGTGTGGTGGAAGGTCCATGGATGCAATGTCTAGATCCCCGGTCTGACCTTCTTCACATGCGTGCGATAACACTTAGTAGATTCCTGGACGTGCAGGGGTAACAGTCCCGCTGCGGGTATACCGGGGGCTAGCATGTGCTATAAGGTCCAAACCTTTGTTTTCCATGTAGATATGACCTAAACAAAGATAAACCAACAAAAAAGCGCGTTGTCTGAACCTCGTACTAAGAGAGCTACACAGGTAGACCCGCGTGCGATAATACTTAGTAGATTCCTGGACATGTAGGGGTAACAGTCCCGCTGCGGGTATACCGTGGGGCTAGCATGTGCTATAAGGTCCCAACCTTTGTTTTCCATGTAAATATGACCTAAACAAAGCTAAACCAACAAAAAAGCGCGTTGTCTGAACCTCGTACTAAGAAAGCTACAGGGGTAGACCCGCGGGCCCCACCGACTAGGGTTTCGTTGGAAAAGGACCGCCGGAGCTCCGGAATCCCACTAGAACTTGCACGTGGACCAAGTATATGTGTACAAGTGTGGTGGAAGGTCCATGGATGCAATGTCTAGATCCCCGGTCTGACCTTCCTCACATGCGTGCGATAACACTTAGTAGATTCCTCAATGTGTAGGGGTAACAGTCCCGCTGCGGGTATACCGGGGGGCTAGCATGTGCTCTAAGGTCCCATACTTTGTTTTCCATGTAGATATGACCTAAACAAAGATAAACCAACAAAAAAGCGCGTTGTCTGAACCTCGTACTAAGAGAGCTACACGGGTAGACCCGCGTGCGATATACTTAGTAGATTCCTGGACGTGTAGGGGTAACAGTCCCGCTGCGGGTATACCGGGGGGCTAGCATGTGCTATAAGGTCCCAACCTTCGTTTTCCATCTAGATATGACCTAAACAAAGCTAAAACAACAAAAAAGCGTGTTGTCTAAACCTCGTACTAAGAAAGCTACAGCGGTAGACCCGCAGGCCGCACCGACTAGGGTTTCGCTTGAAAAGGACCGTCAGAGCTCCGGAATCCCACCGGAACTTGCACGTGGACCTAGTATATGTGTCCAAGTGTGGTGGAAGGTCCATGGATGCAGTGAATAGATCCCCGGTCTGACCTTCTTCACATGCGTGCGATAACACTTAGTAGATTCTTGGACATGTAGGGGTAACAGTCCCGCTGCGGGTATACTGGGGGGCTAGCATGTGCTATAAGGTCCCAACCTTTGTTTTCCATGTAGATATGACCTAAAAAAAAGCTAAACCAACAAAAAAGTGCGTTGTCTCAACCTCGTACTAAGAAAGCTACAAGGGTAGACCCGCGGGCCCCACTGACTAGGGTTTTGTTGGAAAAGGACCGCCGGAGCTCCTGGAATCCCACTGGAACTTGCACGTGGACCTAGTATATGGGTCCAAGTGTGGTGGAAGGTCCATGGATGCAATGTCTAGATCCCCGGTTTGACCTTCTTCACATGCGTGCGATAACACTTAGTAGATTCCTGGACATGTAGGGGTAACAGTCCTGCTGCGGGTATACCGGGGGGCTAGCATGTGCTATAAGGTCCCAATCTTTGTTTTCCATGTAGTTATGACTTAAACAAAGCTAAACCAACAAAAAAGCGCGTTGTCTGAACCTCGTACTAAGAAAGCTACAGGGGTAGACCCGCGGGCCCCACCGACTAGGGTTTCACTGGAAAAGGACCGCCGGAGCTCCCGAATCCCACTGGAACTTGCACGTGGACCTGGTATATGTGTCCAAGTGTGGTGGAAGGTCCATGGATGCAATGTCTAGATCCCCGGTCTAACCTTCTTCACATGCGTGCGATAACACTTAGTAGACTCCTGGACATGTAGGGGTAACAGTCCCGCTGCGGGTATACCGGGGGGCTAACATGTGCTATAAGGTCCCAACCTTTGTTTTCCATGTAGTTATGACGTAAACAAAGTTAAAGCAACAAAAAAGCGCATTATCTCAACCTCGTACTCAGAAAGCTACAGGGGTAGACCCGCGGGCCCCACCGACTGGGGTTTCGCTGGAAAAGGACCGCCGGAGCTCTGGAATCCCACTGGAACTTGCACGTGGACCTAGTATATGTGTCCAAGTGTGGTGGAAGGTCCATGGATGCAATGTCTAGATCCCCGGTCTGACCTTCTTCACATGCGTGCGATAACACTTAGTAGATTCCTGGACGTGTAGGGGTAAAAGTCCCGCTGCGGGTATACCGGGGGGCTAGCATGTGCTATAAGGTCCCAACCTTTGTTTTCCATGTAGATACGACCTAAACAAAGCTAAACCAACAAAAAAGCGCGTTGTCTGAACCTCGTACTAAGAAAGCTACAGGGGTAGACTTGCGGGCCCCACCGACTAGGGTTTCGTTGGAAAAGGACCGCCGGAGCTCCGGAATCCCACTAGAACTTGCACGTGGACCTAGTATATGTGTACAAGTGTGGTGGAAGGTCCATGGATGCAATGTCTAGATCCCCAGTCTGACCTTCCTCACATGCGTGCGATAACACTTACTAGATTCCTCAACGTGTAGGGGTAACTGTCCCGCTGCGGGTATAGCGGGGGGCTAGCATGTGCTATAAGGTCCCAACCTTTGTTTTCCATGTCGATATGACCTAAACAAAGATAAACCAACAAAAAAGCGCGTTGTCTGAACCTCGTACTAAGAGAGCTACACGGGTAGACCCGCGGGCCCCACCGACTAGGGTTTCGCTGGAAAAGGACCACTGGAGCTCCAGAATCCCACAGGAACTTCCACGTGGACCTAGTATATGTGTCCAAATGTGGTGGAAGGTCCATGGATGCAATGTCTAGATCCCCGGTCTGACCTTCCTCACATGCGTGCGATAACACTTAGTAGATTCCTCAACGTGTAGGGGTAACAGTCCCGCTGCGGGTATACCGGGGGGCTAGCATGTGCTATAAGGTCGCAACCTTTGTTTTCCATGTAGTTATGACATAAACAAAGCTAAACCAACAAAAAAGCGCGTTGTCTGAACCTCGTACTAAGAAAGCTACAGGGGTAGACCCGCGGGCCCCACCGACTAGGGTTTCACTGAAAAAGGACCGCCGGAGCTCCGGAATCCCACTGGAACTTACACGTGGACCTGGTATATGTGTCCAAGTGTGGTGGAAGGTCCATGGATGCAATGTCTAGATCCCCGGTCTAACCTTCTTCACATGCGTGGGATAACACTTAGTAGATTCCTGGACATGTAGCGGTAACAGTCCCGCTGCGGGTATACCGGGGGGCTAGCATGTGCTATAAGGTCCAAACCTTTGTTTTCCATGTAGATATGACCGAAACAAAGATAAACCAACAAAAAAGCGCGTTGTCTGAACCTCGTACTAAGAGAGCTACACGGGTAGACCCGCGTGCGATAATACTTAGTAGATTACTGGAAGTGTAGGGGTAACAGTCCCGCTGCGGGTATACCGTGGGGCTAGCATGTGCTATAAGGTCCCAACCTTTGTTTTCCATGTAAATATGACCTAAACAAAGCTAAACCAACAAAAAAGCGCGTTGTCTGAACCTCGTACTAAGAAAGCTACAGGGGTAGACCCGCGGGCCCCACCGACTAGGGTTTCGTTGGAAAAGGACCGCCGGAGCTTCGGAATCCCACTAGAACTTGCACGTGGACCTAGTATATGTGTACAAGTGTGGTGAAATGTCCATGGATGCAATGTCTAGATCCCCGGTCTGACCTTCCTCACATGCGTGCGATAACACTTAGTAGATTCCTCAATGTGTAGGGGTAACAGTCCCGCTGCGGGTATACCAGGGGGCTAGCATGTGCTCTAAGGTCCCAACCTTTGTTTTCCATGTAGATATGACCTAAAAAAAGATAAACCAACAAAAAAGCGCGTTGTCTGAACCTCGTACTGAGAGAGCTACACGGGTAGACCCGCGTGCGATATACTTAGTAGATTCCTGGACGTGTAGGGGTAGCAGTCCCGCTGCGGTTATACCGGGGGGCTAGCATGTGCTATAAGGTCCCAACCTTTGTTTTCCATCTACATATGACCTAAACAAAGCTAAAACAACAAAAAAGCGTGTTGTCTAAACCTCGTACTAAGAAAGCTACAGCGGTAGACCCGCAGGCCGCACCGACTAGGGTTTCGCTTGAAAAGGACCGTCAGAGCTCCGGAATCCCACCGGAACTTGCACGTGGACCTAGTATATGTGTCCAAGTGTGGTGGAAGGTCCATGGATGAAGTGAATAGATCCCCGGTCTGACCTTCTTCACATGCGTGCGATAACACTTAGTAGATTCTTGGACGTGTAGGGGTAACAGTCCCGCTGCGGGTATACTGGGGGCTAGCATGTGCTATAAGGTCCCAACCTTTGTTTTCCATGTAGATATGACCTAAACAAAAGCTAAACCAACAAAAAAGTGCGTTGTCTCAAACTCGTACTAAGAAAGCTACAGGGGTAGACCCGCGGGCCCCACTGACTAGGGTTCTGTTGGAAAAGGACCGCCGGAGCTCCTAGAATCCCACTGGAACTTGCACATGGACCTAGTATATGGGTCCAAGTGTGGTGGAAGGTCCATGGATGCAATGTCTATATCCCCGGTTTGACCTTCTTCACATGCGTGCGATAACACTTAGTAGATTCCTGGACATGTAGGGGTAACAGTCCTGCTGCGGGTATACCGGGGGGCTAGCATGTGCTATAAGGTCCCAACCTTTGTTTTCCATGTAGTTATGACTTAAACAAAGCTAAACCAACAAAAAAGCGCGTTGTCTGAACCTCGTACTAAGAAAGCTACAGGGGTAGACCCGCGGGCCCCACCGACTAGGGTTTCACTGGAAAAGGACCGCCGGAGCTCCGGAATCCCACTGGAACTTGCACGTGGACCTGGTATATGTGTCCAAGTGTGGTGGAAGGTCCATGGATGCAATGTCTAGATCCCCGGTCTAACCTTCTTCACATGCGTGCGATAACACTTAGTAGATTCCTAGACATGTAGGGATAACAGTCCCGCTGCGGGTATACCGGGGGGCTAACATGTGCTATAAGGTCCCAACCTTTGTTTTCCATGTAGTTATGACGTAAACAAAGCTAAAGCAACAAAAAAGCGCGTTATCTCAACCTCGTACTAAGAAAGCTACAGGGGTAGACCCGCGGGCCCCACCGACTAGGGTTTCGCTGGAAAAGGACCGCCGGAGCTCCGGAATCCCACTGGAACTTGCACGTGGACCTAGTATATGTGTCCAAGTGTGGTGGAAGGTCCATGGATGCAATGTCTAGATCCCCGGTCTGACCTTCTTCACATGCGTGCGATAACACTTAGTAGATTCCTGGACGTGTAGGGGTAACAGTCCCGCTGCAGGTATACCGGGGGGCTAGCATGTGCTATAAGGTCCAAACCTTTGTTTTCCATGTAGATATGACCTAAACAAAGCTAAACCAACAAAAAAGCGCGTTGTCTGAACCTCGTACTAAGAGAGCTACACGGGTAGACCCGCGTGCGATAATACTTAGTAGATTAATGGAAGTGTAGGGGTAACAGTCCCGCTGCGGGTATACCGTGGGGCTAGCATGTGCTATAAGGTCCCAACCTTTGTTTTCCATGTAAATATGACCTAAACAAAGCTAAACCAACAAAAAAGCGCGTTGTCTGAACCTCGTACTAAGAAAGCTACAGGGGTAGACCCGCGGGCCCCACCGACTAGGGTTTCGTTGGAAAAGGACCGCCGGAGCTTCGGAATCCCACTAGAACTTGCACGTGGACCTAGTATATGTGTACACGTGTGGTGAAATGTCCATGGATGCAATGTCTAGATCCCCGGTCTGACCTTCCTCACATGCGTGCGATAACACTTAGTAGATTCCTCAATGTGTAGGGGTAACAGTCCCGCTGCGGGTATACCAGGGGGCTAGCATGTGCTCTAAGGTCCCAACCTTTGTTTTCCATGTAGATATGACCTAAAAAAAGATAAACCAACAAAAAAGCGCGTTGTCTGAACCTCGTACTGAGAGAGCTACACGGGTAGACCCGCGTGCGATATACTTAGTAGATTCCTGGACGTGTAGGGGTAGCAGTCCCGCTGCGGGTATACCGGGGGGCTAGCATGTGCTATAAGGTCCCAACCTTTGTTTTCCATCTACATATGACCTAAACAAAGCTAAAACAACAAAAAAGCGTGTTGTCTAAACCTCGTACTAAGAAAGCTACAGCGGTAGACCCGCAGGCCGCACCGACTAGGGTTTCGCTTGAAAAGGACCGTCAGAGCTCCGGAATCCCACCGGAACTTGCACGTGGACCTAGTATATGTGTCCAAGTGTGGTGGAAGGTCCATGGATGAAGTGAATAGATCCCCGGTCTGACCTTCTTCACATGCGTGCGATAACACTTAGTAGATTCTTGGACGTGTAGGGGTAACAGTCCCGCTGCGGGTATACTGGGGGCTAGCATGTGCTATAAGGTCCCAACCTTTGTTTTCCATGTAGATATGACCTAAACAAAAGCTAAACCAACAAAAAAGTGCATTGTCTCAAACTCGTACTAAGAAAGCTACAGGGGTAGACCCGCGGGCCCCACTGACTAGGGTTCTGTTGGAAAAGGACCGCCGGAGCTCCTAGAATCCCACTGGAACTTGCACATGGACCTAGTATATGGGTCCAAGTGTGGTGGAAGGTCCATGGATGCAATGTCTATATCCCCGGTTTGACCTTCTTCACATGCGTGCGATAACACTTAGTAGATTCCTGGACATGTAGGGGTAACAGTCCTGCTGCGGGTATACCGGGGGGCTAGCATGTGCTATAAGGTCCCAACCTTTGTTTTCCATGTAGTTATGACTTAAACAAAGCTAAACCAACAAAAAAGCGCGTTGTCTGAACCTCGTACTAAGAAAGCTACAGGGGTAGACCCGCGGGCCCCACCGACTAGGGTTTCACTGGAAAAGGACCGCCGGAGCTCCGGAATCCCACTGGAACTTGCACGTGGACCTGGTATATGTGTCCAAGTGTGGTGGAAGGTCCATGGATGCAATGTCTAGATCCCCGGTCTAACCTTCTTCACATGCGTGCGATAACACTTAGTAGATTCCTAGACATGTAGGGATAACAGTCCCGCTGCGGGTATACCGGGGGGCTAACATGTGCTATAAGGTCCCAACCTTTGTTTTCCATGTAGTTATGACGTAAACAAAGCTAAAGCAACAAAAAAGCGCGTTATCTCAACCTCGTACTAAGAAAGCTACAGGGGTAGACCCGCGGGCCCCACCGACTAGGGTTTCGCTGGAAAAGGACCGCCGGAGCTCCGGAATCCCACTGGAACTTGCACGTGGACCTAGTATATGTGTCCAAGTGTGGTGGAAGGTCCATGGATGCAATGTCTAGATCCCCGGTCTGACCTTCTTCACATGCGTGCGATAACACTTAGTAGATTCCTGGACGTGTAGGGGTAACAGTCCCGCTGCAGGTATACCGGGGGGCTAGCATGTGCTATAAGGTCCAAACCTTTGTTTTCCATGTAGATATGACCTAAACAAAGCTAAACCAACAAAAAAGCGCGTTGTCTGAACCTCGTACTAAGAAAGCTACAGGGGTAGACCTGCGGGCCCCACCGACTAGGGTTTCATTGGAAAAGGACCGCCGGAGCTCCGGAATCCCACTAGAACTTGCACGTGGACCTAGTATATGTGTACAAGTGTGGTGGAAGGTCCATGGATGCAATGTCTAGATCCCCGGTCTGACCTTCCTCACATGCGTGCGATAACACTTAGTAGATTCCTCAACGTGTAGGGGTAACTGTCTCGCTGCGGGTATAGCGGGGGGCTAGCATGTGCTATAAGGTCCCAACCTTTGTTTTCCATGTCGATATGACCTAAACAAAGATAAACCAACAAAAAAGCGCGTTGTCTGAACCTCGTACTAAGAGAGCTACACGGGTAGACCCGCGGGCCCCGAAGACTAGGGTTTCGCTGGAAAAGGACCACTGGAGCTCCAGAATCCCACAGGAACTTCCACGTGGACCTAGTATATGTGTCCAAATGTGGTGGAAGGTCCATGGATGCAATGTCTAGATCCCCGGTCTGACCTTCCTCACATGCGTGCGATAACACTTAGTAGATTCCTCAACGTGTAGGGGTAACAGTCCCGCTGCGGGTATACCGGGGGGCTAGCATGTGCTATAAGGTCGCAACCTTTGTTTTCCATGTAGTTATGACCTAAACAAAGCTAAACCAACAAAAAAGCGCGTTGTCTGAACCTCGTACTAAGAAAGCTACAGGGGTAGACCCGCGGGCCCCACCGACTAGGGTTTCACTAAAAAGGACTGCCGGAGCTCCGGAATCCCACTGGAACTTACACGTGGACCTGGTATATGTGTCCAAGTGTGGTGGAAGGTCCATGGATGCAATATCTAGATCCCCGGTCTAACCTTCTTCACATGCGTGGGATAACACTTAGTAGATTCCTGGACATGTAGGGGTAACAGTCCCGCTGCGGGTATACCGGGGGGCTAGCATGTGCTATAAGGTCCAAACCTTTGTTTTCCATGTAGATATGACTTAAACAAAGATAAACCAACAAAAAAGCACGTTGTCTGAACCTCGTACTAAGAGAGCTACACGGGTAGACCCGCGTGCGATAATACTTAGTAGATTCCTGGAAGTGTAGGGGTAACAGTCCCGCTGCGGGTATACCGTGGGGCTAGCATGTGCTATAAGGTCCCAACCTTTGTTTTCCATGTAAATATGACCTAAACAAAGCTAAACCAACAAAAAAGCGCGTTGTCTGAACCTCGTACTAAGAAAGCTACAGGGGTAGACCCGCGGGCCCCACCGACTAGGGTTTCGTTGGAAAAGGACCGCCGGAGCTCCGGAATCCCACTAGAACTTGCACGTGGACCTAGTATATGTGTACAAGTGTGGTGTAACGTCCATGGATGCAATGTCTAGATCCCCGGTCTGACCTTCCTCACATGCGTGCGATAACACTTAGTAGATTCCTCAATGTGTAGGGGTAACAGTCCCGCTGCGGGTATACCGGGGGGCTAGCATGTGCTCTAAGGTCCCAACCTTTGTTTTCCATGTAGATATGACCTAAAAAAAGATAAACCAACAAAAAAGCGCGTTGTCTGAACCTCGTACTAAGAGAGCTACACGGGTAGACCCGCGTGCGATATACTTAGTAGATTCCTAGACGTGTAGGGGTAACAGTCCCGCTGCGGGTATACCGGGGGGATAGCATGTGCTATAAGGTCCCAACCTTTGTTTTCCATCTACATATGACCTAAACAAAGCTAAAACAACAAAAAAGCGTGTTTTCTAAACCTCGTACTAAGAAAGCTACAGCGGTAGACCCGCAGGCTGCACCGACTAGGGTTTCGCTTGAAAAGGACCGTTAGAGCTCTGGAATCCCACCGGAACTTGCACGTGGACCTAGTATATGTGTCCAAGTGTGGTGGAAGGTCCATGGATGAAGTGAATAGATCCCCGGTCTGACCTTCTTCACATGCGTGCGATAACACTTAGTAGATTCTTGGACGTGTAGGGGTAACAGTCCCGCTGCGGGTATACTGGGGGGCTAGCATGTGCTATAAGGTCCCAACCTTTGTTTTCCATGTAGATATGACCTAAACAAAAGCTAAACCAACAAAAAAGTGCGTTGTCTCAAACTCGTACTAAGAAAGCTACAGGGGTAGACCCGCGGTCCCCACTGACTAGGGTTCTGTTGGAAAAGGACCACCGGAGCTCCTGGAATCCCACTGGAACTTGCACGTGGACCTAGTATATGGGTCCAAGTGTGGTGGAAGGTCCATGGATGCAATGTCTAGATCCCCGGTTTGACCTTCTTCACATGCGTGCGATAACACTTAGTAGATTCCTGGACATGTAGGGGTAACAGTCCTACTGCGGGTATACCGGGTGGCTAGCATGCGCTATAAGGTCCCAACCTTTGTTTTCCATGTAGTTATGACTTAAACAAAGCTAAACCAACAAAAAAGCACGTTGTCTGAACCTCGTACTAAGAAAGCTACAGGGGTAGACTCGCGGGCCCCACCGACTAGGGTTTCACTGGAAAGGGACCGCCGGAGCTCCGGAATCCCACTGGAACTTGCACGTGGACCTGGTATATGTGTCCAAGTGTGGTGGAAGGTCCATGGATGCAATGTCTAGATCCCCGGTCTAACCTTCTTCACATGCGTGCGATAACACTTAGTAGATTCCTGGACATGTAGGGGTAACAGTCCCGCTGCGGGTATACCGGGGGGCTAACATGTGCTATAAGGTCCCAACCTTTGTTTTCCATGTAGTTATGACGTAAACAAAGCTAAAGCAACAAAAAAGCGCGTTATCTCAACCTCGTACTAAGAAAGCTACAGGGGTAGACCCGCGGGCCTCACCGACTAGGGTTTCGCTGGAAAAGGACCGCCGGAGCTCCGGAATCCCACTAGAACTTGCACGTGGACCTAGTATATGTGTCCAAGTGTGGTGGAAGGTCCATGGATGCAATGTCTAGATCCCCGGCTGACCTTCTTCACATGCGTGCGATAACACTTAGTAGATTCCTAGACGTGTAGGGGTAACAGTCCCGCTGCGGGTATACCGGGGGGCTAGCATGTGCTATAAGGTCCCAACCTTTGTTTTCCATGTAGATATGACCTAAACAAAGCTAAACCAACAAAAAAGCGCGTTGTCTGAACCTCGTACTAAGAAAGCTACAGGGGTAGACCTGCGGGCCCCACCGACTAGGGTTTCGTTGGAAAAGGACCGCCGGAGCTCCGGAATCCCACTAGAACTTGCACGTGGACCTAGTATATGTGTACAAGTGTGGTGGAAGGTCCATGGATGCAATGTCTAGATCCCCGGTCTGACCTTCCTCACATGCGTGCGATAACACTTAGTAGATTCCTCAACGTGTAGGGGTAACTGTCCCGCTGCGGGTATAGCGGGGGGCTAGCATGTGATATAAGGTCCCAACCTTTGTTTTCCATGTAGATATGACCTAAACAAAGATAAACCAACAAAAAAGCGCGTTGTCTGAACCTCGTACTAAGAGAGCTACACGGGTAGACCCGCGGGCCCCACCGACTAGGGTTTCGCTGGAAAAGGACCACTGGAGCTCCAGAATCCCACAGGAACTTCCACGTGGACCTAGTATATGTGTCCAAATGTGGTGGAAGGTCCATGGATGCAATGTCTAGATCCCCGGTCTGACCTTCCTCACATGCGTGCGATAACACTTAGTAGATTCCTCAACGTGTAGGGGTAACAGTCCCGCTGCGGGTATACCGGGGGGCTAGCATGTGCTATAAGGTCCCAACCTTTGTTTTCCATGTAGTTATGACATAAACAAAGCTAAACCAACAAAACAGCGCGTTGTCTGAACCTCGTACTAAGAAAGCTACAGGGGTAGACCCGTGGGCCCCACCCACTAGGGTTTCACTAAAAAAGGACCGCCGGAGCTCCGGAATCCCACTGGAACTTACACGTGGACCTGGTATATGTGTCCAAGTGTGGTGGAAGGTCCATGGATGCAATGTCTAGATCCCCGGTCTAACCTTCTTCACATGCGTGGGATAACACTTAGTAGATTCCTGGACATGTAGGGGTAACAGTCCCGCTGCGGGTATACCGGGGGGCTAACATGTGCTATAAGGTCCCAACCTTTGTTTTCCATGTAGTTATGACGTAAACAAAGCTAAACCAACAAAAAAGCGTGTTATCTCAACCTCGTACTAAGAAAGCTATAGGGGTAGACCCGCGGGCCCCACCGACTAGGGTTTCGCTCGAAAAGGACCGCCGGAGCTCCGGAATCCTACTGGAACTTGCACGTGGACCTAGTATATGTGTCCAAGTGTGGTGGAAGGTCCATGGATGCAATGTCTAGATCCCCGGTCTGACCTTCTTCACATGTCTGCGATAACACTTAGTAGATTCCTGGACGTGTAGGGGTAACAGTCCCGCTGCGGGTATACCGGGGGGCTAGCATGTGCTATAAGGTCCCAACCTTTGTTTTCCATGTAGATATGACCTAAACAAAGCTAAACCAACAAAAAAGCGCGTTGTCTGAACCTCGTACTAAGAAAGCTACAGGGGTAGACCTACGGGCCCCACCGACTAGGGTTTCGTTGGAAAAGGACCGCCGGAGCTCCGGAATCCCACTAGAACTTGCACGTGGACCTAGTATATGTGTACAAGTGTAGTGGAAGGTCCATGGATGCAATGTCTAGATCCCCGGTCTGACCTTCCTCACATGCGTGCGATAACACTTAGTAGATTCCTCAACGTGTAGGGGTAACAGTCCCGCTGCGGGTATACCGGGGGGCTAGCATGTGCTATAAGGTCCCAACCTTTGTTTTCCATGTAGATATGACCTAAACAAAGATAAACCAACAAAAAAGCGCGTTGTCTGAACCTCGTACTAAGAGAGCTACACAGGTAGACCCGCGGGCCCCACCGACTAGGGTTTCGCTGGAAAAGGACCACTGGAGCTCCAGAATCCCACAGGAACTTCCACGTGGACCTAGTATATGTGTCCAAATGTGGTGGAAGGTCCATGGATGCAATGTCTAGATCCCCGGTCTAACGTTCTTCACATGTGTGCGATAACACTTAGTAGATTCCTGGACGTGTAGGGGTAACAGTCCCGCTGCGGGTATACCGGGGGGGGGGTAGCATGTGCTATAAGGTCCCAACCTTTGTTTTCCATGTAGATATGACCTAAACAAAGCTAAACCAACAAAAAAGAGTGTTGTCTGAACCTCGTACTAAGAAAGCTACAGGGGTAGACCCGCGTGCAATAACACTTTATAGATTCCTGGACGTGTAGGGGTAACAGTCCCGCTACGGGTATACCGGAGGTTAGCATGTGCTATAAGGTCCCAACCTTCGTTTTCCATGTAGATATGACCTAAACAAAGCTAAACCAACAAAAAAGCGCATTGTCTGAACCTCGTACTAACAAAGCTGCAGGGGTAGACCCGCGGGCCCCACCGACTAGGGTTTCGCTGGAAAAGGACCGCCGGAGTTCTAGAATCCCACTGGAACTTGCACGTGGACCTAGTATATGTGTCCAAGTGTGGTGGAAGGTCCATGGATGAAGTGTCTAGATCCCCGGTCTGACCTTCTTCACATGCGTGCGATAACACTTAGTAGATTCCTGGACGTGTAGTGGTAACTGTCCCGCTGCGGGTATACCGGGGGACTAGCATGTGCTATAAGGTATCAACCTTCGTTTTCCATGTACATATGACCTAAACAAAGCTAAACCAACAAAAAAGCGCATTGTCTGAACCTTGTACTAAGAAAGCTAGAGGGGTAGACCCGCGTGCGATAATACTTAGTAGATTCCTGGACGTGTCGGGGTAACAGTCCCGCTGCGGGTATACCGTGGGGTTAGCATGTGCTATAAGGTACCAACCTTTGTTTTCCATGTAGATATGACCTAAACAAAGCTAAACCAATAAAAAAGTGCGTTGTCTGAACCTCGTACTAAGAACGCTATAGGGGTAGACCCGCGGGCCCCACCGACTAGGGTTTCACTAGAAAAGGACCGCCGGAGATCCCGAATCCTACTGCAACTTGCACGTGGACCTAGTATATGTGTCCAAGTGTGGTGGAAGGTCCATGGATGCAATGTCTAGATCCCCGGTCTGACGTTCTTCACATGCGTGCGATAACACTTAGTAGATTCCTGGACGTGTAGGGTAACAGTCCCGCTGCGGGTATACCGGGGGGCTAGCATGTGCTATATGGTCCCAACCTTTGTTTTCCATGTAGATATGACCTAAAAAAGCTAAACCAACAAAAAAGCGCGTTGTCTGAACCTCGTACTAAGAAAGCTACAGGGGTAGACCCGCGTGTGATAATACTTTGTAGATTCCTGGACGTGTAGGGGTAACAGTCTCGCTACGGGTATAACGGGGGGCTAGCATGTGCTATAAGGTCCCAACCTTTGTTTTCCATGTAGTTATGACGTAAACAAAGCTAAACCAACAAAAAAGCGCGTTGTCTCAACCTCGTACTAAGAAAGCTACAGGGGTAGACCCGCGGGCCCCACCGGCTAGGGGTTTGCTGGAAAAGGACCATCGGAGCTCCCGGAATCCCACTGGAACTTGCACGTGGACCTAGTATATGGGTCCAAGTGTGGTGGAAGGGCCATGGATGCAATGTCTAGATCCCTGGTCTGACCTTCTTCACATGCGTGCGATCACAGTTAGTAGATTCCTGGACATGTAGGGGTAATAGTCCCGCTGCGGGTATACCGGGGGGCTAGCATGTGCTATAAGGTCCCAACCTTTGTTTTCCATGTAGATATGACCTAAACAAAAGCTAAACCAACAAAAAGCGCGTTGTCTGAACCTCGTACTAAGAAAGCTTCAGGGGTAGACCCGCGGCCCCACCGACTAGGATTCGCTGGAAAAGGACCACTGGAGCTCTAGAATCCCACTGGAACTTGCATGTGGACCTAGTATATGTGTCCAAATGTGGTGGAAGGTCCATGGATGCAATGTATAGATCCCCGGTCTAACGTTCTTCACATGTATGCGATAACACTTAGTAGATTCCTGGACGTGTAGGGGTAACAGTCCCGCTACAGGTATACCGGGGGGCTAGCATGTGCTATAATGTCCCAACCATTGTTTTCCATCTAGATATGACCTAAACAAAGCTAAAACAACAAAAAAGAGTGTTGTCTAAACCTCGTACTAAGAAAGCTACAGCGGTAGACCCGCAGGCCGCACCGACTAGGGTTTCACTTGAAAAGGATCGTCAGAGCTCCAGAATCCCACTGGAACTTGCACGTGGACCTAGTATATGTGTCCAAGTGTGGTGGAAGGTCCATGGATGCAGTGAATAGATCCCCGGTCTGATCTTCTTCACATGCGTGCGATAAAACTTAGAAGATTCCTGGACGTGTAGGGGTAACAGTTCCGCTGCGGGTATACCGGGGGGTTAGCATGTGCTATAAGGTCCCAACCTTTGTTTTCCATGTAGATATGACCTAAACAAAGCTAAACCAACAAAAAAGCGCGTTGTTTGAACCTCGTACTAAGAAAGCTACAGGGGTAGACCCGCGTGCGATAACACTTTGTAGATTCCTGGACGTGTAGGAGTAACAGTCCCGCTGCGGGTATACTGGGGGGCTAGCATGTGCTATAAGGTCCCAACCTTTGTTTTCCATGTAGATATGACCTAAACAAAAGCTAAACCAACAAAAAAGTGCGTTGTCTCAACCTCGTACTAAGAAAGCTACATGGGTAGACCCGCGGGCCCCACTGACTAGGGTTCTGCTGGAAAAGGACCGCCGGAGCTCCTGGAATCCCACTGGAACTTGCACGTGGACCTAGTATATGGGTCCAAGTGTGGTGGAAGGTCCATGGATGCAATGTCTAGATCCCCGGTCTGACCTTCTTCACATGCGTGCGATAACACTTAGTAGATTCCTGGACATGTAGGGGTAACAGTCCCGCTGCGGGTATACCGGGGGGCTAGCATGTGCTATAAGGTACCAACCTTTGTTTTCCATGTAGTTATGAACTAAACAAAGCTAAACCATAAAAAAATCGCGTTATCTGAACCTCGTACTAAGAAAGCTACAGGGGTAGACCCACGGGCCCCACCGACTAGGGTTTCACTGGAAAAGGACCGCCGGAGCTCCGGAATCCCACTGGAACTTGCACGTGGACCTAGTATATGTGTCCAAGTGTGGTGGAAGGTCCATGGATGCAATGTCTAGATCCCCGGTCTGACCTTCTTCACATGCGTGCGATAACACTTAGTAGATTCCTGGACATGTAGGGGTAACAGTCCCACTGCGGGTATACCGGGCGGCTAGCATGTGCTATAAGGTCCCAACCTTTGTTTTCCATGTAGTTATGACGTAAACAAAGCTAAACCAACAAAAAAGCGCGTTATCTCAACCCCGTACTAAGAAAGCTACAGGGGTAGACCCGCGGGCCCCACCGGCTAGGGGTTTGCTGGAAAAGGACCGTCGGAGCTCCCGGAATCCCACTGGAACTTGCACGTGGACCTAGTATATGGGTCCAAGTGTGGTGGAAGGGCCATGGATGCAATGTCTAGATCCCTGGTCTGACCTTCTTCACATGCGTGCGATCACAGTTAGTAGATTCCTGGACATGTAGGGGTAATAGTCCCGCTGCGGGTATACCGGGGGCTAGCATGTGCTATAAGGTCCCAACCTTTGTTTTCCATGTAGATATGACCTAAACAAAAGCTAAACCAACAAAAAAGCGCGTTGTCTGAACCTCGTACTAAGAAAGCTTCAGGGGTAGACCCGCGGCCCCACCGACTAGGATTCGCTGGAAAAGGACCACTGGAGCTCCAGAATCCCACTGGAACTTGCATGTGGACCTAGTATATGTGTCCAAATGTGGTGGAAGGTCCATGGATGCAATGTATAGATCCCCGGTCTAACGTTCTTCACATGTATGCGATAACACTTAGTAGATTCCTGGACGTGTAGGGGTAACAGTCCCGCTACAGGTATACCGGGGGGCTAGCATGTGCTATAATGTCCCAACCATTGTTTTCCATCTAGATATGACCTAAACAAAGCTAAAACAACAAAAAAGAGTGTTGTCTAAACCTCGTACTAAGAAAGCTACAGCGGTAGACCCGCAGGCCGCACCGACTAGGGTTTCACTTGAAAAGGACCGTCAGAGCTCCAGAATCCCACTGGAACTTGCACGTGGACCTAGTATATGTGTCCAAGTGTGGAGGAAGGTCCATGGATGCAGTGAATAGATCCCCGGTCTGATCTTCTTCACATGCGTGCGATAACACTTACTAGATTCCTGGACGTGTAGGGGTAACAGTTCCGCTGCGGGTATACCGGGGGGTTAGCATGTGCTATAAGGTCCCAACCTTTGTTTTCCATGTAGATATGACCTAAAAAAAGCTAAACCAACAAAAAAGCGCGTTGTTTGAACCTCGTACTAAGAAAGCTACAGGGGTAGACCCGCGTGCGATAACACTTTGTAGATTCCTGGACGTGTAGGGGTAACAGTCCCGCTGCGGGTATACTGGGGGGCTAGCATGTGCTATAATGTCCCAACCTTTGTTTTCCATGTAGATATGACCTAAACAAAAGCTAAACCAACAAAAAAGTGCGTTGTCCCAACCTCGTACTAAGAAAGCTACAGGGGTAGACCCGCGGGCCCCACTGACTAGGGTTCTGCTGGAAAAGGACCGCCGGAGCTCCTGGAATCCCACTGGAACTTGCACGTGGACCTAGTATATGGGTCCAAGTGTGGTGGAAGGTCCATGGATGCAATGTCTAGATCCCCGGTCTGACCTTCTTCACATGCGTGCGATAACACTTAGTAGATTCCTGGACATGTAGGGGTAACAGTCCCGCTGCGGGTATACCGGGGAGCTAGCATGTGCTATAAGGTACAAACCTTTGTTTTCCATGTAGTTATGAACTAAATAAGCGAAACCATAAAAAAATCGCGTTATCTGAACCTCGTACTAAGAAAGCTACAGGGGTAGACCCACGGGCCCCACCGACTAGGGTTTCACTGGAAAAGGACCGCCGGAGCTCCGGAATCCCACTGGAACTTGCACGTGGACCTAGTATATGTGTCCAAGTGTGGTGGAAGGTCCATGGATGCAATGTCTAGATCCCCGGTCTGACCTTCTTCACATGCGTGCGATAACACTTAGTAGATTCCTGGACATGTAGGGGTAACAGTCCCGCTGCGGGTATACCGGGCGGCTAGCATGTGCTATAAGGTCCCAACCTTTGTTTTCCATGTAGTTATGACGTAAACAAAGATAAACCAACAAAAAAGCGCGTTATCTCAACCCCGTACTAAGAAAGCTACAGGGGTAGACCCGCGGGCCCCATCGACTAGGGGTTTGCTGGAAAAGGACCGCCGGAGCTCCCGGAATCCCACTGGAACTTGCACGTGGACCTAGTATATGGGTCCAAGTGTGGTGGAAGGGCCATGGATGCAATGTCTAGATCCCTGGTCTGACCTTCTTCACATGCGTGCGATCACAGTTAGTAGATTCCTGGACATGTAGGGGTAATAGTCCCGCTGCAGGTATACCGGGGGGCTAGCATGTGCTATAAGGTCCCAACCTTTGTTTTCCATGTAGATATGACCTAAACAAAAGCTAAACCAACAAAAAAGCGCGTTGTTTGAACCTCGTACTAAGAAAGCTTCAGGGGTAGACCCGCGGCCCCACCGACTAGGATTCGCTGGAAAAGGACCACTGGAGCTCCAGAATCCCACTGGAACTTGCACGTGGACCTAGTATATGTGTCCAAATGTGGTGGAAGGTCCATGGATGCAATGTCTAGATCCCCGGTCTAACGTTCTTCACATGCGTGCGATAACACTTAGTAGATTCCTGGACGTGTAGGGGTAACAGTCCCGCTGCGGGTATACCGGGGGGCTAGCATGTGCTATAAGGTCCCAACCTTTGTTTTCCATGTAGATATGACCTAAACAAACCTAAACCAACAAAAAAGAGCGTTGTCTGAACCTCGTACTAAGAAAGCTACAGGGGTAGACCCGCGTGCGATAACACTTTGTAGATTCCTGGACGTGTAGGGGTAACAGTCCCGCTACGGGTATACCGGGGGGCTAGCATGTGCTATAAGGTCCCAACCTTTGTTTTCCATGTAGATATGACCTAAACGAAGCTAAACCAACAAAAAAGCGCGTTGTCTGAACCTCGTACTAAGAAAGATACAGGGGTAGACCCGCGTGCGATAACACTTAGTAGATTCTTGGACGTGTAGGGGTAACAGTCGCGCTGCGGGTATACCGGGGGGCTAGCGTGTGCTATAAGGTCCCAACCTTTGTTTTCCATGTAGATATGACCTCAACAAAGCTAAACCAATAAAAAGAGCGTTGTCTGAACCTCGTACTAAGAAAGCTATAGGGGTAGACCCGCGGGCCCCACTGACTAGGGTTTCACTAGAAAAGGACCGCCGGAGCTCCCGAATCCTACTGGAACTTGCACGTGGACCTAGTATATGTGTCCAAGTGTGGTGGAAGGTCCATGGATGCAATGTCTAGATCCCCGGTCTGACGTTCTTCACATGCATGCGATAACACTTAGTAGATTCCTGGACGTGTAGGGGTAACAGTCCCGCTGCGGGTATACCGGGGGGCTAGCATGTGCTATAAGGTCCCAACCTTTGTTTTCCATGTAGATATGACCTAAACAAATCTAAACCAACAAAAAAGAGCGTTGTATGAACCTCGTACTAAGAAAGCTACAAGGGTAGACCCGCATGCGATAACACTTAGTAGATTCCTGGACGTGTAGGGGTAACAGTCTCGCTATGGGTAATCGGGGGGCTAGCATTTGCTATAAGGTCCCGACCTTTGTTTTCCATGTAGATATGACCTAAACAAAGCTAAACCAATAAAAAGCGCGTTGTTTGAACCTCGTACTAAGAAAGCTATAGGGTAGACCCGCGGGCCCCACTGACTAGGGTTTCACTAGAAAAGGACCGCCGGAGCTCCCGAATCCTACTGGAACTTGCACGTGGACCTAACCTTCTTCACATGCGTGCGATAACACTTAGTAAATTCCTGGACGTGTAGGGATAACAGTCCCGCTGCGGGTATACCGTGGGGCTAGCATGTGCTATAAGGTCCCAACCTTTGTTTTCCATGTAGATATGACCTAAACAAAGCTAAACCAACAAAAAAGCGTGTTGTATGAACTTCGTACTAAGAAAGCTACAGGGGTAGACCCGCGGGCCCCACCGACTAGGGTTTCGCTGGAAAAGGACCGCCGGAGTTCCAGAATCCCACTGGAACTTGCACGTGGACCTAGTATATGTGTCCAAGTGTGGTCAAAGGTCTATAAATGCAATGTCTAGATCCCCGGTCTGACCATCTTCACATGCGTGCGATAACACTTAGTAGATTCCTGGACGTGTAGGGGTAACAGTCCCGCTGCGGGTATACCGGGGGGCTAGCATGTGCTATAAGGTCCCAACCTTTGTTTTCCATGTAGATATGACCTAAAAAAAGCTAAACCAACAAAAAAGCGCGTTGTCTGAACCTCGTACTAAGAAAGCTACAGGGGTAGACCCGCGAGCGATAATACTTAGTAGATTCCTGGACGTGTAGGTGTAACAGTCCCGCTGCGGGTATACCGGGGGGCTAGCGTGTGCTATAAGGTCCCAACCTTTGTTTTCCATGTAGATATGACCTAAACAAAGCTAAACCAATAAAAAGCGCGTTGTTTGAACCTCGTACTAAGAAAGCTATAGGGGTAGACCCGCGGGCCCCACTGACTAGGGTTTCACTAGAAAAGAACCGCCGGAGCTCCCGAATCCTTCTGGAACTTGCACGTGGACCTGACCTTCTTCACATGCGTGCGATAACACTTAGTAGATTCCTGGACGTGTAGGGATAACAGTCCCACTGCGGGTATACCGGGGGGCTAGCATGTGCTATAAGGTCCCAACCTTTGTTTTCCATGTAGATATGACCTAAACGAAGCTAAACCAACAAAAAAGCGCGTTGTCTGAACCTCGTACTAAGAAAGATACAGGGGTAGACCCGCGTGCGATAACACTTAGTAGATTCTTGGACGTGTAGGGGTAACAGTCCCGCTGCGGGTATACCGGGGGGCTAGCATGTGCTATAAGGTCCCAACCTTTGTTTTCCATGTAGATATGACCTGAACAAAAGCTAAACCAACAAAAAAGCGCGTTGTCTCAACCTCGTAATAAGAAAGCTACAAGGGTAGACCCGCGGGCCCCACCGACTAGGGGTTCACTGGAAAAGGACCGCCGGAGCTCCGGAATCCCACTGGAACTTGCACGTGGACCTAGTATATGTGTCCAAGCGGGGTGGAAGGTCCATCGATGCAATGTCTAGATCCCCGGTCTGACCTTCTACACATGCGTGCGATAACACTTAGTAGATTCCTGGACGTGTAGGGGTAACAGTCCCGCTGCGGGTATACCGGGGCTAGCATGTGCTATAAGGTCCCCACCTTTGTTTTCCATGTAGATATGACCTAAACAATGCTAAACCAACAAAAAAGCGTGTTGTCTGAACCTCGTACTAAGAAAGCTACAGGGGTAGACCCGCGTGCGATAACACTTAGTAGATTCCTAGACGTGTAGGGGTAACAGTCCCGCTGCGGGTATACTGGGGGGCTAGCATGTGCTATAAGGTCCCAACCTTTGTTTTCCATCTAGATATGACCTAAACAAAGCTAAACCAACAAAAAAGCGTGTTGTCTGAACCTCGTACTAAGAAAGCTACAGGGGTAGACCCGCAGGCCCCACGGACTAGGGTTTCGCTGGAAAAGGATCGTCGGAGCTCCGGAATCCCACTAGAACTTGCACGTGGACCTAGTATAT
Organism: Avena sativa; assembly: GCA_916181665.1. Lineage (NCBI taxonomy): Eukaryota > Viridiplantae > Streptophyta > Magnoliopsida > Poales > Poaceae > Avena > Avena sativa. The sequence goes on along the minus strand of OV702300.1, from coordinate 47,674,565 downwards.
GTGTCCAAGTGTGGTGGAAGGTCCATGTATGCAGTGTCTAGATCCCCGGTCTGACCTTCTTCACATGCGTGCGATAACACTTAGTAGATTCCTGGACGTGTAGGGGTAACAGTCCCGCTGCGGGTATACCGGGGGGCTAGCATGTGCTATAAGGTCCCAACCTTTGTTTTCCATGTAGATATGACCTAAACAATGCTAAACCAACAAAAAAGTGCGTTGTCTGAACCTCGTACTAAGAAAGCTACAGGGGTAGATCTGCGGGCCCCACCGACTAGGGTTTCGCTGGAAAACGACCGCCGGAGCTCCGAAATCCCACTGGAAGTTGCACGTGGACCTAGTATATGTGTCCAGGTGTGGTAGAAGGTCCATGGATGCAATGTCTAGATCCCCGGTCTGACCTTCTTCACATGCGTGCGATAACACTTAGTACATTCCTGGACGTGTAGGGGTAATAGTCCCGTTGCGGGTATACCGGGGGGATAGCATGTGCTATAAGGTCCCAACCTTTGTTTTCCATGTTGATATGACCTAAATAAAGCTAAAACAACAAAAAAGCGTGTTGTCTGAACCTCGTACTAAGAAAGCTACAGGGGTAGACCTGCAGGCCCCACCGACTAGGGTTTCGCTTGAAAAGGACCGTCGGAGCTCCGGAATCCCACTGGAACTTGCACGTGGACCTAGTATATGTGTCCAAGTGTGGTGGAAGGTCCATGGATGCAGTGTCTAGATCCCCGGTCTGACCTTCTTCACATGCGTGTGATAACACTTAGTAGATTCCTGGAGATGTAGGGGTAATAGTCCCGCTGCGGGTATACCGGGGGGCTAGCATGTGCTATAAGGTCCCAACCTTTGTTTTTCATGTAGTTATGAACTAAACAAAGCTAAACCAACAAAAAATCGCGTTGTCTGAACCTCGTACTAAGAAAGCTACAGGGGTAGTCCCGCATGCGATAACACTTAGTAGATTCCTAGACGTGTAGGGGTAACAGTCCCGCTGCGGGTATACCGGGGGGCTAGCATGTGCTATAAGGTCCCAACCTTTGTTTTCCATGTAGATATGACCTAAACAAAGCTAAACCAACAAAAAAGCGCGTTGTCTGAACCTCGTACTAAGAAAGCTACAGGGGTAGACCTGCGGGCCCCACCGACTAGGGTTTCGCTGGAAAAGGACCGCCGGAGCATCGAAATCCCATTGGAACTTGCACGTGGACCTAGTATATGTGTCCAGGTGTGGTGTAAGGTCCATGGATGCAATGTCTAGATCCCCGGGCTGACCTTCTTCACATGGGTGCGATAACACTTAGTAGATTCCTGGACGTGTAGGGGTAACAGTCCCGCTGCAGGTATACCGGGGGGCTAGCATGTGCTATAAGGTCCCAACCTTTGTTTTCCATGTATATATGACCTAAAAAAAGCTAAACCAACAAAAAAGCGCGTTGTCTAAACCTCGTACTGAGAAAGCTACAGGGGTAGACCCGCGTGCGATAACACTTAGTAGATCCTAGACGTGTAGGGGTAACAGTCCCGCTGCGGGTATACCGAGGGGCTAGCATGTGCTATAAGGTCCCAACCTTTGTTTTCCATCTAGATATGACCTAAACAAAGCTAAACCAACAAAAAAGCGTGTTGTCTGAATCTCGTACTAAGAAAGCTACAGGGGTAGACCCACAGGCCCCACCGACTACGGTTTCGCTTGAAAAGGACTGTCGGAGCTCCGGAATCCCACTGGAACTTGCACGTGGACCTAGTATATGTGTCCAAGTGTGGTGGAAGGTCCATGGATGCAGTGTCTAGATCCCCGGTCTGACCTTCTTCACATGCGTGCGATAACACTTAGTAGATTCCTGGACGTGTAGCGGTAACAGTCCCGCTGCGGGTATACCGGGGGGTTAGCATGTGCTATAAGGTCCCAACCTTTGTTTTCCATGTATATATGACCTAAACAAAGCTAAACCAACAAAAAAGCGTGTTGTCTGAACCTCGTACTAACAAAGCTACAGGGGTAGACCCGCAGGCCCCACCGACTAGGGTTTCGCTTGAAAAGGACTGTCGGAGCTCCGGAATCCCACTGGAACTTGCACGTCGACCTAGTATATGTGTCCAAGTGTGGTGGAAGGTCCATGGATGCAGTGTCTAGATCCCCGGTCTGACCTTCTTCACATTCGTGCGATAACACTTAGTAGATTCCTGGACGTGTAGGGGTAACAGTCCCGCTACGGGTATACCGGGGGGCTAGCATGTGCTATAAGGTCCCAACCTTTGTTTTCCATGTATATATGACCTAAAAAAGCTAAACCAACAAAATAGCGCGTTGTCGAAACCTCGTACTAAGAAAGCTATAGGGGTAGACCCGCGTGCGATAACACTTAGTAGATCCTAGACGTGTAGGGGTAACAGTCCCGCTGCTGGTATACCGGGGGGCTAGCATGTGCTATAAGGTCCCAACCTTTGTTTTCCATATAGATATGACCTAAACAAAGCTAAAACAACAAAAAAGCGTGTTGTCTGAATCTCGTACTAAGAAAGCTACATGGGTAGACCCGCAGGCCCCACCGACTAGGGTTTCGCTTGAAAAGGACTGTCGGAGCTCCGGAATCCCACTGGAACTTGCACGTGGACCTAGTATATGTGTCCAAGTGTGGTGGAAGGTCCATGGATGCAGTTTCTAGATCCCCGGTCTGACCTTCTTCACATGCGTGCGATAACACTTAGTAGATTCCTGGACGTGTAGCGGTAACAGTCCCGCTGCGGGTATACCGGGGGGTTAGCATGTGCTTTAAGGTCCCAACCTTTGTTTTCCATGTAGATATGACCTAAACAAAGCTAAACCAACAAAAAAGCGTGTTGTCTGAACCTCGTACTAACAAAGCTACAGGGGTAGACCCGCAGGCCCCACGGACTAGGGTTTCGCTGGAAAAGGACCGTCGGAGCTCCGGAATCCCACGGGAACTTGCACGTGGACCTAGTATATGTGTCCAAGTGTGGTGGAAGGTCCATGTATGCAGTGTCTAGATCCCCGGTCTGACCTTCTTCACATGCGTGCGATAACACTTAGTAGATTCCTGGACGTGTAGGGGTAACAGTCCCGCTGCGGGTATACCAGGGGGCTACCATGTGCTATAAGGTCTCAACCTTTGTTTTCCATGTAGATATGACCTAAACAATGCTAAACCAACAAAAAAGTGCGTTGTCTGAACCTCGTACTAAGAAAGCTACAGGGGTAGATCTGCGGGCCCCACCGACTAGGGTTTCGCTGGAAAACGACCGCCGGAGCTCCGAAATCCCACTGCAACTTGCTCGTGGACCTAGTATATGTGTCTAGGTGTGGTAGAAGGTCCATGGATGCAATGTCTAGATCCCCGGTCTGACCTTCTTCACATGCGTGCGATAACACTTAGTAGATTCCTGGACGTGTAGGGGTAACAGTCCCGTTGCGGGTATACCGGGGGGATAGGATGTGCTATAAGGTCCCAACCTTTGTTTTCCATGTTGATATGACCTAAACAAAGCTAAAACAACAAAAAAGCGTGTTGTCTGAACCTCGTACTAAGAAAGCTACAGGGGTAGACCCGCAGGCCCCACCGACTAGGGTTTCGCTTGAAAAGGACCGTCGGAGTTCCGGAATTCCACTAGAACTTGCACGTGGACCTAGTATATGTGTCCAAGTGTGGTGGAAGGTCCATGGATGCAGTGTCTAGATCCTCGGTCTGACCTTCTTCACATGCGTGCGATAACACTTAGTAGATTCCTGGACGTGTAGGGGTAATAGTCCCGCTATGGGTATACCGGGGGTTAGCATGTGCTATAAGGTCCCAACCTTTGTTTTCCATGTAGATATGACCTAATCAAATCTAAACCAACAAAAAAGCGCGTTGCCTGAACCTCGTACTAAGAAAGCTACAGGGGTAGACCCGCGTGCGATAACACTTAGTAGATTCCTGGACGTGTAGGGGTAACAGTCCCGCTTCGGGTATACCGGGGGGCTAGCATGTGCTATAAGGTCCCAACCTTTGTTTTCCATGTAAATATGACCTAAACAAAAGCTAAACCAACAAAAATGCGCGTTGTCTGAACCTGGTACTAAGAAAGCTACAGGGGTAGACTCGCGGGCCCCACTGACTAGGGTTTCGCTAGAAAAGGACCGCCGGAGCTCCCGGAATCCCACTGGAACTTGCACGTGGACCTAGTATATGTGTCCAAGTGTGGTGTAAGGTCCATGTATGCAATGTCTAGATCCCCGGTCTGACCTTCTTCACATGCGTGTGATAACACTTAGTAGATTCCTGGAGATGTAGGGGTAACAGTCCCGCTGCGGGTATACCGGGGGGCTAGCATGTGCTATAAGGTCCCAACCTTTGTTTTCCATGTAGTTATGAACTAAACAAAGCTAAACCAACAAAAAATTGCGTTGTCTGAACCTCGTACTAAGAAAGCTATAGGGGTAGACCCGCATGCGATAACACTTAGTAGATTCCTAGACGTGTAGGTGTAACAGTCCCGCTGCGGGTATACCGGGGGGCTAACATGTGCTATAAGGTCCCAACCTTTGTTTTCCATGTAGATATTACCTAAACAAAGCTAAACCAACAAAAAAGCGCATTGTCTGAACCTCGTACTAAGAAAGCTACAGGGGTAGACCTGCGGCCCCACCGACTAGGGTTTCGCTGGAAAAGGACCGCCGGAGCACCAAAATCCCACTGGAACTTGCACGTGGACCTAGTATACGTGTCCAGGTGTGGTGGAAGGTCCATGGATGCAATGTCTAGAACCCCGGGCTAACCTTCTTCACATGCGTGCGATAACACTTAGAAGATTCCTGGACGTGTAGGGGTAACAGTCCCGCTGCAGGTATACCGGGGGGCTAGCATATGCTATAAGGTCCCAACCTTTGTTTTCCATGTAGATATGACCTAAAAAAAGCTAAACCAACAAAAAAGCGCGTTGTCTAAACCTCGTACTAAGAAAGCTATAGGGGTAGACCCGCGTGCGATAACACTTAGTAGATCCTAGACGTGTAGGGGTAACAGTCCCGCTGCGGGTATACCGGGGGGCTAGCATGTGCTATAAGGTCCCAACCTTTGTTTTCCATCTAGATATGACCTAAACAAAGCTAAACCAACAAAAAGCGTGTTGTATGAATCTCGTACTAAGAAAGCTACAGGGGTAGACCCGCAGGCCCCACCGACTAGGGTTTCGCTTGAAAAGGACTGTCGGAGCTCCGGAATCCCACTGGAACTTGCACGTGGACCTAGTATATGTGTCCAAGTGTGGTGGAAGTTCCATGGATGCAGTGTCTAGATCCCTAGTCTGACCTTCTTCACATGCGTGCGATAACACTTAGTAGATTCCTGGACGTGTAGGGGTAACAGTCCCGCTACGGGTATACCGGGGGGCTAGCATGTGCTATAAGGTCCCAACCTTTGTTTTCCATGTATATATGACCTAAAAAAAGCTAAACCAACAAAAAAGCGCGTTGTCTAAACCTCGTACTAAGAAAGCTACAGGGGTAGACCAGCGTGCGATAACACTTAGTAGATCCTAGACGTGTAGGGGTAACAGTCCCGCCGCGGGTATAACGGGGGGCTAGCATGTGCTATAAGGTCCCAACCTTTGTTTTCCATCTAGATATGACCTAAACAAAGCTAAACCAACAAAAAAGCGTGTTGTCTGAATCTCGTACTAAGAAAGCTACAGGGGTAGACCCGCAGGCCCCACCGACTAGGGTTTCGCTTGAAAAGGACTGTCGGAGCTCCGGAATCCCACTGGAACTTGCACGTGGACCTAGTATATGTGTCCAAGTGTGGTGGAAGGTCCATGGATGCAGAGTCTAGATCCCCGGTCTGACCTTCTTCACATGCGTGCGATAACACTTAGTAGATTCCTGGACGTGTAGCGGTAACAGTCCCGCTGCGGGTATACCGGGGCGTTAGCATGTGCTATAAGGTCCCAACCTTTGTTTTCCATGTAGATATGACCTAAACAAAGCTAAACCAACAAAAAAGCGTGTTGTCTGAATCTCGTACTAACAAAGCTATAGGGGTAGACCCGCAGGCCCCACCGACTAGGGTTTCGCTGGAAAAGGACCGTCGGAGCTCCGGAATCCCACGGGAACTTGCACGTGGACCTAGTATATGTGTCCAAGTGTGGTGGAAGTTCCATGTATGCAGTGTCTAGATCCCCGGTCTGACCTTCTTCACATGCGTGCGATAACACTTAGTAGATTCCTGGACGTGTAGGGGTAACATTCCCGCTGCGGGTATACCAGGGGGCTACCATGTGCTATAAGGTCCCAACCTTTGTTTTCCATGTAGATATGACCTAAACAATGCTAAACCAACAAAAAAGTGCGTTGTCTGAACCTCGTACTAAGAAAGCTACAGGGGTAGATCTGCGGGCCCCATCGACTAGGGTTTCGCTGGAAAACGACCGCCGGAGCTCCGAAATCCCACTGCAACTTGCACGTGGACCTAGTATATGTGTCCAGGTGTGGTAGAAGGTCCATGGATGCAATGTCTAGATCCCCGGTCTGACCTTCTTCACATGCGTGCGATAACACTTAGTAGATTCCTGGACGTGTAGGGGTAACAGTCCCGTTGCGGGTATACCGGGGGGATAGCATGTGCTATAAGGTCCCAACCTTTGTTTTCCATGTTGATATGACCTAAACAAAGCTAAAACAACAAAAAAGCGTGTTGTCTGAACCTCGTACTAAGAAAGCTACAGGGGTAGACCCGCAGGCCCCACCGACTAGGGTTTCGCTTGAAAAGGACCGTTGGAGTTCCGGAATTCCACTGGAACTTGCACGGGGACCTAGTATATGTGTCCAAGTGTGGTGGAAGGTCCATGGATGCAGTGTCTAGATCCCCGGTCTGACCTTCTTCACATGCGTGCGATAACACTTAGTAGATTCCTGGACGTGTAGGGGTAATAGTCCCGCTATGGGTATACCGGGGGTTAGCATGTGCTATAAGGTCCCAACCATTGTTTTCCATGTAGATATGACCTAAACAAATCTAAACCAACAAAAATGCGCGTTGTCTGAACCTCGTAATAAGAAAGCCATAGGGGTAGACCCGCGTGCGATAACACTTAGTAGATTCCTGGACGTGTAGGGGTAACAGTCCCGCTTCGGGTATACCGGGGGGCTAGCATGTGCTATAAGGTCCCAACCTTTGTTTTCCATGTAAATATGACCTAAAGAAAAGCTAAACCAACAAAAATGCGCGTTTTCTGAACCTGGTACTAAGAAAGCTACAAGGGTAGACCCGCGGGCCCCACCGACTAGGGTTTCGCTAGAAAAGGACCGCTGGAGCTCCCGGAATCCCACTGGAACTTGCACGTGGACCTAGTATATGTGTCCAAGTGTGGTGGAAGGTCCATGTATGCAATGTCTAGATCCCCGGTCTGACCTTCTTCACATGCGTGTGATAACACTTAGTAGATTCCTAGACGTGTAGGTGTAACAGTCCCGCTGCGGGTATACCGGGGGGCTAACATGTGCTATAAGGTCCCAACCTTTGTTTTCCATGTAGATATGACCTAAACAAAGCTAAACCAACAAAAAAGCGCATTGTCTGAACCTCGTACTAAGAAAGCTACAGGGGTAGACCTGCGGGCCCCACCGACTAGGGTTTCGCTGGAAAAGGACTGCCGGAGCACCGAAATCCCACTGGAACTTGCACGTGGACCTAATATATGTGTCCAGGTGTGGTGGAAGGTCCATGTATGCAATGTCTAGAACCCCGGGCTAACCTTCTTCACATGCGTGCGATAACACTTAGAAGATTCCTGGACGTGTAGGGGTAACAGTCCCGCTGCAGGTATACCGGGGGGCTAGCATGTGCTAAAAGGTCCCAACCTTTGTTTTCCATGTAGATCTGACCTAAAAAAAGCTAAACCAACAAAAAAGCGCGTTGTCTAAACCTAGAAAGCTATAGGGGTAGACCCGCGTGCAATAACACTTAGTAGATCCTAGACGTGTAGGGGTAACAGTCCCGCTGCGGGTATACCGGGGGGCTAGCATGTGCTATAAGGTCCCAACCTTTGTTTTCCATCTAGATATGACCTAAACAAAGCTAAACCAACAAAAAAGCGTGTTGTCTGAATCTCGTACTAAGAAAGCTACAGGGGTAGACCCGCAGGCCCCACCGACTAGGGTTTCGCTTGAAAAGGACTGTCGGAGCTCCGGAATCCCACTGGAACTTGCACGTGGACCTAGTATATGTGTCCAAGTGTGGTGGAAGTTCCATGTATGCAGTGTCTAGATCCCCTGTCTGACCTTCTTCACATGCGTGCGATAACACTTAGTAGATTCCTGGACGTGTAGGGGTAACATTCCCGCTGCGGGTATACCAGGGGGCTACCATGTGCTATAAGGTCCCAACCTTTGTTTTCCATGTAGATATGACCTAAACAATGCTAAACCAACAAAAAAGTGCGTTGTCTGAACCTCGTACTAAGAAAGCTACAGGGGTAGATCTGCGGGCCCCACCGACTAGGGTTTCGCTGGAAAACGACCGCCGGAGCTCCGAAATCCCACTGCAACTTGCACGTGGACCTAGTATATGTGTCCAGGTGTGGTAGAAGGTCCATGGATGCAATGTCTAGATCCCCGGTCTGACCTTCTTCACATGCGTGCGATAACACTTAGTAGATTCCTGGACGTGTAGGGGTAACAGTCCCGTTGCGGGTATACCGGGGGGATAGCATGTGCTATAAGGTCCCAACCTTTGTTTTCCATGTTGATATGACCTAAACAAAGCTAAAACAACAAAAAAGCGTGTTGTCTGAACCTCGTACTAAGAAAGCTACAGGGGTAGACCCGCAGGCCCCACCGACTAGGGTTTCGCTTGAAAAGGACCGTTGGAGTTCCGGAATTCCACTGGAACTTGCACGGGGACCTAGTATATGTGTCCAAGTGTGGTGGAAGGTCCATGGATGCAGTGTCTAGATCCCCGGTCTGACCTTCTTCACATGCGTGCGATAACACTTAGTAGATTCCTGGACGTGTAGGGGTAATAGTCCCGCTATGGGTATACCGGGGGTTAGCATGTGCTATAAGGTCCCAACCATTGTTTTCCATGTAGATAGGACCTAAACAAATCTAAGCCAACAAAAAAGCGCGTTGTCTGAACCTCGTAATAAGAAAGCCATAGGGGTAGACCCGCGTGCGATAACACTTAGTAGATTCCTGGACGTGTAGGGGTAACAGTCCCGCTTCGGGTATACCGGGGGGCTAGCATGTGCTATAAGGTCCCAACCTTTGTTTTCCATGTAAATATGACCTAAACAAAAGCTAAACCAACAAAAATGCGCGTTTTCTGAACCTGGTACTAAGAAAGCTACAAGGGTAGACCCGCGGGCCCCACCGACTAGGGTTTCGCTAGAAAAGGACCGCCGGAGCTCCCGGAATCCCACTGGAACTTGCACGTGGACCTAGTATATGTGTCCAAGTGTGGTGGAAGGTCCATGTATGCAATGTCTAGATCCCCGGTCTGACCTTCTTCACATGCGTGTGATAACACTTAGTAGATTCCTAGACGTGTAGGTGTAACAGTCCCGCTGCGGGTATACCGGGGGGCTAACATGTGCTATAAGGTCCCAACCTTTGTTTTCCATGTAGATATGACCTAAACAAAGCTAAACCAACAAAAAAGCGCATTGTCTGAACCTCGTACTAAGAAAGCTACAGGGGTAGACCTGCGGGCCCCACCGACTAGGGTTTCGCTGGAAAAGGACTGCCGGAGCACCGAAATCCCACTGGAACTTGCACGTGGACCTAATATATGTGTCCAGGTGTGGTGGAAGGTCCATGTATGCAATGTCTAGAACCCCGGGCTAACCTTCTTCACATGCGTGCGATAACACTTAGAAGATTCCTGGACGTGTAGGGGTAACAGTCCCGCTGCAGGTATACCGGGGGGCTAGCATGTGCTAAAAGGTCCCAACCTTTGTTTTCCATGTAGATCTGACCTAAAAAAAGCTAAACCAACAAAAAAGCGCGTTGTCTAAACCTAGAAAGCTATAGGGGTAGACCCGCGTGCAATAACACTTAGTAGATCCTAGACGTGTAGGGGTAACAGTCCCGCTGCGGGTATACCGGGGGGCTAGCATGTGCTATAAGGTCCCAACCTTTGTTTTCCATCTAGATATGACCTAAACAAAGCTAAACCAACAAAAAAGCGTGTTGTCTGAATCTCGTACTAAGAAAGCTACAGGGGTAGACCCGCAGGCCCCACCGACTAGGGTTTCGCTTGAAAAGGACTGTCGGAGCTCCGGAATCCCACTGGAACTTGCACGTGGACCTAGTATATGTGTCCAAGTGTGGTGGAAGGTCCATGGATGCAGTGTCTAGATCCCCGGTCTGACCTTCTTCACATGCGTGCGATAACACTTAGTAGATTCCTGGACGTGTAGGGGTAACAGTCCCGCTACGGGTATACCGGGGGGTTAGCATGTGCTATAAGGTCCCAACCTTTGTTTTCCATGTAGATATGACCTAAACAAAGCTAAACCAGCAAAAAAGCGCGTTGTCTGAACCTCGTACTAAGAAAGCTACAGGGGTAGACCTGCGGGCCCCACCGACTAGGGTTTCGCTGGAAATGGACCGTCGGAGCTCCGGAATCCCACTGGAACTTGCACGTGGACCTAGTATATGTGTCCAAGTGTGGTGGAAGGTCCATGTATGTAGTGTCTAGATCCCCGGTCTGACCTTCTTCACATGCGTGCGATAACACTTAGTAGATTCCTGGACGTGTAGGGGTAACAGTCCCGCTGCGGGTATACCGGGGGGCTAGCATGTGCTATAAGGTCCCAACCTTTGTTTTCCATGTAGATATGACCTAAACAATGCTAAACCAACAAAAAAGTGTGTTGTCTGAACCTCATACTAAGAAAGCTACAGGGGTAGATCTGCGGGCCCCACCGACTAGGGTTTCGCTGGAAAACGACCGCCGGAGCTCCGAAATCCCACTGGAACTTGCACGTGGACCTAGTATATGTGTCCAGGTGTGGTAGAAGGTCCATGTATGCAATGTCTAGATCCCCGGTCTGACCTTCTTCACATGCGTGTGATAACACTTAGTAGATTCCTAGACGTGTAGGTGTAACAGTCCCGCTGCGGGTATACCGGGGGGCTAACATGTGCTATAAGGTCCCAACCTTTGTTTTCCATGTAGATATGACCTAAACAAAGCTAAACCAACAAAAAAGCGCATTGTCTGAACCTCGTACTAAGAAAGCTACAGGGGTAGACCTGCGGGCCCCACCGACTAGGGTTTCGCTGGAAAAGGACTGCCGGAGCACCGAAATCCCACTGGAACTTGCACGTGGACCTAATATATGTGTCCAGGTGTGGTGGAAGGTCCATGTATGCAATGTCTAGAACCCCGGGCTAACCTTCTTCACATGCGTGCGATAACACTTAGAAGATTCCTGGACGTGTAGGGGTAACAGTCCCGCTGCAGGTATACCGGGGGGCTAGCATGTGCTAAAAGGTCCCAACCTTTGTTTTCCATGTAGATCTGACCTAAAAAAAGCTAAACCAACAAAAAAGCGCGTTGTCTAAACCTAGAAAGCTATAGGGGTAGACCCGCGTGCAATAACACTTAGTAGATCCTAGACGTGTAGGGGTAACAGTCCCGCTGCGGGTATACCGGGGGGCTAGCATGTGCTATAAGGTCCCAACCTTTGTTTTCCATCTAGATATGACCTAAACAAAGCTAAACCAACAAAAAAGCGTGTTGTCTGAATCTCGTACTAAGAAAGCTACAGGGGTAGACCCGTAGGCCCCACCGACTAGGGTTTCGCTTGAAAAGGACTGTCGGAGCTCCGGAATCCCACTGGAACTTGCACGTGGACCTAGTATATGTGTCCAAGTGTGGTGGAAGGTCCATGGATGCAGTGTCTAGATCCCCGGTCTGACCTTCTTCACATGCGTGCGATAACACTTAGTAGATTCCTGGACGTGTAGGGGTAACAGTCCCGCTACGGGTATACCGGGGGGTTAGCATGTGCTATAAGGTCCCAACCTTTGTTTTCCATGTAGATATGACCTAAACAAAGCTAAACCAGCAAAAAAGCGCGTTGTCTGAACCTCGTACTAAGAAAGCTACAGGGGTAGACCTGCGGGCCCCACCGACTAGGGTTTCGCTGGAAATGGACCGTCGGAGCTCCGGAATCCCACTGGAACTTGCACGTGGACCTAGTATATGTGTCCAAGTGTGGTGGAAGGTCCATGTATGTAGTGTCTAGATCCCCGGTCTGACCTTCTTCACATGCGTGCGATAACACTTAGTAGATTCCTGGACGTGTAGGGGTAACAGTCCCGCTGCGGGTATACCGGGGGGCTAGCATGTGCTATAAGGTCCCAACCTTTGTTTTCCATGTAGATATGACCTAAACAATGCTAAACCAACAAAAAAGTGTGTTGTCTGAACCTCATACTAAGAAAGCTACAGGGGTAGATCTGCGGGCCCCACCGACTAGGGTTTCGCTGGAAAACGACCGCCGGAGCTCCGAAATCCCACTGGAACTTGCACGTGGACCTAGTATATGTGTCCAGGTGTGGTAGAAGGTCCATGGATGCAATGTCTAGATCCCCGGTCTTACCTTCTTCACATGCGTGCGATAATACTTAGTAGATTCCTAGACGTGTAGGGGTAACAGTCCTGCTGCGGGTATACCGGGGGGCTAGCATGTGCTATAAGGTCCCAACCTTTGTTTTCCATCTAGATATGACCTAAACAAAGCTAAAACAACAAAAAAGCGTGTTGTCTAAACCTCGTACTAAGAAAGCTACAGGGGTAGACCCGCAGGCCCCACCGACTAGGGTTTCGCTTGAAAAGGACCGTCGGAGCTCCGGAATCCCACTGGAACTTGCACGTGGACCTAGTATATGTGTCCAAGTGTGGTGGAAGGTCCATGGATGCAGTGTCTAGATCCCCGATCTGACCTTCTTCACATGCGTGCGATAACACTTAGTAGATTCCTGGACGTGCAGGGGTAACAGTCCCGCTGCGGGTATACCGGGGGGCTAGCATGTGCTATAAGGTCCAAACCTTTGTTTTCCATGTAGATATGACCTAAACAAAGATAAACCAACAAAAAAGCGCGTTGTCTGAACCTCGTACTAAGAGAGCTACACGGGTAGACCCGCGTGCGATAATACTTAGTAGATTCCTGGACGTGTAGGGGTAACAGTCCCGCTGCGGGTATACCGGGGGGCTAGCATGTGCTATAAGGTCCCAACCTTTGTTTTCCATGTAGATATGACCTAAACAAAGATAAACCAACAAAAAAGCGCGTTGTCTGAACCTCGTACTAAGAAAGCTACAGGGGTAGACCTTCGGGCCCCACCGACTAGGGTTTCGCTGGAAAAGGACCGCCGGAGCACCGAAATCCCACTAGAACTTGCACGTGGACCTAGTATATGTGTCCAGGTGTGGTGGAAGGTCCATGGATGCAATGTCTAGAACCCCGGGCTAACCTTCTTCACATTCGTGCGATAACACTTAGAAGATTCCTGGACGTGTAGGGGTAACAGTCCCGCTGCAGGTATACCGGGGGGCTAGCATGTGCTAAAAGGTCCCAACCTTTGTTTTCCATGTAGATATGACCTAAAAAAAGCTAAACCAACAAAAAAGCGCGTTGTCTAAACCTCGTACTAAGAAAGCTACAGGGGTAGACCAGCGTGCGATAACACTTAGTAAATCCTAGACGTGTAGGGGTAACAGTCCCGCTGCGGGTATACCGGGGGGCTAGCATGTGCTATAAGGTACCAACCTTTGTTTTCCATCTAGATATGACCTAAACAAAGCTAAACCAACAAAAAAGCGTGTTGTCTGAATCTCGTACTAAGAAAGCTACAGGGGTAGACCCGCAGGCCCCACCGACTAGGGTTTCGCTTGAAAAGGACTGTCGGAGCTCCGGAATCCCACTGGAACTTGCACGTGGACCTAGTATATGTGTCCAAGTGTGGTGGAAGGTCCATGGATGCAGTGTCTAGATCCCCGGTCTGACCTTCTTCACATGCGTGCGATAACACTTAGTAGATTCCTGGACGTGTAGGGGTAACAGTCCCGCTGCGGGTATACCGGGGGGTTAGCATGTGCTATAAGGTCCCAACCTTTGTTTTCCATGTAGATATGACCTAAACAAAGCTAAACTAGCAAAAAAGCGCGTTGTCTGAACCTCGTACTAAGAAAGCTACAAGGGTAGACCTGCGGGCCCCACCGACTAGGGTTTCGCTGGAAATGGACCGTCGGAGCTCCGGAATCCCACTAGAACTTGCACGTGGACCTAGTATACGTGTCCAAGTGTGGTGGAAGGTCCATGTATGTAGTGTCTAGATCCCCGGTCTGACCTTCTTCACATGCGTGCGATAACACTTAGTAGATTCCTGGACGTGTAGGGGTAACAGTCCCGCTGCGGGTATACCGGGGGGCTAGCATGTGCTATAAGGTCCCAACCTTTGTTTTCCATGTAGATATGACCTAAACAATGCTAAACCAACAAAAAAGTGTGTTGTCTGAACCTCGTACTAAGAAAGCTACAGGGGTAGATCTGCGGGCCCCACCGACTAGGGTTTCGCTGGAAAACGACCGCCGGAGCTCCGAAATCCCACTGGAACTTGCACGTGGACCTAGTATATGTGTCCAGGTGTGGTAGAAGGTCCATGGATGCAATGTCTACATCCCCGGTCTGACCTTCTTCACATGCGTGCGATAATACTTAGTAGATTCCTGGACGTGTAGGGGTAACAGTCCTGCTGCGGGTATACCGGGGGGCTAGCATGTGCTATAAGGTCCCAACCTTTGTTTTCCATCTAGATATGACCTAAACAAAGCTAAAACAACAAAAAAGCGTGTTGTCTAAACCTCGTACTAAGAAAGCTACAGGGGTAGACCCGCAGGCCCCGCCGACTAGGGTTTCGCTAGCAAAGGACCGCCGGAGCTCCCGGAATCCCACTGGAACTTGCACGTGGACCTAGTATATGTGTCCAAGTGTGGTGGAAGGTCCATGGATGCAGTGTCTAGATCCCCGATCTGACCTTCTTCACATGCGTGCGATAACACTTAGTAGATTCCTGGACGTGCAGGGGTAACAGTCCCGCTGCGGGTATACCGGGGGGCTAGCATGTCCTATAAGGTCCAAACCTTTGTTTTCCATGTAGATATGACCTAAACAAAGATAAACCAACAAAAAAGCGCGTTGTCTGAACCTCGTACTAAGAGAGCTACACGGGTAGACCCGCGTGCGATAATACTTAGTAGATTCCTGGACGTGTAGGGGTAACAGTCCCGCTGCGGGTATACCGGGGGGCTAGCATGTGCTATAAGGTCCCAACCTTTGTTTTCCATGTAGATATGACCTAAACAAAGCTAAACCAACAAAAAAGCGCGTTGTCTGAACCTCGTACTAAGAAAGCTACAGGGGTAGACCTGCGGGCCCCACCGACTAGGGTTTCGCAGGAAAAGGACCGCCGGAGCACCGAAATCCCACTGGAACTTGCACGTGGACCTAGTATATGTGTCCAGGTGTGGTGGAAGGTCCATGTATGCAATCACTGGATCCCCGGTCTGACCTTCTTCACATGCGTGCAATAACACTTAGTAGATTCCTAGACATGTAGGGGTAACAGTCCTGCTGTGGGTATACCGGGGGCTAGCATGTGCTATAAGGTACCAACCTTTGTTTTCCATGTAGATATGACCTAAAAAAAGCTAAACCAACAAAAAAGCGCGTTGTCTAAACCTCGTACTAAGAAAGCTACAGGGGTAGACCCGCGTGCGATAACACTTAGTAAATCCTAGACGTGTAGGGGTAACAGTCCCGCTGCGGGTATACCGGGGGGCTAGCATGTGCTATAAGGTACCAACCTTTGTTTTCCATCTAGATATGACCTAAACAAAGCTAAACCAACAAAAAAGCGTGTTGTCTGAATCTCGTACTAAGAAAGCTAAAGGGGTAGACCCGCAGG
This sequence comes from Avena sativa, assembly GCA_916181665.1. Taxonomy (NCBI): domain Eukaryota; kingdom Viridiplantae; phylum Streptophyta; class Magnoliopsida; order Poales; family Poaceae; genus Avena; species Avena sativa. The sequence continues at coordinate 47,658,586 of OV702300.1, read as the reverse complement.
CCCCACCGACTAGGGTTTCGCTTGAAAAGGACTGTCGGAGCTCCAGAATCCCACTAGAACTTGCACGTGGACCTAGTATATGTGTCCAAGTGTGGTGGAAGGTCCATGTATGCAGTGTCTAGATCCCCGGTCTGACCTTCTTCACATGCGTGCGATAACACTTAGTAGATTCCTGGACGTGTAGGGGTAACAGTCCCGCTGCGGGTATACCGGGGGGCTAGCATCTGCTATAAGGTCCCAACCTTTGTTTTCCATGTAGATATGACCTAAACAATACTAAACCAACAAAAAAGTGCGTTGTCTGAACCTCGTACTAAGAAAGCTACAGGGGTAGATCTACGGGCCCCACCGACTAGGGTTTCGCTGGAAAACGACCGCCGGAGCTCCGAAATCCCACTGGAACTTGCACGTGGACCTAGTATATGTGTCCAGGTGTGGTAGAAGGTCCATGGATGCAAGGTCTAGATCCCCGGTCTGAACTTCTTCACATGCGTGCGATAACACTTAGTAGATTCCTGGACGTGTACGGGTAACAGTCCTGTTGCGGGTATACCGGGGGGATAGCATGTGCTATAAGGTCCCAACCTTTGTTTTCCATGTTGATATGACCTAAACAAAGCTAAAACAACAAAAAAGCGTGTTGTCTGAACCTCGTACTAAGAAAGCTACAGGGGTAGACCCGCAGGCCCCACCGACTAGTGTTTCGCTTGAAAAGGACCGTCGGAGTTCCGGAATCCCACTGGAACTTGCACGTGGACCTAGTATATGTGTCCAAGTGTGGTGGAAGGTCCATGGATGCAGTGTCTAGATCCCCGGTCTGACCTTCTTCACATGCGTGCGATAACACTTAGTAGATTCCTGGACGTGTAGGGGTAATAGACCCGCTACGGGTATACCGGGGGTTTAGCATGTGCTATAAGGTCCCAACCTTTGTTTTCCACGTAGATATGACCTAAACAAATCTAAACCAACAAAAAAGCGCGTTGTCTGAACCTCGTACTAAGAAAGCTACAGGGGTAGACCCGCGTGCGATAACACTTAGTAGATTCATGGACGTGTAGGGGTAACAGTCCCGCTTCGGGTATACCGGGGGGCTAGCATGTGCTATAAGGTCCCAACCTTTGTTTTCCATGTAAATATCACCTAAACAAAAGCTAAACCAACCAAAATGCGTGTTGTTTGAACCTGGTACTAAGAAAGCTATAGGGGTAGACCCGCGGGCCCCACCGACTAGGGTTTCGCTAGAAAAGGACCGCCGGAGCTCCCGGAATCCCACTGGAACTTGCACGTGGACCTAGTATATGTGTCCAAGTGTGGTGGAAGGTCCATGTATGCAATGTCTAGATCCCCGGTCTGACCTTCTTCACATGCGTGTGATAACACTTAGTAGATTCCTGGAGATGTAGGGGTAACAGTCTCGCTGCGGATATACCGGGGGGCTAGCATGTGCTATAAGGTCCCAACCTTTGTTTTCCATGTAGTTATGAACTAAACAAAGCTAAACCAACAAAAAAGCGCGTTGTCTGAACCTCGTACTAAGAAAGCTACAGGGGTAGACCCGCATGCGATAACACTTAGTAGATTCCTAGACGTGTAGGTGTAACAGTCCCGCTGCGCATATACCGGGGGGCTAGCATGTGTTATAAGGTCCCAACCTTTGTCTTCCATGTAGATATGACCTAAACAAAGCTAAACCAACAAAAAAGCGCGTTGTCTGAACCTCGTACTAAGAAAGCTACAGGGGTAGACATGCGGGCCCCACCGACTAGGGTTTCGCTGGAAAAGGACCGCCGGAGCACCGAAATCCCACTGGAACTTGCACGTGGACCTAGTATATGTGTCCAGGTGTGGTGGAAGGTCCATGGATGCAATATCTAGAACCCCGGGCTAACCTTCTTCACATGCGTGCGATAACACTTAGTAGAATCCTAGACATGTAGGGGTAACAGTCCCGCTGCGGGTATACCGGGGGGCTAGCATGTGCTATAAGGTCCCAACCTTTGTTTTCCATGTAGTTATGACCTAAACAAAGCTAAACCAAGAAAAAAGCGCGTTGTCTGAACCTCGTACTAAGAAAGCTACAGGGGTAGACCCGCGTGCGATAACACTTAGTAGATTCCTAGACGTCTACGGGTAACAGTCCCGCTGCAGGTATACCGGGGGGCTAGCATGTGCTATAAGGTCCCAACCTTTGTTTTACATGTAGATATGACCTAAACAAAGCTAAACCACAAAAAAGCGCGTTCTCTGAACCTCGTACTAAGAAAGCTACAGGGGTAGACCCGCGGGCCCCACCGAATAGGGTTTCGCTGGAAAAGGACCACCGGAGCTCCGGAATCCCACTAGGACTTGCACGTGGACCTAGTATATGTGTCCAAGTGTGGTAGAAGGTCCATGGATGCAATGTCTAGATCCCCGGTCTGACCGTCTTCACATGCGTGCGATAACACTTAGTAGATTCCTTGACGTGTAGGGGTAATAGTCCCGCTGCGGGTATACCGGGGGGCTAGCATGTGCTATAAGGTCCCAACCTTTGTTTTCCATGTAGATATGACCTAAACAAAGATAAACCAACAAAAAAGCGCATTGTCTGAACCTCGTACTAAGAGAGCTAGATGGGTAGACCCGCATGCGATAATACTTAGTAGATTCCTGGACGTGTAGGGGTAAAAGTCCTGATGCGGGTATACCGGGGAGCTAGCATGTGCCATAAGATCCCAAAGTTTGTTTTCCATCTAGATATGACCTAAACAAAGCTAAAAAAATAAAAAAGCGTGTTGTCTAAACCTCGTACTAAGAAAGCTACAGGGGTAGACCCGTAGGCCCCACCGATTAGGGTTTCGCTTGAAAAGGACCGTCAGAGCTCCTGAATCCCACTGGAACTTGCACGTGGACCTAGTATATGTGTCCAAGTGTGGTGGAAGGTCCATGGATGCAGTGTCTAGATCCCCGGTCTGACCTTCTTCACATGCGTGCGATAACACTTAGTAGATTCCTGGACGTGTAGGGGTAACAGTCCCGCTGCGGGTATACCGGGGGGCTAGCATGTGCTATAAGGTCCCAACCTTTGTTTTCCATGTAGATATGACCTAAACAAAGCTAAACCAACAAAAAAGCGCGTTGTCTGAACCTCGTACTAAGAAAGCTACAGGGGTAGACCCACGGGCCCCATCGACTAGGGTTTCGCTGGAAAAGGACCACCGGAGCTCCGGAATCCCACTAGAACTTGCACGTGGACCTAGTATATATGTCCAAGTGTGGTGGAAGGTCCATGGATGCAATTTCTATATCCCCGGTCTGACCTTCTTCACATGCGTGCGATAACACTTAGTAGATTCCTCGACGTGTAGGGGTAACAGTCCCGCTGCGGGTATACCGGGGGGCTAGCATGTGCTATAAGGTCCCAACCTTTGTTTTCCATGTAGATATGACCTAAAGAAAGCTAAACCAACAAAAAAGCGCGTTGTTTGAACCTCATACTAAGAAAGCTACAGGGGTAGACCCGCGTGCGATAACACTTAGTAAATTCCTAGACGTGTAGGGGTAACAGTCCCGCTGCGGGTATACCGGGAGGCTAGCATGTTCTATAAGGTCCCAACCTTTGTTTTCCTTGTAGATATGACCTAAACAAAGCTAAACCAGCAAAAAAGCGCGTTGTGTGAACCTCGTACTAAGAAAGCTACAGGGGTAGACCCGCGTGCGATAATACTTAGTAGATTCCTGTACGTGTAGGGGTAACAGTCCCGCTGCGGGTATACCGGGGGGCTAGCATGTGCTATAAGGTACCAACCTTTGTTTTCCATGTAGATATGACCTAAACAAAGCTAAACCAACAAAAAAGCGCGTTGTGTGAACCTCGTACTAAGAAAGCTACAGGGGTAGACCTGCGGGCCCCACCGACTAGGGATTCGCTGGAAAAGGACCGTCGGAGCTCCGAAATCCCACAGGAACTTGCACGTGGACCTAGTATATGTGTCCGGTGTGGTGGAAGGTCCATGGATGCAATGTCTAGATCCCCGGTCTGACCTTCTTCACATGCGTGCGATAACACTTAGTAGATTCCTGGACGTGTAGGGGTAACAGTCCCGCTGCGGGTATACCGGGGGACTAGCATGTGCTATAAGGTCCCAAACTTTGTTTTCCATGTAGATATGACCTAAACAAAATCTAAACCATCAAAAAAGCGCGTTGTCTCAACCTCGTAGTAAGAAAGCTACAGGGGTAGACCCGCAGGCCCCGCCGACTACGGTTTCGCTAGCAAAGGACCGCCGGAGCTCCCGGAATCCCACTGGAACTTGCACGTGGACCTAGTATATGTGTCCAAGTGTGGTGGAAGGTCCATGGATGCAATGTCTAGATCCCCGGTCTGACCTTCTTCACATGCGTGCGATAACACTTAGTAGATTCCTGGACGTGCAGGGGTAACAGTCCCGCTGCGGTTATACCGGGGGGCTAGCATGTGCTATAAGGTCCAAACCTTTGTTTTCCATGTAGATATGACCTAAACAAAGATAAACCAACAAAAAAGCACGTTGTCTGAAACTCGTACTAAGAGAGCTACACGGGTAGACCCGCGTGCGATAATACTTAGTAGATTCCTGGACGTGTAGGGGTAACAGTCCCGCTGCGGGTATACCGTGGGGCTAGCATGTGCTATAAGGTCCCAACCTTTGTTTTCCATGTAAATATGACCTAAACAAAGCTAAACCAACAAAAAAGCGCGTTGTCTGAACCTCGTACTAAGAAAGCTACAGGGGCAGACCCGCGGGCCCCACCGACTAGGGTTTCGTTGGAAAAGGACCGCCGGAGCTCCGGAATCCCACTAGAACTTGAACGTGGACCTAGTATATGTGTACAAGTGTGGTGGAAGGTCCATGGATGCAATGTCTAGATCCCCGGTCTGACCTTCCTCACATGCATGCGATAACACTTAGTAGATTCCTCAATGTGTAGGGGTAACAGTCCCGCTGCGGGTATACCGGGGGGCTAGCATGTGCTCTAAGGTCCCAACCTTTGTTTTCCATGTAGATATGACCTAAACAAAGATAAAACAACAAAAAAGCGTGTTGTCTAAACCTCGTACTAAGAAAGCTACAGCGGTAGACCCGCAGGCCGCACCGACTAGGGTTCTGTTGGAAAAGGACCGCCGGAGCTCCTGGAAAACCACTGGAACTTGCACGTGGACCTAGTATATGGGTCCAAGTGTGGTGGAAGGTCCATGGATGCAATGTCTAGATCCCCGGTTTGACCTTCTTCACATGCGTGCGATAACACTTAGTAGATTCCTGGACATGTAGGGGTAACAGTCCTGCTGCGGGTATACCGGGGGCTAGCATGTGCTATAAGGTCCCAACCTTTGTTTTCCATGTAGTTATGACTTAAACAAAGCTAAACCAACAAAAACGCGCGTTGTCTGAACCTCGTACTAAGAAAGCTACAGGGGTAGACCCGCGGGCCCCACCGACTAGGGTTTCACTGGAAAAGGACCGCCGGAGCTCCGGAATCCCACTGGAACTTGCACGTGGACCTGGTATATGTGTACAAGTGTGGTGGAAGCTCCATGGATGCAATGTCAAGATCCCCGGTCTAACCTTCGTCACATGCGTGCGATAACACTTAGTAGATTCCTAGACATGTAGGGGTAACAGTCCCGCTGCGGGTATACCGGGGGGCTAACATGTGCTATAAGGTCCAAACCTTTGTTTTCCGTGTAGTTATGATGTAAACAAAGATAAAGCAACAAAAGAGCGCGTTATCTCAACCTCGTACTAAGAAAGCTACAGGGGTAGACCCGCGGGCCCCATCGACTAGGGTTTCGCTGGAAAAGGACCGCCGGAGCTCCGGAATCCCACTGGAACTTGCACGTGGACCTAGTATATGTGTCCAAGTGTGGTGGAAGGTCCATGGATGCAATGTCTAGATCCGCGGTCTGACCTTCTTCACATGCGTGCGATAACACTTAGTAGATTCCTGGACGTGTAGGGGTAACAGTCCCGCTGCGGGTATACCGGGGTACTAGCATGTGCTATAAGGTCCCAACCTTTGTTTTCCATGTAGATATGACCTAAACAAAGCTAAACCAACAAAAAAGCGCGTTGTCTGAACCTCGTACTAAGAAAGCTACAGGGGTAGACCTGCGGGCCCCACCGACTAGGGTTTCGTTGGAAAAGGACCGCCGGAGCTCCGGAATCCCACTAGAACTTGCACGTGGACCTAGTATATGTGTACAAGTGTGGTGGAAGGTCCATGGATGCAATGTCTAGATCCCCGGTCTGACCTTCCTCACATGCGTGCGATAACACTTAGTAGATTCCTCAACGTGGAGGGGTAACAGTCCCGTTACGGGTATACCGGGGGCTAGCATGTGCTATAAGGTCCCAACCTTTGTTTTCCATGTATTTATGACATAAACAAAGCTAAACCAACAAAAAAGCGCGTTGTCTGAACCTCGTACTAAGAAAGCTACAGGGGTAGACCCGCAGGCCCCGCCGACGAGGGTTTCGCTATCAAAGGACCGCCGGAGCTCCCGGAATCCCACTGGAACTTGCACGTGGACCTAGTATATGTGTCCAAGTGTGGTGGAAGGTCCATGGATGCAGTGTCTAGATCCCCGATCTGACCTTCTTCACATGCGTGCGATAACACTTAGTAGATTCCTGGACATGCAGGAGTAACAGTCCCGCTGCGGGTATACCGGGGGGCTAGCATGTGCTATAAGGTCCAAACCTTTGTTTTCCCTGTAGATATGACCTAAACAAAGATAAACCAACAAAAAAGCGCGTTGTCTGAACCTCGTACTAAGAGAGCTACACGGGTAGACCCGCGTGCGATAATACTTAGTAGATTCCTGGATGTGTAGGGGTAACAGTCCCGCTGCGGGTATACCGGGGGGCTAGCATGTGCTATAAGGTCCCAACCTTTGTTTTCCATGTAGATATGACCTAAACAAAGCTAATCCAACAAAAAAGCGCGTTGTCTAAACCTCGTACTAAGAAAGCTACAGGGGTAGACCTGCGGGCCCCACCGACTATGGATTCGCTGGAAAAGGACCGTCGGAGCTCCGAAATCCCACTGGAACTTGCACGTGGACCTAGTATATGTGTCCACGTGTGGTGGAAGGTCCATGGATGCAATGTCTAGAACCCCGGGCTAACCTTCTTCACATGCGTGCGATAACACTTAGTAGATTCCTGGACGTGTAGGGGTAACAGTCCCGCTGCGGGTATACCGGGGGACTAGCATGTGCTATAAGGTCCCAAACTTTGTTTTCCATGTAGATATGACCTAAACAAAAGCTAAACCAACAAAAAAGCGCGTTGTCTAAACCTCGTACTAAGAAAGCTACAGGGGTAGACCCGCAGGCCCCACCGACTAGGGTTTCGCTAGCAAAGGACCGCCGGAGCTCCCGGAATCCCACTGGAACTTGCACGTGGACCTAGTATATGTGTCCAAGTGTGGTGGAAGGTCCATGGATGCAATATCTAGATCCCCGGTCTGACCTTCTTCACATACGTGCGATAACACTTAGTAGATTTCTGGACGTGCAGGGGTAACAGTCCCGCTGCGGGTATACCGGGGGGCTAGCATGTGCTATAAGGTCCAAACCTTTGTTTTCCATGTAGATATGACCTAAACAAAGATAAACCAACAAAAAAGCACGTTGTCTGAACCTCGTACTAAGAGAGCTACACGGGTAGACCCGCGTGCGATAATACTTAGTAGATTCCTGGACGTGTAGGGGTAACAGTCCCGCTGCGGGTATACCGTGGGGCTAGCATGTGCTATAAGGTCCCAACCTTTGTTTTCCATGTAAATATGACCTAAACAAAGCTAAACCAGCAAAAAAGCGCGTTGTCTGAACCTCGTACTAAGAAAGCTACAGGGTAGACCCGCGGGCCCCACCGACTAGGGTTTCGTTGGAAAAGGACCGCCGGAGCTCCGGAATCCCACTAGAACTTGCACGTGGACCTAGTATATGTGTACAAGTGTGGTGGAAGGTCCATGGATGCAATGTCTAGATCCCCGGTCTGACCTTCCTCACATGCGTGCGATAACACTTAGTAGATTCCTCAATGTGTAGGGGTAACAGTCCCGCTGCGGGTATACCGGGGGGCTAGCATATGCTCTAAGGTCCCAACCTTTGTTTTCCATGTAGATATGACCTAAACAAAGATAAACCAACAAAAAAGCGCGTTGTCTGAACCTCGTACTAAGAGAGCTACACGGGTAGACCCGCGTGCGATATACTTAGTAGATTCCTGGACGTGTAGGGGTAACAGTCCCGCTGCGGGTATACCGGGGGGCTAGCATGTTCTATAAGGTCCCAACCTTTGTTTTCCATCTACATATGACCCAAACAAAGCTAAAACAACAAAAAAGCGTGTTGTCTAAACCTCGTACTAAGAAAGCTACAGAGGTAGACCCGCAGGCCGCACCGACTAGGGTTTCGCTTGAAAAGGACCGTCAGAGCTCCGGAATCCCACCGGAACTTGCACGTGGACCTATTATATGTGTCCAAGTGTGGTGGAAGGTCCATGGATGCAGTGAATAGATCCCCGGTCTGACCTTCTTCACATGCGTGCGATAACACTTAGTAGATTCTTGGACGTGTAGGGGTAACAGTCCTGCTGCGGGTATACTGGGGGGCTAGCATGTGCTATAAGGTCCCAACCTTTGTTTTCCATGTAGATATGACCTAGACAAAAGCTAAACCAACAAAAAAGTGCGTTGTCTCAACCTCGTACTAAGAAAGCTACAGGGGTAGACCCGCGGGCCCCACTGACTAGGGTTTCGCTTGAAAAGGACCGTCAGAGCTCCAGAATCCCACCGGAACTTGCACGTGGACCTAGTATATGGGTCCAAGTGTGGTGGAAGGTCCATGGATGCAATGTCTAGATCCCCGGTTGGACCTTCTTCACATGCGTGCGATAACACTTAGTAGATTCCTGGACATGTAGGGGTAACAGTCCTGCTGCGGGTATACCGGGGGCTAGCATGTGCTATAAGGTCCCAACCTTTGTTTTCCATGTAGTTATGACTTAAACAAAGCTAAACCAACAAAAAAGCGCGTTGTCTGAACCTCGTACTAAGAAAGCTACAGGGGTAGACCCGCGGGCCCCACCGACTAGGGTTTCACTGGAAAAGGACCGCCGGAGCTCCGGAATCCCACTGGAACTTGCACGTGGACCTGGTATATGTGTCCAAGTGTGGTGGAAGGTCCATGGATGCAATGTCTAGATCCCCGGTCTAACCTTCTTCACATGCGTGCGATAACACTTAGTAGATTCCTCAACGTGGAGGGGTAACAGTCCCGTTACGGGTATACCGGGGGCTAGCATGTGCTATAAGGTCCCAACCTTTGTTTTCCATGTATTTATGACATAAACAAAGCTAAACCAACAAAAAAGCGCGTTGTCTGAACCTCGTACTAAGAAAGCTACAGGGGTAGACCCGCAGGCCCCGCCGACGAGGGTTTCGCTATCAAAGGACCGCCGGAGCTCCCGGAATCCCACTGGAACTTGCACGTGGACCTAGTATATGTGTCCAAGTGTGGTGGAAGGTCCATGGATGCAGTGTCTAGATCCCCGATCTGACCTTCTTCACATGCGTGCGATAACACTTAGTAGATTCCTGGACATGCAGGAGTAACAGTCCCGCTGCGGGTATACCGGGGGGCTAGCATGTGCTATAAGGTCCAAACCTTTGTTTTCCATATAGATATGACCTAAACAAAGATAAACCAACAAAAAAGCGCGTTGTCTGAACCTCGTACTAAGAGAGCTACACGGGTAGACCCGCGTGCGATAATACTTAGTAGATTCCTGGATGTGTAGGGGTAACAGTCCCGCTGCGGGTATACCGGGGGGCTAGCATGTGCTATAAGGTCCCAACCTTTGTTTTCCATGTAGATATGACCTAAACAAAGCTAATCCAACAAAAAAGCGCGTTGTCTGAACCTCGTACTAAGAAAGCTACAGGGGTAGACCTGCGGGCCCCACCGACTATGGATTCGCTGGAAAAGGACCGTCGGAGCTCCGAAATCCCACTGGAACTTGCACGTGGACCTAGTATATGTGTCCAGGTGTGGTGGAAGGTCCATGGATGCAATGTCTAGAACCCCGGGCTAACCTTCTTCACATGCGTGCGATAACACTTAGTAGATTCCTGGACGTGTAGGGGTAACAGTCCCGCTGCGGGTATACCGGGGGACTAGCATGTGCTATAAGGTCCCAAACTTTGTTTTCCATGTAGATATGACCTAAACAAAAGCTAAACCAACAAAAAAGCGCGTTGTCTAAACCTCGTACTAAGAAAGCTACAGGGGTAGACCCGCAGGCCCCACCGACTAGGGTTTCGCTAGCAAAGGACCGCCGGAGCTCCCGGAATCCCACTGGAACTTGCACGTGGACCTAGTATATGTGTCCAAGTGTGGTGGAAGGTCCATGGATGCAATATCTAGATCCCCGGTCTGACCTTCTTCACATACGTGCGATAACACTTAGTAGATTTCTGGACGTGCAGGGGTAACAGTCCCGCTGCGGGTATACCGGGGGGCTAGCATGTGCTATAAGGTCCAAACCTTTGTTTTCCATGTAGATATGACCTAAACAAAGATAAAACAACAAAAAAGCACGTTGTCTGAACCTCGTACTAAGAGAGCTACACGGGTAGACCCGCGTGCGATAATACTTAGTAGATTCCTGGACGTGTAGGGGTAACAGTCCCGCTGCGGGTATACCGTGGGGCTAGCATGTGCTATAAGGTCCCAACCTTTGTTTTCCATGTAAATATAACCTAAACAAAGCTAAACCAACAAAAAAGCGCGTTGTCTGAACCTCGTACTAAGAAAGCTACAGGGTAGACCCGCGGGCCCCACCGACTAGGGTTTCGTTGGAAAAGGACCGCCGGAGCTCCGGAATCCCACTAGAACTTGCACGTGGACCTAGTATATGTGTACAAGTGTGGTGGAAGGTCCATGGATGCAATGTCTAGATCCCCGGTCTGACCTTCCTCACATGCGTGCGATAACACTTAGTAGATTCCTCAATGTGTAGGGGTAACAGTCCCGCTGCGGGTATACCGGGGGGCTAGCATGTGCTCTAAGGTCCCAACCTTTGTTTTCCATGTAGATATGACCTAAACAAAGATAAACCAACAAAAAAGCGCGTTGTCTGAACCTCGTACTAAGAGAGCTACACGGGTAGACCCGCGTGCGATATACTTAGTAGATTCCTGGACGTGTAGGGGTAACAGTCCCGCTGCGGGTATACCGGGGGGCTAGCATGTTCTATAAGGTCCCAACCTTTGTTTTCCATCTACATATGACCCAAACAAAGCTAAAACAACAAAAAAGCGTGTTGTCTAAACCTCGTACTAAGAAAGCTACAGAGGTAGACCCGCAGGCCGCACCGACTAGGGTTTCGCTTGAAAAGGACCGTCAGAGCTCCGGAATCCCACCGGAACTTGCACGTGGACCTATTATATGTGTCCAAGTGTGGTGGAAGGTCCATGGATGCAGTGAATAGATCCCCGGTCTGACCTTCTTCACATGCGTGCGATAACACTTAGTAGATTCTTGGACGTGTAGGGGTAACAGTCCCGCTGCGGGTATACTGGGGGGCTAGCATGTGCTATAAGGTCCCAACCTTTGTTTTCCATGTAGATATGACCTAAACAAAAGCTAAACCAACAAAAAAGTGCGTTGTCTCAACCTCGTACTAAGAAAGCTACAGGGGTAGACCCGCGGGCCCCACTGACTAGGGTTTCGCTTGAAAAGGACCGTCAGAGCTCCGGAATCCCACCGGAACTTGCACGTGGACCTAGTATATGGGTCCAAGTGTGGTGGAAGGTCCATGGATGCAATGTCTAGATCCCCGGTTGGACCTTCTTCACATGCGTGCGATAACACTTAGTAGATTCCTGGACATGTAGGGGTAACAGTCCTGCTGCGGGTATACCGGGGGCTAGCATGTGCTATAAGGTCCCAACCTTTGTTTTCCATGTAGTTATGACTTAAACAAAGCTAAACCAACAAAAAAGCGCGTTGTCTGAACCTCGTACTAAGAAAGCTACAGGGGTAGACCCGCGGGCCCCACCGACTAGGGTTTCACTGGAAAAGGACCGCCGGAGCTCCAGAATCCCACTGGAACTTGCACGTGGACCTGGTATATGTGTCCAAGTGTGGTGGAAGGTCCATGGATGCAATGTCTAGATCCCCGGTCTAACCTTCTTCACATGCGTGCGATAACACTTAGTAGATTCCTGGACATGTAGGGGTAACAGTCCCGCTGCGGGTATACCGGGGGGCTAACATGTGCTATAAGGTCCCAACCTTTGTTTTCCATGTAGTTATGACGTAAACAAAGCTAAAGCAACAAAAAAGCCAATTATCTCAACCTCGTACTAAGAAAGCTACAGGGGTAGACCCGCGGGCCCCACCGACTAGGGTTTCGCTGGAAAAGGACCGCCGGAGCTCCGGAATCCCACTGGAACTTGCACGTGGACCTAGTATATGTGTCCAAGTGTGGTGGAAGGTCCATGGATGCAATGTCTAGATCCGCGGTCTGACCTTCTTCACATGCGTGCGATAACACTTAGTAGATTCCTGGACGTGTAGGGGTAACAGTCCCGCTGCGGGTATACCGGGGTACTAGCATGTGCTCTAAGGTCCCAACCTTTGTTTTCCATGTAGATATGACCTAAAAAAAGCTAAACCAACAAAAAAGCGCGTTGTCTGAACCTCGTACTAAGAAAGCTACAGGGGTAGACCTGCGGGCCCCACCGACTAGGGTTTCGTTGGAAAAGGACCGCCGGAGCTCCGGAATCCCACTAGAACTTGCACGTGGACCTAGTATATGTGTACAAGTGTGGTGGAAGGTCCATGGATGCAATGTCTAGATCCCCGGTCTGACCTTCCTCACATGCGTGCGATAACACTTAGTAGATTCCTCAACGTGTAGGGGTAACTGTCCCGCTGCGGGTATAGCGGGGGGCTAGCATGTGCTATAAGGTCCCAACCTTTGTTTTCCATGTAGATATGACCTAAACAAAGATAAACCAACAAAAAAGCGCGTTGTCTGAACCTCGTACTAAGAGAGCTACACGGGTAGAGCCGCGGGCCCCACCGACTAGGGTTTCGCTGGAAAAGGACCACTGGAGCTCCAGAATCCCACAGGAACTTCCACGTGGACCTAGTATATGTGTCCAAATGTGGTGGAAGGTCCACGGATGCAATGTCTAGATCCCCGGTCTGACCTTCCTCACATGTGTGCGATAACACTTAGTAGATTCCTCAACGTGTAGGGGTAACAGTCCCGCTGCGGGTATACCGGGGGGCTAGCATGTGCTATAAGGTCCCAACCTTTTTTTTCCATGTAGTTATGACATAAACAAAGCTAAACCAACAAAAAAGCGCGTTGTCTGAACCTCGTACTAAGAAAGCTACAGGGGTAGACCCGCGTGCGATAACACTTTGTAGATTCCTGGACGTGTAGGGGTAACAGTCCCGCTACGGGTATACCGGAGGTTAGCATGTGCTCTAAGGTCCCAACCTTCGTTTTCCATGTAGATATGACCTAAAGAAAGCTAAACCAACAAAAAAGCGCATTGTCTGAACCTCGTACTAACAAAGCTACAGGGGTAGACCCGCGGGCCTCACCGACTAGGGTTTCGCTGGAAAAGGACTGCCGGAGTTCTAGAATCCCACTGGAACTTGCACGTGGACCTAGTATATGTGTCCAAGTGTGGTGGAAGGTCCATGGATGCAGTGTCTAGATCCCCGGTCTGACCTTCTTCACATGCGTCCGATAACACTTAGTAGATTCCTGGACGTGTAGTGGTAACTGTCCCGCTGCGGGTATACCGGGGGACTAGCATGTGCTATAAGGTCTCAACCTTCGTTTTCCATGTACATATGACCTAAACAAAGCTAAACCAACAAAAAAGCGCATTGTCTGAACCTTGTACTAAGAAAGCTAGAGGGGTAGACCCGCGTGCGATAATACTTAGTAGATTCCTGGACGTGTAGGGGTAACAGTCCCGCTGCGGGTATACCGTGGGGTTAGCATGTGCTATAAGGTCCCAACCTTTGTTTTCCATGTAGATATGACCTAAACAAAGCTAAACCAATAAAAAAGCGCGTTGTCTGAACCTTGTACTAAGAACGCTATAGGGGTAGACCCGCGGGCCCCACCGACTAGGGTTTCACTAGAAAAGGACCGTCGGAGATCCCGAATCCTACTGCAACTTGCACGTGGACCTAGTATATGTGTCCAAGTGTGGTGGAAGGTCCATGGATGCAATGTCTAGAACCCGGTCTGACGTTCTTCACATGCGTGCGATAACACTTAGTAGATTCCTGGACGTGTAGGGTAACAGTCCCGCTGCGGGTATACCGGGGGGCTAGCATGTGCTATAAGGTCCCAACCTTTGTTTTCCATGTAGATATGACCTAAAAAAAGCTAAACCAACAAAAAAGCGTGTTGTCTTAACCTCGTACTAAGGAAGCTACAGGGGTAGATCTGCGGGCCCCACCGACTAGGTTTTTGCTAGAAAACGACCGCCGGAGCTCTGAAATCCCACTGGAACTTGCACGTGGACCTAGTATATGTGTCCAGGTGTGGTGGAAGGTCCATGGATGCAATGTCTAGATCCCCGGTCCGACCTTCTTCACATGCGTGCGATAACACTTAGTAGATTCCTGGACATGTAGGGGTAACAGTCCCGCTGCAGGTATACCGGGGGGCTAGCATGTGCTATAAGGTTCCAACCTTTGTTTTACATGTAGATATGACCTAAACAAAGCTAACCCAACAAAAAATGGCATTGTCTGAACCTCGTACTAAGAAAGCTACAGGGGTAGACCCGCAGGCCCCACCGACTAGGGTTTCGCTGGAAAAGGATTGTCGGAGCTCCGGAATCCCACTGGAACTTGCACGTGGACCTAGTATATGTGTTCAAGTGTGGTGGAAGGTCCATGTATGCAGTGTCTAGATCCCCAGTCTGACCTTCTTCACATGCGTGCGATAACACTTAGTAGATTCCTGGACGTGTAGGGGTAACGGTCCCGCTGCGGGTATACCGGGGGGCTACCATGTGCTATAAGGTCCCAACCTTTGTTTTCCATGTAGATATGACCTAAACAATGCTAAACCAACAAAAAAGTGCGTTGTTTGAACCTCGTACTAAGAAAGCTACAGGGGTAGATCTGCGGGCCCCACCAACTAGGGTTTCGCAGGAAAACGACCGCCGGAGGTCCGAAATCCCACTGGAACTTGCACGTGGACCTAGTATATGTGTCCAGGTGTGGTGGAAGGTCCATGGATGCAATGTCTAGATCCCCGGTCTGACCTTCTTCACATGCGTGCGATAACACTTAGTAGATTCCTGGACGTGTAGGGGTAACAGTCCCGTTGCGGGTATACCGGGGGGATAGCATGTGCTATAAGGTCCCAACCTTTGTTTTCCATGTCGATATGACCTAAACAAAGCTAAACCAACAAAAAAGCGTGTTGTCTGAACCTCGTACTAAGAAAGCTACAGGGGTAGACCCGCCGGCCCCACCGACTAGGGTTTCGCTTGAAAAGGACCGTCGGAGCTCCGGAATCCCACTGGTACTTGCACGTGGACCTAGTATATGTGTCCAAGTGTGGTGGAAGGTCCATGGATGCAGTGTCTAGATCCCCGGTCTGACCTTCTTCACATGCTGCGATAAAATTTAGTAGATTCCTCGACGTGTAGGGGTAACAGTCCCGCTACGGGTATACCGGGGGGTTAGCATGTGCTATAAGGTCCCAACCTTTGTTTTCCATGTAGATATGACCTAAACTAATCTAAACCAACAAAACAGCGCGTTGTTTGAACCTCGTACTAAGAAAGCTACAGGGGTAGACCCGCGTGCGATAACACTTAGTAGATTCCTGGACGTGTAGGGGTAACAGTCCCGCTTCGGGTATACCAGGGGGCTAGCATGTTCTATAAGGTCCCAACCTTTGTTTTCCATGTAAATATGACCTAAACAAAAGCTAAACCAACAAAAATGCGCGTTGTCTGAACCTCGTACTAAGAAAGCTACAGGGGTAGACCCGCGGGCCCCACCGAGTAGGGTTTCGCTTGAAAAGGACCGCCGGAGCTCCCGGAATCCCACTGGAACTTGCATGTGGACCTAGTATATGTGTCCAAGTGTGGTGGATGGTCCATGTATGCAATGTCTAGATCCCCGGTCTGACCTTCTTCACATGCGTGTGATAACACTTAGTAGATTCCTGGAGATGTAGGGGTAACAGTCCCGCTGCGGGTATACCGGGGGCTACATGTGCTATAAGGTCCCAACCTTTGTTTTCCATGTAGTTATGAACTAAACAAAGCTAAACCATAAAAAATCGCGTTGTCTGAACCTCGTACTAAGAAAGCTACAGGGGTAGACCCGCATGCGATAACACTTAGTAGATTCCTAGACGTGTTGGGGTAACAGTCCCGCTGCGGGTATACCAGGGGCTAGCATGTGCTATAAGGTCCCAACCTTTGTTTTCCATGTAGATATGATCTAAACAACGCTAAACCAACAAAAAAGCGCGTTGTCTGAACCTCGTACTAAGAAAGCTACAGGGGTAGACCTGTGGGCCCCACCGACTAGGGTTTCGCTGGAAAAGGACCGCCGGAGCTCCGAAATCCCACTGGAACTTGCATGTGGACCTAGTATATGTGTCCAGGTGTGGTGGAAGGTGCATGGATGCAATGTCTAGATCCCCGGGCTGACCTTCTTCACATGCGTTCGATAACACTTAGTAGATTCCTCGACGTGTAGGGGTAACAGTCCCGCTACAGGTATACCGGGGGGCTAGCATGTGCTATAAGGTCCCAACCTTTGTTTTCCATGTAGATATGACCTAAACAAAAGCTAAACCTACAAAAAAGCGCGTTGTCTCAACCTCGTACTAAGAAAGCTATAGGGGTAGACCCACAGGCCCCTCCGACTAGTGTTTCGCTGGCAAAGGACCGCCGGAGCTCCCGGAATCCCACTGGAACTTGCACGTGGACCTAATATATGTGTCCAAGTGTGGTGGAAGGTCCATGTATGCAGTGTCTAGATCCCCGGTCTGACCTTCTTCACATGCGTGCGATTACACTTAGTAGATTCCTGGACGTGTAGGGGTAACAGTCCCGCTGCGGGTATACCGGGGGGCTAGCATGTGCTATAAGGTCCCAACCTTTGTTTTCCATGTAGTTATGACCTAAACAAAGCTAAACTAACAAAAAAGCGCGTTGTCTAAACCTCGTACTAAGAAAGCTACAGGGGTAGACCCGCGTGCGATAACACTTAGTAGATTCCTAGATCTGTAGGGGTAATAGTCCCGCTGTGGGTATACCGGGGGCTAGCATGTGCTATAAGGTCCCAACCTTTGTTTTCCATGTAGATATGACCTAAATAAAGCTAAAGCAACAAAAAAGCGCGTTGTCTGAACCTCGTACTAAGAAACTACAGGGGTAGACCTGCGGGCCCCACCGACTAGGGTTTCGCTGGAAAAGGACCGCCGGAGCTCCGGAAACCCACTAGAACTTGCACGTGGACCTAGTATATGTGTCCAGGTGTGGTGGAAGGTCCATGGATGCAATGTCTAGATCCCCGGTGTGACCTTGTTCACATGCGTGCGATAACACTCAGTAGATTCCTCGACGTGTAGGGGTAACAGTCTCGCTGCGGCTATACCAGGGGGCTAGCATGTGCTATAAGGTCCCAACCTTTGTTTTCCTTGTATATATGACCTAAACAAAGATAAACCAACAAAAAAGCGCGTTGTCTGAACCTCGTACTTAGAGAGCTACACGGGTAGACCCGCGTGCGATATACTTAGTAGATTCCTAGACGTGTAGGGGTAACAGTCCCGCTGCGGGTATACCGGGGGCTAGCATGTGCTATAAGGTCCCAACCTTTGTTTTCCATCTAGATATGACCTAAACAAAGCTAAAACAACAAAAAAGCGTGTTGTCTAAACCTCGTACTAAGAAAGCTACAGCGGTAGACCTGCAGGCCGCACCGACTAGGGTTTCGCTTGAAAAGGACCGTCAGAGCTCCAGAATCCCACTTAAACTTGCACGTGGACCTAGTATATGTGTCCAAGTGTGGTGGAAGGTCCATGGATGCAGTGAATAGATCCCCGGTCTGATCTTCTTCACATGCGTGCGATAACACTTTGTAGATTCCTGGACGTGTAGGGGTAACAGTTCCGCTGCGGGTATACCGGGGGGTTAGCATGTGCTATAAGGTCCCAACCTTTGTTTTCCATGTAGATATGACCTAAACAAAGCTAAACCAACAAAAAAGCGCGTTGTTTGAACCTCGTACTAAGAAAGCTACAGGGGTAGACCCGCGTGCGATAACACTTTGTAGATTCCTGGACGTGTAGGGGTAACAGTCCCGCTGCGGGTATACTGGGGGGCTAGCATGTGCTATAAGGTCCCAACCTTTGTTTTCCATGTAGATATGACCTAAACAAAAGCTAAACCAACAAAAAAGTGCGTTGTCTCAACCTCATACTAAGAAAGCTACAGGGGTAGACCCGCGGGCCCCACTGACTAGGGTTCTGCTGGAAAAGGACCGCCGGAGCTCCTGGAATCCCGCTGGAACTTGCACGTGGACCTAGTATATGGGTCCAAGTGTGGTGTAAGGTCCATGGATGCAATGTCTAGATCCCCGGTCTGACCTTCTTCACATGCGTGCGATAACACTTAGTAGATTCCTGGACATGTAGGGGTAACAGTCCCGCTGCGGGTATACCGGGGGGCTAGCATGTGCTATAAGGTACCAACCTTTGTTTTCCATGTAGTTATGAACTAAACAAAGCTAAACCATAAAAAAATCGCGTTATCTGAACCTCGTACTAAGAAAGCTACAGGGGTAGACCCACGGGCCCCACCGACTAGGGTTTCACTAGAAAAGGACCGCCGGAGCTCCGGAATCCCACTGGAACTTACACGTGGACCTAGTATATGTGTCCAAGTGTGGTGGAAGGTCCATGGATGCAATGTCTAGATCCCCGGTCTGACCTTCTTCACATGCGTGCGATAACACTTAGTAGATTCCTGGACATGTAGGGGTAACAGTCCCGCTGCGGGTATACCGGGCGGCTAGCATGTGCTATAAGGTCCCAACCTTTGTTTTCCATGTAGTTATGACGTAAACAAAGCTAAACCAACAAAAAAGCGCGTTATCTCAACCCCGTACTAAGAAAGCTACAGGGGTAGACCCGCGGGCCCCACCGACTAGGGGTTTGCTGGAAAAGGACCGCCGGAGCTCCCGAAATCCCACTGGAACTTGCACGTGGACTTAGTATATGGGTCCAAGTGTGGTGGAAGGGCAATGGATGCAATGTCTAGATCCCTGGTCTGACCTTCTTCACATGCGTGCGATCACAGTTAGTAGATTCCTGGACATGTAGGGGTAATAGTCCCGCTGCGGGTATACCAGGGGGCTAGCATGTGCTATAAGGTCCCAACCTTTGTTTTCCATGTAGATATGACCTAAACAAAAGCTAAACCAACAAAAAAGCGCGTTGTCTGAACCTCGTACTAAGAAAGCTTCAGGGGTAGACCCGCGGCCCGACCGACTAGGATTCGCCGGAAAAGGACCACTGGAGCTCCAGAATCCCACTGGAACTTGCACGTGGACCTAGTATATGGGTCCAAGTGTGGTGGAAGGGCAATGGATGCAATGTCTAGATCCCTGGTCTGACCTTCTTCACATGCGTGCGATCACAGTTAGTAGATTCCTGGACGTGTAGGGGTAACAGTCCCGCTGCGGGTATACCGGGGGGCTAGCATGTGCTATAAGGTCCCAACCTTTGTTTTCCATGTAGATATGACCTAAACAAACCTAAATCAACAAAAAAGAGCGTTGTCTGAACCTCGTACAAAGAAAGCTACAGGGGTAGACCCGCGTGCGATAACACTTTGTAGATTCCTGGACGTGTAGGGGTAACAGTCCCGCTACGGGTATACCGGGGGTTAGCATGTGCTATAAGGTCCCAACCTTTGTTTTCCATGTAGATATGACCTAAACAAAGCTAAACCAACAAAAAAGCGCATTGTCTGAACCTCGTACTAACAAAGCTACAGGGGTAGACCCGCGGGCCCCACCAACTAGGGTTTCGCTGGAAGAGGACCGCCGGAGTTCAGAATCCCACTGGAACTTGCATGTGGACCTAGTATATGTGTCCAAGTGTGGTGGAACGTCCATGGATGCAATGTCTAGATCCCCGGTCTGACCTTCGTCACGTGCTTGCGATAACACTTAGTATATTCCTAGACGTGTAGGGGTAACAGTCCCGCTGCGGGTATACCGGGGGGCTAGCATGTGCTATAAGGTCTCAACCTTCGTTTTCCATGTAGATATGACCCAAAAAAAGCTAAACCAACAAAAAAGCACGTTGTTTGAACCTCGTACTAAGAAATCTACAGGGGTAGACCCGCGTGCGATAATACTTAGTAGATTCCTGGACGTGTAGGGGTAACAGTCCTGCTGCGGGTATACCGTGGGGCTAGCATGTGCTATAAGGTCCCAACCTTTGTTTTCCATGTAGATATGACCTAAACAAAGCTAAACCAATAAAAAAGCACGTTGTGTGAACCTCGTACTAAGAAAGCTATAGGGGTAGACCCGCGGGCCCCACCGACTAGGGTTTCACTAGAAAAGGACCGCCTGAGATCCCGAATCCTACTGGAACTTGCACGTGGACCTAGTATATGTGTCCAAGTGTGGTGGAAGGTGCGTGGATGCAATGTCTAGATCCCCGGTCTGACATTCTTCACATGCGTGCGATAACACTTAGTAGATTCCTGCACGTGTAGGGTTAACAGTCCCGCAGCGGGTATACCGGGGGGCTAGCATGTTCTATAAGGTCCCAACCTTTGTTTTCCATGTAGATATGACCTAAACAAAGCTAAACCAACAAAAAAGAGCGTTGTCTGAACCTCGTAATAAGAAAGCTACGGGGGTAGACCCGCGTGCGATAACACTTAGTAGATTCCTGGACGTGTAGGGGTAACAGTCTCGCTACAGGTATACCGGGGGGCTAGCATGTGCTATAAGGTCCCAACCTTTGTTTTCCATGTAGATATGACCTAAACAAAGCTAAACCAACAAAAAAGCGCGTTGTCTGAACCTCGTACTAAGAAAGTTACAGGGGTAGACCCGCGGGCCCCACCGACTAGGGTTTCGCTAGAAAAGGACCGCCAGAGTTCCAAAATCCCACTGGAACTTGCACGTGGACCTAGTATATGTGTCCAAGTGTGGTGGAAGGTCTATGGATGCAATGTCTAGATCCCCGGTCTGACCTTCTTCACATGCGTGCGATAACACTTAGTAGATTCCTGGACGTGTAGGGGTAACAGTCCCGCTGCGGGTATACCGGGGGGCTAGCATGTGCTATAAGGTCCCAAGCTTTGTTTTCCATGTAGATATGACCTAAATAAAGCTAAACCAACAAAAAAGCACGTTGTCTGAACCTCGTACTAAGAAAGCTACAAGGGTAGACCTGCGAGCGATAATACTTAGTAGATTCCTAGACGTGTAGGGGTAACAGTCCCGCTGCGGGTATACCGGGGGGCTAGCGTGTGCTATAAGGTCCCAACCTTTGTTTTCCATGTAGATATGACCTCAACAAAGCTAAACCAATAAAAAGCGCGTTGTCTGAACCTCGTACTAAGAAAGCTATAGGGGTAGACCCGCGGGCCCCACTGACTAGGGTTTCACTAGAAAAGGACCGCCGGAGCTCCCGAATCCTACTGGAACTTGCACGTGGACCTAGTATATGTGTACAAGTGTGGTGGAAGGTCCATGGATGCAATGTCTAGATCCCCGGTCTGACGTTCTTCACATGCATGCGATAACACTTAGTAGATTCCTAGACGTGTAGGGGTAACAGTCCCGCTGCGGGTATACCGGGGGGCTAGCATGTGCTATAAGGTCCCAACCTTTGTTTTCCATGTAGATATGACCTAAACAAATCTAAACCAACAAAAAAGAGCATTGTATGAACCTCGTACTAAGAAAGCTACAGGGGTAGACCCGCGTGCGATAACACTTAGTAGATTCCTGGACGTGTAGGGGTAACAGTCTCGCTACGGGTAACCGGGGGGCTAGCATCTGCTATAAGGTCCCAACCTTTGTTTTCCATGTAGATATGACCTAAACAAAGCTAAACCAATAAAAATCGCGTTGTTTGAACCTCGTACTAAGAAAGCTATAGGGTAGACCCGCGGGCCCCACTGACTAGGGTTTCACTAGAAAAGAAACCGCCGGAGCTCCCGAATCCTACTGGAACTTGCACGTGGACCTGACCTTCTTCACATGCGTGCGATAACACTTAGTAGATTCCTGGACGTGTCGGGATAACAGTCCCGCTGCGGGTATACCGTGGGGCTAGCATCTGCTATAACGTCCCAACCTTTGTTTTCCATGTAGATATGACCTAAACAAAGCTAAACCAACAAAAAAGCGTGTTGTCTGAACCTCGTACTAAGAAAGCTACAGGGGTAGACCCGCGGGCCCCACCGACTAGGGTTTCGCTGGAAAAGGACCGCCGGAGTTCCAGAATCCCACTGGAACTTGCACGTGGACCTAGTATATGTGTCCAAGTGTGGTGGAAGGTCTATGAATGCAATGTCTAGATCCCCGGTCTGACCTTCTTCACATGCGTGCGATAACACTTAGTAGATTCCTGGACGTGTAGGGGTAACAGTCCCGCTGCGGGTATACCAGGGGGCTAGCATGTGCTATAAGGTCCCAACCTTTGTTTTCCATGTAGATATGACCTAAAAAAAGCTAAACCAACAAAAAAGCGCGTTGTCTGAACCTCGTACTAAGAAAGCTACAGGGGTAGACCCGCGAGCGATAATACTTAGTAGATTCCTGGACGTGTAGGTGTAACAGTCCCGCTGCGGGTATACCGGGGGGCTAGCATGTGCTATAAGGTCCCAACCTTTGTTTTCCATGTAGATATGACCTAAACAAAGCTAAACCAATAAAAAGCGCGTTGTTTGAACCTCGTACTAAGAAAGCTATAGGGGTAGACCCGCGGGCCCCACTGACTAGGGTTTCACTAGAAAAGGACCGCCGGAGCTCCCGAATCCTACTGGAACTTGCACGTGGACCTGACCTTCTTCACATGTGTGCAATAACACTTAGTAGATTCCTGGACGTGTAGGGATAACAGTCCCACTGCGGGTATACCGGGGGGCTTGCCTGTGCTATAAGGTCCCAACCTTTGTTTTCCATGTAGATATGACCTAAACGAAGCTAAACCAACAAAAAAGCGTGTTGTCTGAACCTCGTACTAAGAAAGATACAGGGGTAGACCCGCGTGCGATAACACTTAGTAGATTCTTGGACGTGTAGGGGTAACAGTCCCGCTGCGGGTATACCGGGGGGCTAGCATGTGCTATAAGGTCCCAACCTTTGTTTTCCATGTAGATATGACCTAAACAAAAGTTAAACCAACAAAAAAGCGCGTTGTCTCAACCTCGTAATAAGAAAGCTACAAGGGTAGACCCGCGGGCCCCACCGACTAGGGGTTCACAGGAAAAGGACCGCCGGAGCTCCGGAATCCCACTGGAACTTGCACGTGGACCTAGTATATGTGTCCAAGCGGGGTGGAAGGTCCAATGATGCAATGTCTAGATCCCCGGTCTGACCTTCTTCACATGCGTGCGATAACACTTAGTAGATTCCTGGACGTGTAGGGGTAACAGTCCCGCTGCGGGTATACCGGGGGCTAACATGTGCTATAAGGTCCCCACCTTTGTTTTCCATGTAGATATGACCTAAGCAATGATAAACCAACAAAAAAGCGTGTTGTCTGAACCTCGTACTAAGAAAGCTACAGGGGTAGACCCGCGTGCCATAACACTTAGTAGATTCCTAGACGTGTAGGCGTAACAGTCCCGCTGCGGGTATACCGGGGGGCTAGCATGTGCTATAAGGTCCCAACCTTTGTTTTCCATCTAGATATGACCTAAACAAAGCTAAACCAACAAAAAAGCGTGTTGTCTGAACCTCGTACTAAGAAAGCTACAGGGGTAGACCCGCAGGCCCCACCGACTAGGGTTTCACTGGAAAAGGATCGTCGGAGCTCCGGAATCCCACTAGAACTTGCACGTGGACCTAGTATATGTGTCCAAGTGTGGTGGAAGGTCCATGTATGCAGTGTCTAGATCCCCGGTCTGACCTTCTTCACATGCGTGCGATAACACTTAGTAGATTCCTGGACGTGTAGGGGTAACAGTCCCGCTGCGGGTATACCGGGGGGCTAGCATGTGCTATAAGGTCCCAACCTTTGTT
Organism: Avena sativa; assembly: GCA_916181665.1. NCBI lineage: Eukaryota > Viridiplantae > Streptophyta > Magnoliopsida > Poales > Poaceae > Avena > Avena sativa. The sequence goes on along the minus strand of OV702300.1, from coordinate 47,634,252 downwards.
TTCCTTGTAGATATGACCTAAACAATGCTAAACCAACAAAAAAGTGCGTTGTCTGAACCTCGTACTAAGAAAAGCTACAGGGGTAGATCTGCGGGCCCCACCGACTAGGGTTTCGCTAGAAAAGGACCGCCAGAGTTCCAAAATCCCACTGGAACTTGCACGTGGACCTAGTATATGTGTCCAAGTGTGGTGGAAGGACTATGGATGCAATGTCTAGATCCCCGGTCTGACCTTCTTCACATGCGTGTGATAACACTTAGTAGATTCCTGGACGTGTAGGGGTAATAGTCCCGCTGCGGGTATACCGGGGGGCTAGCATGTGCTATAAGGTCCCAACCTTTGTTTTCCGTGTAGATATGACCTAAATAAAGCTAAACCAACAAAAAAGCACGTTGTCTGAACCTCGTACTAAGAAAGCTACAAGGGTAGACCCGCGAGCGATAATACTTAGTAGATTCCTAGACGTGTAGGGGTAACAGTCCCGCTGCGGGTATACCGGGGGGCTAGCGTGTGCTATAAGGTCCCAACCTTTGTTTTCCATTTAGATATGACCTCAACAAAGCTAAACCAATAAAAAGCGCGTTGTCTGAACCTCGTACTAAGAAAGCTATAGGGGTAGACCCGCGGGCCCCACTGACTAGGGTTTCACTAGAAAAGGACCGCCGGAGCTCCCGAATCCTACTGGAACTTGCACGTGGACCTAGTATATGTGTCCAAGTGTGGTGGAAGGTCCATGGATGCAATGTCTAGATCCCCGGTCTGACGTTCTTCACATGCATGCGATAACACTTAGTAGATTCCTGGACGTGTAGGGGTAACAGTCCCGCTGCGGGTATACCGGGGGGCTAGCATGTGATATAAGGTCCCAACCTTTGTTTTCCATGTAGATATGACCTAAACAAATCTAAACCAACAAAAAAGAGCGTTGTATGAACCTCGTACTAAGAAAGCTACAGGGGTAGACCCGCGTGCGATAACACTTAGTAGATTCCTGGACGTGTAGGGGTAACAGTCTCGCTACGGGTAACCGGGGGGCTAGCATCTGCTATAAGGTCCCAACCTTTGTTTTCCATGTAGATATGACCTAAACAAAGCTAAACCAATAAAAAGCGCGTTGTTTGAACCTCGTACTAAGAAAGCTATAGGATAGACCCGCGGGCCCCACTGACTAGGGTTTCACTAGAAAAGGACCGCCGGAGCTCCCGAATCCTACTGGAACTTGCACGTGGACCTGACCTTCTTCACATGCGTGCGATAACACTTAGTATATTCCTGGACGTGTAGGGATAACAGTCCCGCTGCGGGTATACCGTGGGGCTAGCATCTGCTATAAGGTCCCAACCTTTGTTTTCCATGTAGATATGACCAAAACAAAGCTAAACCAACAAAAAAGCGTGTTGTCTGAACCTCGTACTAAGAAAGCTACAGGGGTACACCCGCGGGCCCCACCGACTAGGGTTTCGCTGGAAAAGGACCGCCGGAGTTCCAGAATCCCACTGGAACTTGCACGTGGACCTAGTATATGTGTCCAAGTGTGGTGGAAGGTCTATGAATGCAATGTCTAGATCCCCGGTCTGACCTTCTTCACATGCGTGCGATAACAGTTAGTAGATTCCTGGACGTGTAGGGGTAACAGTCCCGCTGCGGGTATACCGGGGGGCTAGCATGTGCTATTATGTCCCAACCTTTGTTTTCCATGTAGATATGACCTAAAAAAAGCTAAACCAACAAAAAAGCGCGTTGTCTGAACCTCGTACTAAGAAAGCTACAGGGGTAGACCCGCGAGCGATAATACTTAGTAGATTCCTGGACGTGTAGGTGTAACAGTCCCGCTGCGGGTGTACCGGGGGGCTAGCATGTGCTATAAGGTCCCAACCTTTGTTTTCCATGTAGATATGACCTAAACAAAGCTAAACCAATAAAAAGCGCGTTGTTTGAACCTCGTACTAAGAAAGCTATAGGGGTAGACCCGCAGGCCCCACTGACTAGGGTTTCACTAGAAAAGGACCGCCGGAGCTCCCGAATCCTACTGGAACTTGCACGTGGACCTGACCTTCTTCACATGCGTGCGATAACACTTAGTAGATTCCTAGACGTGTAGGGATAACAGTCCCACTGCGGGTATACCAGGGGGCTAGCATGTGCTATAAGGTCCCAACCTTTGTTTTCCATGTATATATGACCTAAACGAAGCTAAACCAACAAAAAAGCGCGTTGTCTCAACCTCGTACTAAGAAAGCTACAAGGGTAGACCCGCGTGCGATAACACTTAGTAGATTCTTGGACGTGTAGGGGTAACAGTCCCGCTGCGGGTATACCGGGGGGCTAGCATGTGCTATAAGGTCCCAACCTTTGTTTTCCATGTAGATATGACCTAAACAAAAGCTAAACCAACAAAAAAGCGCGTTATCTCAACCTCGTAATAAGAAAGCTACAAGGGTAGACCCGCGGGCCCCACCGACTGGGGGTTCACTGGAAAAGGACCGCCGGAGCTCCGGAATCCCACTGGAACTTGCACGTGGACCTAGTATATGTGTCCAAGCGGGGTGGAAGGTCCATCGATGCAATGTCTAGATCCCCGGTCTGACCTTCTTCACATGCGTGCGATAACACTTAGTAGATTCCTGGACGTGTAGGGGTAACAGTCCCGCTGCGGGTATACCGGGGGCTAGCATGTGCTATAAGGTCCCCACCTTTGTTTTCCATGTATATATGACCTAAACAATGCTAAACCAACAAAAAAGTGTGTTGTCTGAACCTCGTACTAAGAAAGCTACAGGGGTAGACCCGCGTGCGATAACACTTAGTAGATTCCTAGACGTGTAGGGGTAACAGTCCCGCTGCGGGTATACCGGGGGGCTAGAATGTGCTATAAGGTCCCAACCTTTGTATTCCATCTAGATATGACCTAAACAAAGCTAAACCAACAAAAAAGCGTGTTGTCTGAACCTCGTACTAAGAAAGCTACAGGGGTAAACCCGCAGGCCCCACCGACTAGGGTTTCACTGGAAAACGATCGTCGGAGCTCCGGAATCCCACTAGAACTTGCACGTGGACCTAGTATATGTGTCCAAGTGTGGTGGAAGGTCCATGTATGCAGTGTCTAGATCACCGGTCTGACCTTCTTCACATGCGTGCGATAACACTTAGTAGATTCCTGGACGTGTAGGGGTAACAGTCCCGCTGCGGGTATACCGGGGGGCTAGCATGTGCTATAAGGTCCCAACCTTTGTTTTCCATGTAGATATGACCTAAACAATGCTAAACCAACAAAAAAGTGCGTTGTCTGAACCTCGTACTAAGAAAGCTACAGGGGTAGATCTGCGGGCCCCACCGACTAGGGTTTCGCTGGAAAACGACCACCGGAGCTCCGAAATCCCACTGGAACTTGCACGTGGACCTAGTATATGTGTCCAGGTGTGGTAGAAGGTCCATGGATGCAATGTCTAGATCCCCGGTCTGACCTTCTTCACATGCGTGCGATAACACTTAGTAGATTCCTGGACGTGTAGGGGTAACAGTCCCGTTGCGGGTATACCGGGGGGATAGCATGTGCTATAAGGTCCCAACCTTTGTTTTCCATGTTGATATGACCTAAACAAAGCTAAAACAACAAAAAAGCGTGTTGTCTGAACCTCGTACTAAGAAAGCTACAGGGGTAGACCTGCAGGCCCCACCGACTAGGGTTTCGCTTGAAAAGGACCGTCGGAGCTCCGGAATCCCACTGGAACTTGCACGTGGACCTAGTATATGTGTCCAAGTGTGGTGGAAGGTCCATGGATGCAGTGTCTAGATCCCCGGTCTGACCTTCTTCACATGCGTGTGATAACACTTAGTAGATTCCTGGAGATGTAGGGGTAAGAGTCCCGCTGCGGGTATACCGGGGGGCTAGCATGTGCTATAAGGTCCCAACCTTTGTTTTTCATGTAGTTATGAACTAAACAAAGCTAAACCAACAAAAAATCGCGTTGTCTGAACCTCGTACTAAGAAAGCTACAGGGGTAGTCCCGCATGCGATAACACTTAGTAGATTCCTAGACGTGTAGGGGTAACAGTCCCGCTGCGGGTATACCGGGGGGCTAGCATGTGCTATAAGGTCCCAACCTTTGTTTTCCATGTAGATATGACCTAAACAAAGCTAAACCAACAAAAAAGCGCGTTGTTTGAACCTCGTACTAAGAAAGCTACAGGGGTAGACCTGCGGGCCCACCGACTAGGGTTTCGCTGGAAAAGGACCGCCGGAGCACCGAAATCCCATTGGAACTTGCACGTGGACCTAGTATATGTGTCCAGGTGTGGTGTAAGGTCCATGGATGCAATGTCTAGATCCCGGGCTGACCTTCTTCACATGCGTGCGATAACACTTAGTAGATTCCTGGACGTGTAGGGGTAACAGTCCCGCTGCAGGTATACCGGGGGGCTAGCATGTGCTATAATGTCCCAACCTTTGTTTTCCATGTATATATGACCTAAAAAAAGCTAAACCAACAAAAAAGCGCGTTGTCTAAACCTCGTACTAAGAAAGCTACAGGGGTAGACCCGCGTGTGATAACACTTAGTAGATCCTAGACGTGTAGGGGTAACAGTCCCGCTGCGGGTATACCGAGGGGCTAGCATGTGCTATAAGGTCCCAACCTTTGTTTTCCATCTAGATATGACCTAAACAAAGCTAAACCAACAAAAAAGCGTGTTGTCTGAATCTCGTACTAAGAAAGCTACAGGGGTAGACCCGCAGGCCCCACCGACTAGGGTTTCGCTTGAAAAGGACTGTCGGAGCTCCGGAATCCCACTGGAACTTGCACGTGGACCTAGTATATGTGTCCAAGTGTGGTGGAAGGTCCATGGATGCAGTGTCTAGATCCCCGGTCTGACCTTCTTCACATGCGTGCGATAACACTTAGTAGATTCCTGGACGTGTAGCGGTAACAGTACCGCTGCGGGTATACCGGGGGGTTAGCATGTGCTATAAGGTCCCAACCTTTGTTTTCCATGTAGATATGACCTAAACAAAGCTAAACCAACAAAAAAGCGTGTTGTCTGAACCTCGTACTAACAAAGCTACAGGGGTAGACCCGCAGGCCCCACCGACTAGGGTTTCGCTGGAAAAGGACCGTCGGAGCTCCGGAATCCCACGGGAACTTGCACGTGGACCTAGTATATGTGTCCAAGTGTGGTGGAAGGTCCATGTATGCAGTGTCTAGATCCCCGGTCTGACCTTCTTCACATGCGTGCGATAACACTTAGTAGATTCCTGGACATGTAGGGGTAACAGTCCCGCTGCGGGTATACTAGGGGGCTACCATGTGCTATAAGGTCCCAACCTTTGTTTTACATGTAGATATGAAGTAAACAATGCTAAACCAACAAAAAAGTGCGTTGTCTGAACCTCGTACTAAGAAAGCTACAGGGGTAGATCTGCGGGCCCCACCGACTAGGGTTTCGCTGGAAAACGACCGCCGGAGCTCCGAAATCCCACTGCAACTTGCACGTGGACTTAGTATATGTGTCCAGGTGTGGTAGAAGGTCCATGGATGCAATGTCTAGATCCCCGGTCTGACCTTCTTCACATGCATGCGATAACACTTAGTAGATTCCTGGACGTGTAGGGGTAACAGTCCCGGTGCGGGTATACCGGGGGGATAGCATGTGCTATAAGGTCCCAACCTTTGTTTTCCATGTTGATATGACCTAAACAAAGCTAAAACAACAAAAAAGCGTGTTGTCTGAACCTCGTACTAAGAAAGCTACTGGGGTAGACCCGCAGGCCCCACCGACTAGGGTTTCTCTTGAAAAGGACCGTCGGAGTTCCGGAATTCCACTGGAACTTGCACGTGGACCTAGTATATGTGTCCAAGTGTGGTGGAAGGTCCATGGATGCAGTGTCTAGATCCCCGGTCTGACCTTCTTCACATGCGTGCGATAACACTTAGTAGATTCCTGGACGTGTAGGGGCAATAGTCCCGCTATGGGTATACCGGGGGTTAGCATGTGCTATAAGGTCCCAACCTTTGTTTTCCATGTAGATATGACCTAAACTAATCTAAACCAACAAAAAAGCGTGTTGTCTGAACCTCGTACTAAGAAAGCTACAGGGGTAGACCCGCGTGCGATAACACTTAGTAGATTCCTGGATGTGTAGGGGTAACAGTCCCGCTTCGGGTATACCGGGGGGCTAGCATGTGCTATAAGGTCCCAACCTTTGTTTTCCATGTAAATATGACCTAAACAAAAGCTAAACCAACAAAAATGCGCGTTGTCTGAACCTGGTACTAAGAAAGCTACAGGGGTAGACCCGCGGGCCCCACCGACTAGGGTTTCGCTAGAAAAGGACCGCCGGAGCTCCCGAAATCCCACTGGAACTTGCACGTGGACCTAGTATATGTGTCCAAGTGTGGTGGAAGGTCCATGTATGCAATGTCTAGATCCCCGGTCTGACCTTCTTCACATGCGTGTGATAACACTTAGTAGATTCCTGGAGATGTAGGGGTAACAGTCCCACTGCGGGTATACCGGGGGGCTAGCATGTGCTATAAGGTCCCAACCTTTGTTTTCCATGTAGTTATGAACTAAACAAAGCTAAACCAACAAAAAATTGCGTTGTCTGAACCTCGTACTAAGAAAGCTACAGGGGTAGACCCGCATGCGATAACACTTAGTAGATTCCTAGACGTGTAGGTGTAACAGTCCCGCTGCGGGTATACCGGGGGGCTAACATGTGCTATAAGGTCCCAACCTTTGTTTTCCATGTAGATATGACCTAAACAAAGCTAAACCAACAAAAAAAGCATTGTCTGAACCTCGTACTATGAAAGCTACAGGGGTAGACCTGCGGGCCCCACCGACTAGGGTTTCGCTGGAAAAGGACCGCCGGAGCACCGAAATCCCACTGGAACTTGCACGTGGACCTAGTATATGTGTCCAGGTGTGGTGGAAGGTCCATGGATGCAATGTCTAGAACCCCGGGCTAACCTTCTTCACATGCGTGCGATAACACTTAGAAGATTCCTGGACTTGTAGGGGTAACAGTCCCGCTGCAGGTATACCGGGGGGCTAGCATGTGCTATAAGGTCCCAACCTTTGTTTTCCATGTAGATATGACCTAAAAAAAGCTAAACCAACAAAAAAGCGCATTGTCTAAACCTCGTACTAAGAAAGCTATAGGGGTAGACCCGCGTGCGATAACACTTAGTAGATCCTAGACGTGTAGGGGTAACAGTCCCGCTGCGGGTATACCGGGGGGCTAGCATGTGCTATAAGGTCCCAACCTTTGTTTTCCATCTAGATATGACCTAAACAAAGCTAAACCAACAAAAAAGCGTGTTGTCTGAATATCGTACTAAGAAAGCTACAGGGGTAGACCCGCAGGCCCCACCGACTAGGGTTTCGCTTGCAAAGGACTGTCGGAGCTCCGGAATCCCACTGGAACTTGCACGTGGACCTAGTATATGTGTCCAAGTGTGGTGGAAGGTCCATGGATGCAGTGTCTAGATCCCCGGTCTGACCTTCTTCACATGCGTGTGATAACACTTAGTAGATTCCTGGAGATGTAGGGTAACAGTCCCGCTACGGGTATACCGGGGGGCTAGCATGTGCTATAAGGTCCCAACCTTTGTTTTCCATGTAGTTATGAACTAAACAAAGCTAAAACAACAAAAAATCGCGTTGTCTGAACCTCGTACTAAGAAAGCTACAGGGGTAGACCTGCGGGCCCCACCGACTAGGGTTTCGCTGGAAATGGACCGTCGGAGCTCCGGAATCCCACTGGAACTTGCACGTGGACCTAGTATATGTGTCCAAGTGTGGTGGAAGGTCCATGTATGTAGTGTCTAGATCCCCGGTCTGACCTTCTTCACATGCATGCGATAACACTTAGTAGATTCCTGGACGTGTAGGGGTAACAGTCCCGCTGCGGGTATACCGGGGGCTAGCATGTGCTATAAGGTCCCAACCTTTGTTTTCCATGTAGATATGACCTAAACAATGCTAAACCAACAAAAAAGTGTGTTGTCTGAACCTCGTACTAAGAAAGCTAGAGGGGTAGATCTGCGGGCCCCACCGACTAGGGTTTCGCTGGAAAATGACCGCCGGAGCTCCGAAATACCACTGGAACTTGCACGTGGACCTAGTATATGTGTCCAGGTGTGGTAGAAGGTCCATGGATGCAATGTCTAGATCCCCGGTCTGACCTTCTTCACATGCGTGCGATAACACTTAGTAGATACCTGGACGTGTAGGGCTAACAGTCCCGTTGCGGGTATACCGGGGGGATAGCATGTGCTATAAGGTCCCAACCTTTGTTTTCCATGTTGATATGACCTAAACAAAGCTAAAACAAAAAAAAAGCGTGTTGTCTGAACCTCGTACTAAGAAAGCTACAAGGGTAGACCCGCAGGCCCCACCGACTAGGGTTTCGCTTGAAAAGGACCCTCGGAGTTCCGGAATCCCACTGGAACTTGCACGTGGACCTAGTATATGTGTCCAAGTGTGGTGGAAGGTCCATGGATGCAGTGTCCAGATCCCCGGTCTGACCTTCTTCACATGCGTGCGATAACACTTTGTAGATTCCTGGACGTGTAGGGGTAATAGTCCCGCTATGGGTATACCGGGGGGTTAGCATGTGCTCTAAGGTCCCAACCTTTGTTTTCCATGTAGATATGACCTAAACAAATCTAAACCAACAAAAAAGCGCGTTGTCTGAACCTCGTACTAAGAAAGCTACAGGGGTAGACCCGCGTGCAATAACACTTAGTAGATTCCTGGACGTGTAGGGGTAACCGTCCTGCTTCGGGTATACCGGGGGGCTAGCATGTGCTATAAGGTCCCAACCTTTGTTTTCCATGTAAATATGACCTAAACCAAAGCTAAACCAACCAAAATGCGCGTTGTGTGAACCTGGTACTAAGAAAGCTACAGGGGTAGACCCGCGGGCCCCACCGACTAGGGTTTCGCTAGAAAAGGACCGCCGGAGCTCCCGGAATCCCACTGGAACTTGCACGTGGACCTAGTATATGTGTCCAAGTGTGGTGGAAGGTCCATGTATGCAATGTCTAGATCCCCGGTCTGACCTTCTTCACATGCGTGTGATAACACTTAGTAGATTCCTGGAGATGTAGGGGTAACAGTCCCGCTGCAGGTATACCGGGGGGCTAGCATGTGCTATAAGGTCCCAACCTTTGTTTTCCATGTAGTTATGAACTAAACAAAGCTAAACCAACAAAAAAGCGCGTTGTCTGAACCTCATACTAAGAAAGCTACAGGGGTAGACCCGCATGCGATAACACTTTGTAGATTCCTAGACGTGTAGGTGTAACAGTCCCGCTGCGGGTATACCGGGGGGCTAGCATGTGCTATAAGGTCCCAACCTTTGTTTTCCATGTAGATATGACCTAAACAAAGCTAAACCAACAAAAAAGCGTGTTGTCTGAACGTCGTACTAAGAAAGCTACAGGGGTAGACATGCGGGCCCCACCGACTAGGGTTTCGCTAGAAAAGGACCGTCGGAGCACCGAAATCCCACTGGAACTTGCACGTGGACCTAGTATATGTGTCCAGGTGTGGTGGAAGGTCCATGGATGCAATGTCTAGAACCCCGGGCTAACCTTCTTCACATGCGTGCGATAACACTTAGAAGATTCCTGGACGTGTAGGGGTAACAGTCCCGCTGCAGGTATACCGGGGGGCTAGCATGTGCTATAAGGTCCCAACCTTTGTTTTCCATGTAGATATGACCTAAAAAAAGCTAAACCAACAAAAAAGCGCGTTGTCTAAACCTCGTACTAAGAAAGCTACAGGGGTAGACCCGCGTGCGATAACACTTAGTAGATCCTAGACGTGTAGGGGTAACAGTCCCGCTGCGGTTATACTGGGGGGCTAGCATGTGCTATAAGGTCCCAACCTTTGTTTTCCATCGATATATGACCTAAACAAAGCTAAACCAACAAAAAAGCGTGTTGTCTGAACCTCGTACTAAGAAAGCTACAGGGGTACACCCGCGGGCCCCACCGACTAGGGTTTCGCTGGAAAAGGACCGCCGGAGTTCCAGAATCCCACTGGAACTTGCACGTGGACCTAGTATATGTGTCCAAGTGTGGTGGAAGGTCTATGAATGCAATGTCTAGATCCCCGGTCTGACCTTCTTCACATGCGTGCGATAACAGTTAGTAGATTCCTGGACGTGTAGGGGTAACAGTCCCGCTGCGGGTATACCGGGGGGTTAGCATGTGCTATAAGGTCCCAACCTTTGTTTTCCATGTAGATATGACCTAAACAAAGCTAAACCAACAAAAAAGCGCGTTGTCTGAACCTCATACTAAGAAAGCTACAGGGGTAGACCTGCGGGCCCCACCGACTAGGGATTCGCTGGAAATGGACCGTCGGAGCTCCGGAATCCCACTGGAACTTGCACGTGGACCTAGTATATGTGTCCAAGTGTGGTGGAAGGTCCATGTATGCAGTGTCTAGATCCCCGGTCTTACCTTCTTCACATGCGTGCGATAACACTTAGTAGATTCCTGGACGTGTAGGGGTAACAGTCCCGCTGCGGGTATACCGGGGGGCTAGCATGTGCTATAAGGTCCCAACCTTTGTTTTCCATGTAGATATGACCTAAACAATGCTAAACCAACAAAAAAGTGCGTTGTCTGAAACTCGTACTAAGAAAGCTACAGGGGTAGATCTGCGGGCCCCACCGACTAGGGTTTCGCTGGAAAACGACCGCCGGAGCTCCGAAATCCCACTGGAACTTGCACGTGGACCTAGTATATGTGTCCAGGTGTGGTAGAAGGTCCATGGATGCAATGTCTAGATCCCCGGTCTGACCTTCTTCACATGCGTGCGATAACACTTAGTAGATTCCTGGACGTGTACGGGTAACAGTCCCGTTGCGGGTATACCGGGGGGATAGCATGTGCTATAAGGTCCCAACCTTTGTTTTCCATGTTGATATGACCTAAACAAAGCTAAAACAACAAAAAAGCGTGTTGTCTGAACCTCGTACTAAGAAAGCTAGAGGGGTAGATCCGCAGGCCTCACCGACTAGGGTTTCGCTTGAAAAGGACCGTCGAAGTTCCGGAATCCCACTGGAACTTGCACGTGGACCTAGTATATGTGTCCAAGTGTGGTGGAAGGTCCATGGATGCAGTGTCCAGATCCCCGGTCTGACCTTCTTCACATGCGTGCGATAACACTTAGTAGATTCCTAGACGTGTAGGGGTAATAGTCCCGCTACGGGTATACCGGGGGGTTAGCATGTGCTATAAGGTCCCAACCTTTGTTTTCCATGTAGATATGACGTAAACAAATCTAAACCAACAAAAAAGCGCATTGTCTGAACCTCGTACTAAGAAAGCTACAGGGGTAGACCCGCGTGCGATAACACTTAGTAGATTCCTGGACGTGTAGGGGTAACAGTCCCGCTTCGGGTATACCGGGGGGCTAGCATGTGCTATAAGGTCCCAACCTTTGTTTTCCATGTAAATATGACCTAAACAAAAGCTAAACCAACCAAAATGCGCGTTGTTTGAACCTGGTACTAAGAAAGCTACAGGGGTAGACCCGCGGGCCCCACCGACTAGGGTTTCGCTAGAAAAGGACCGCCGGAGCTCCCAGAATCCCACTGGAACTTGCACGTGGACCTAGTATATGTGTCCAAGTGTGGTGGAAGGTCCATGTATGCAATGTCTAGATCCCCGGTCTGACCTTCTTCACATGCGTGTGATAACACTTAGTAGATTCCTGGAGATGTAGGGGTAACAGTCCCGCTGCGGGTATACCGGGGGGCTAGCATGTGCTATAAGGTCCCAACCTTTGTTTTCCATGTAGTTATGAACTAAACAAAGCTAAACGAACAAAAAAGCGTGTTGTCTGAACCTCGTACTAAGAAAGCTACAGGGGTAGACCCGCATGCGATAACACTTAGTAGATTCCTAGACGTGTAGGTGTAACAGTCCCGCTGCGGGTATACCGGGGGGCTAGCATGTGCTATAAGGTCCCAACCTTTGTTTTCCATGTAGATATGACCTAAACAAAGCTAAACCAACAAAATCGCGTTGTCTGAACGTCGTACTAAGAAAGCTACAGGGGTAGACATGCGGGCCCCACCGACTAGGGTTTCGCTAGAAAAGGACCGTCGGAGCACCGAAATCCCACTGGAACTTGCACGTGGACCTAGTATATGTGTCCAGGTGTGGTGGAAGGTCCATGGATGCAATGTCTAGAACCCCGGGCTAACCTTCTTCACATGCGTGCGATAACACTTAGAAGATTCCTGGACGTGTAGGGGTAACAGTCCCGCTGCAGGTATACCGGGGGGCTAGCATGTGCTATAAGGTCCCAACCTTTGTTTTCTATACTAAGAAAGCTACAGGGGTAGACCCGCGGGCCCCACCGACTAGGGTTTCGCTGGAAAAGGACCGCCGGAGTTCCAGAACCCCACTAGAACTTGCACATGGACCTAGTATATGTGTCCAAGTGTGGTGGAAGGTCCATGTATGCAATGTCTAGATCCCCGGTTTGACCTTCTTCACATGCGTGCGATAACACTTAGTAGATTCCTAGACGTGTAGGGGTAACAGTCCCGCTGCGGGTATACCGGGGGGCTAGCATGTGCTATAAGGTCCCAACCTTTGTTTTCCATGTAGATATGAACTAAAAAAATCTAAACCAATAAAAAAGCGCGTTGTCTGAACCTCGTACTAAGAAAGCTACAGGGCTAGACCCGCGTGCGATAATACTTAGTAGATTCCTGGACGTGTAGGGGTAATAGTCCCGCTGCGGGTATACCGGGGGGCTAGCATGTGTTATAAGGTCCCAACCTTTGTTTTCCATGTAGATATTACCTAAATAAAGCTAAACCAATAAAAAAGCGCGTTGTCTGAACCTCGTACTAAGAAAGCTATAGGGGTAGACCCGTGGGCCCCACCGACTAGGGTTTCACTAGAAAAGGACCGCTGGAGCTCCCGAATCCTACTGGTACTTGCAGGTGGACCTAGTATATGTGTCCAAGTGTGGTGGAAGGTCCATGGATGCAATGTCTAGATCCCTGGTCTGACGTTCTTCACATGCGTGCGATAACACTTAGTAGATTCCTGGACGTGTAGGGGTAACAGTCCCGCTTCGGGTATACCGGGGGGCTAGCATGTGCTATAAGGTCCCAACCTTTGTTTTCCATGTAAATATGACCTAAACAAAAGCTAAACCAACCAAAATGCGCGTTGTTTGAACCTGGTACTAAGAAAGCTACAGGGGTAGACCCGCGGGCCCCACCGACTAGGGTTTCGCTAGAAAAGGACCGCCGGAGCTCCCGGAATCCCACTGGAACTTGCACGTGGACCTAGTATATGTGTCCAAGTGTGGTGGAAGGTCCATGTATGCATTGTCTAGATCCCCGGTCTGACCTTCTTCACATGCGTGTGATAACACTTAGTAGATTCCTAGAGATGTAGGGATAACAGTCCCGCTGCGGGTATACCGGGGGGCTAGCATGTGCTATAAGGTCCCAACCTTTGTTTTCCATGTAGTTATGAACTAAACAAAGCTAAACGAACAAAAAAGCGTGTTGTCTGAACCTCGTACTAAGAAAGCTACAGGGGTAGACCCGCATGCGATAACACTTAGTAGATTCCTAGACGTGTAGGTGTAACAGTCCCGCTGCGGGTATACCGGGGGGCTAGCATGTGCTATAAGGTCCCAACCTTTGTTTTCCATGTAGATATGACCTAAACAAAGCTAAACCAACAAAATCGCGTTGTCTGAACGTCGTACTAAGAAAGCTACAGGGGTAGACATGCGGGCCCCACCGACTAGGGTTTCGCTAGAAAAGGACCGTCGGAGCACCAAAATCCCACTGGAACTTGCACGTGGACCTAGTATATGTGTCCAAGTGTGGTGGAAGGTCCATGTATGCAGTGTCTAGATCCCCGGTCTTACCTTCTTCACATGCGTGCGATAACACTTAGTAGATTCCTGGACGTGTAGGGGTAATAGTCCAGCTGCGGGTATACCGGGGGGCTAGCATGTGCTATAAGGTCCCAACCTTTGTTTTCCATGTAGATATGACCTAAACAATGCTAAACCAACAAAAAAGTGCGTTGTCTGAAACTCGTACTAAGAAAGCTACAGGGGTAGATCTGCGGGCCCCACCGACTAGGGTTTCGCTGGAAAACGACCGCCGGAGCTCCGAAATCCCACTGGAACTTGCACGTGGACCTAGTATATGTGTCCAGGTGTGGTAGAAGGTCCATGGATGCAATGTCTAGATCCCCGGTCTGACCTTCTTCACATGCGTGCGATAACACTTAGTAGATTCCTGGACGTGTACGGGTAACAGTCCTGTTGCGGGTATACCGGGGGGATAGCATGTGCTATAAGGTCCCAACCTTTGTTTTCCATGTTGATATGACCTAAACAAAGCTAAAACAACAAAAAAGCGTGTTGTCTGAACCTCGTACTAAGAAAGCTAGAGGGGTAGACCCGCATGCCCCACCGACTAGGGTTTCGCTTGAAAAGGTCCGTCGGAGTTCCGGAATCCCACTGGAACTTGCACGTGGACCTAGTATATGTGTCCAAGTGTGGTGGAAGGTCCATGGATGCAGTGTCCAGATCCCCGGTCTGACCTTCTTCACATGCGTGCGATAACACTTAGTAGATTCCTAGACGTGTAGGGGTAATAGTCCCGCTACGGGTATACCGGGGGGTTAGCATGTGCTATAAGGTCCCAACCTTTGTTTTCCATGTATATATGACGTAAACAAATCTAAACCAACAAAAAAGCGCATTGTCTGAACCTCGTACTAAGAAAGCTACAGGGGTAGACCCGCGTGCGATAACACTTAGTAGATTCCTGGACGTGTAGGGGTAACAGTCCCGCTTCGGGTATACCGGGGGGCTAGCATGTGCTATAAGGTCCCAACCTTTGTTTTCCATGTAAATATGACCTAAACAAAAGCTAAACCAACCAAAATGCGCGTTGTTTGAACCTGGTACTAAGAAAGCTACAGGGGTAGACCCGCGGGCCCCACCGACTAGGGTTTCGCTAGAAAAGGACCGCCGGAGCTCCCGGAATCCCACTGGAACTTGCACGTGGACCTAGTATATGTGTCCAAGTGTGGTGGAAGGTCCATGTATGCAATGTCTAGATCCCCGGTCTGACCTTCTTCACATGCGTGTGATAACACTTAGTAGATTCCTGGAGATGTAGGGGTAACAGTCCCGCTGCGGGTATACCGGGGGGCTAGCATGTGCTATAAGGTCCCAACCTTTGTTTTCCATGTAGTTATGAACTAAACAAAGCTAAACGAACAAAAAAGCGTGTTGTCTGAACCTCGTACTAAGAAAGCTACAGGGGTAGACCCGCATGCGATAACACTTAGTAGATTCCTAGACGTGTAGGTGTAACAGTCCCGCTGCGGGTATACCGGGGGGCTAGCATGTGCTATAAGGTCCCAACCTTTGTTTTCCATGTAGATATGACCTAAACAAAGCTAAACCAACAAAATCGCGTTGTCTGAACGTCGTACTAAGAAAGCTACAGGGGTAGACATGCGGGCCCCACCGACTAGGGTTTCGCTAGAAAAGGACCGTCGGAGCACCGAAATCCCACTGGAACTTGCACGTGGACCTAGTATATGTGTCCAGGTGTGGTGGAAGGTCCATGGATGCAATGTCTAGAACCCCGGGCTAACCTTCTTCACATGCGTGCGATAACACAGAAGATTCCTGGACGTGTAGGGGTAACAGTCCCGCTGCAGGTATACCGGGGGGCTAGCATGTGCTATAAGGTCCCAACCTTTGTTTTCTATACTAAGAAAGCTACAGGGGTAGACCCGCGGGCCCCACCGACTAGGGTTTCGCTGGAAAAGGACCGCCGGAGTTCCAGAACCCCACTAGAACTTGCACATGGACCTAGTATATGTGTCCAAGTGTGGTGGAAGGTCCATGTATGCAATGTCTAGATCCCCGGTTTGACCTTCTTCACATGCGTGCGATAACACTTAGTAGATTCCTAGACGTGTAGGGGTAACAGTCCCGCTGCGGGTATACCGGGGGGCTAGCATGTGCTATAAGGTCCCAACCTTTGTTTTCCATGTAGATATGAACTAAAAAAAGCTAAACCAATAAAAAAGCGCGTTGTCTGAACCTCGTACTAAGAAAGCTACAGGGATAGACCCGCGTGCGATAATACTTAGTAGATTCCTGGACGTGTAGGGGTAATAGTCCCGCTGCGGGTATACCGGGGGGCTAGCATGTGTTATAAGGTCCCAACCTTTGTTTTCCATGTAGATATTACCTAAATAAAGCTAAACCAATAAAAAAGCGCGTTGTCTGAACCTCGTACTAAGAAAGCTATAGGGGTAGACCCGTGGGCCCCACCGACTAGGGTTTCACTAGAAAAGGACCGCTGGAGCTCCCGAATCCTACTGGTACTTGCAGGTGGACCTAGTATATGTGTCCAAGTGTGGTGGAAGGTCCATGGATGCAATGTCTAGATCCCTGGTCTGACGTTCTTCACATGCGTGCGATAACACTTAGTAGATTCCTGGACGTGTAGGGGTAACCGTCCCGCTGCGGGTTACCGGGGGTCTAGCATGTGCTATAAGGTCCCAACCTTTGTTTTCCATGTAGATATGACCTAAAAAAAGCTAAAGCAACAAAAAAGAGTGTTGTCTGAAACTCGTACTAAGAAAGCTACAGGGGTAGACCCGCGTGCTATAACACTTAGTAGATTCTTGGACGTGTAGGGGTAACAGTCCCGCTACGGGTATACCGAGGGGCTAGCATGTGCTATAGGGTCCCAACCTTTGTTTTCCATGTAGATATGACCTAAACAAAGCTAAACCAACAAAAAAGCGCGTTGTCTGAACCTCGTACTAAGAAAGCTACAGGGGTAGACCCGCGGGCCCACCGACTAAGGTTTCGCTGGAAAAGGACCGCCAGAGTTCTAGAATCCCACTGGAACTTGCACGTGGACCTAGTGTATGTGTACAAGTGTGGTGGAAGGTCCATGGATGCAATGTCTAGATCCCCGGTCTGACCTTCTTCACATGCGTGCGATAACACTTAGTAGATTCCTGGACGTGTAGGGGTAACAGTCCCGCTGCGGGTATACCGGGGGGCTAGCATGTACTATAAGGTCCCAACCTTTGTTTTCCATGTAGATATGACCTAAACAAAGCTAAACCAACAAAAAAGCGCGTTGTCTGAAGCTCGTACTAAGAAAGCTACAGGGGTAGACCCGCGTGCGATAATACTTAGTAAATTCCTGGACATGTAGGGGTAACAGTCCCGCTGTGGGTATACCGGGGCGCTAGCATGTGCTATAAGGTCCCAACCTTTGTTTTCCATGTAGTTATGACCTAAACAAAGCTAAACCAACAAAAAAGTGCGTTGTCTGAACCTCGTACTAAGAAAGCTACAGGGGTAGACCCGCGGGCACCACCGACTAGGGATTCTCTAGAAAAGGACCACTGGAGCTCCGGAATCCCACTGCAACTTGCAACTGGACCTATTATATGTGTCCAAGTGTGGTGGAAGGTCCATGGATGCAATGTCTAGATCCCCGGTCTGACCTTCTTCACATGCGTGCGATAACACTTAGTAGATTCCTGGACATGTAGGGGTAACAGTCCTGCTCCGGGTATACCGGGGGGATAGCATGTGCTATAAGGTCCCAACCTTTGTTTTTCATGTAGATATGACCTAAACAAAATCTAAACGAACAAAAAAGCGTGTTGTCTGAACCTCGTACTAAGAAAGCTACAGGGGTAGACCCGCATGCGATAACACTTAGTAGATTCCTAGACGTGTAGGTGTAACAGTCCCGCTGCGGGTATACCGGGGGGCTAGCATGTGCTATAAGGTCCCAACCTTTGTTTTCCATGTAGATATGACCTAAACAAAGCTAAACCAACAAAATCGCGTTGTCTGAACGTCGTACTAAGAAAGCTACAGGGGTAGACATGCGGGCCCCACCGACTAGGGTTTCGCTAGAAAAGGACCGTCGGAGCACCGAAATCCCACTGGAACTTGCACGTGGACCTAGTATATGTGTCCAGGTGTGGTGGAAGGTCCATGGATGCAATGTCTAGAACCCCGGGCTAACCTTCTTCACATGCGTGCGATAACACTTAGAAGATTCCTGGACGTGTAGGGGTAACAGTCCCGCTGCAGGTATACCGGGGGGCTAGCATGTGCTATAAGGTCCCAACCTTTGTTTTCTATACTAAGAAAGCTACAGGGGTAGACCCGCGGGCCCCACCGACTAGGGTTTCGCTGGAAAAGGACCGCCAGAGTTCTAGAACCCCACTAGAACTTGCACATGGACCTAGTATATGTGTCCAAGTGTGGTGGAAGGTCCATGTATGCAATGTCTAGATCCCCGGTTTGACCTTCTTCACATGCGTGCGATAACACTTAGTAGATTCTTAGACGTGTAGGGGTAACAGTCCCGCTGCGGGTATACCGGGGGGCTAGCATGTGCTATAAGGTCCCAACCTTTGTTTTCCATGTAGATATGAACTAAAAAAAGCTAAACCAATAAAAAAGCGCGTTGTCTGAACCTCGTACTAAGAAAGCTACAGGGATAGACCCGCGTGCGATAATACTTAGTAGATTCCTGGACGTGTAGGGGTAATAGTCCCGCTGCGGGTATACCGGGGGGCTAGCATGTGTTATAAGGTCCCAACCTTTGTTTTCCATGTAGATATTACCTAAATAAAGCTAAACCAATAAAAAAGAGCGTTGTCTGAACCTCGTACTAAGAAAGCTATAGGGGTAGACCCGTGGGCCCCACCGACTAGGGTTTCACTAGAAAAGGACCGCTGGAGCTCCCGAATCCTACTGGTACTTGCAGGTGGACCTAGTATATGTGTCCAAGTGTGGTGGAAGGTCCATGGATGCAATGTCTAGATCCCTGGTCTGACGTTCTTCACATGCGTGCGATAACACTTAGTAGATTCCTGGACGTGTAGGGGTAACCGTCCCGCTGCGGGTTACCGGGGGGCTAGCATGTGCTATAAGATCCCAACCTTTGTTTTCCATGTAGATATGACCTAAAAAAAGCTAAACCAACAAAAAAGAGTGTTGTCTGAAACTCGTACTAAGAAAGCTACAGGGGTAGACCCGCGTGCTATAACACTTAGTAGATTCTTGGACGTGTAGGGGTAACAGTCCCGCTACGGGTATACCGAGGGGCTAGCATGTGCTATAGGGTCCCAACCTTTGTTTTCCATGTATATATGACCTAAACAAAGCTAAACCAACAAAAAAGCGCGTTGTCTGAACCTCGTACTAAGAAAGCTACAGGGGTAGACCCGCGGGCCCACCGACTAGGGTTTCGCTGGAAAAGGACCGCCAGAGTTCTAGAATCCCACTGGAACTTGCACGTGGACCTAGTGTATGTATACAAGTGTGGTGGAAGGTCCATGGATGCAATGTCTAGATCCCCGGTCTGACCTTCTTCACATGCGTGCGATAACACTTAGTAGATTCCTGGACGTGTAGGGGTAACAGTCCCGCTGCGGGTATACCGGGGGGCTAGCATGTACTATAAGGTCCCAACCTTTGTTTTCCATGTAGATATGACCTAAACAAAGCTAAACCAACAAAAAAGCGCGTTGTCTGAAGCTCGTACTAAGAAAGCTACAGGGGTAGACCCGCGTGCGATAATACTTAGTAAATTCCTGGACATGTAGGGGTAACAGTCCCGCTGTGGGTATACCGGGGCGCTAGCATGTGCTATAAGGTCCCAACCTTTGTTTTCCATGTAGTTATGACCTAAACAAAGCTAAACCAACAAAAAAGTGCGTTGTCTGAACCTCGTACTAAGAAAGCTACAGGGGTAGACCCGCGGGCACCACCGACTAGGGATTCTCTAGAAAAGGACCACTGGAGCTCCGGAATCCCACTGCAACTTGCACCTGGACCTATTATATGTGTCCAAGTGTGGTGGAAGGTCCATGGATGCAATGTCTAGATCCCCGGTCTGACCTTCTTCACATGCGTGCGATAACACTTAGTAGATTCCTGGACATGTAGGGGTAACAGTCCTGCTCCGGGTATACCGGGGGGATAGCATGTGCTATAAGGTCCCAACCTTTATTTTTCATGTAGATATGACCTAAACAAAATCTAAACCAACAAAAAAGCGCGTTGTCTGAACCTCGTACTAAGAAAGCTACAGGGGTAGACCCGTGGGCCCCACCGACTAGGGTTTCGCTGGAAAAGGACCGCCGGAGTTCCAGAATCCCACTAGAACTTGCACATGGACCTAGTATATATGTCCAAGTGTGGTGGAAGGTCCATGTATGCAATGTCTAGATCCCCGGTCTGACCTTCTTCACATGCGTGCGATAACACTTAGTAGATTCCTGGACGTGTAGGGGTACCAGTCCCGCTGCGGGTATACCGGGGAGCTAGCATGTGCTATAAGGTCCCAACCTTTGTTTTCCATGTAGACATGACCTAAACAAAGCTAAACCAACAAAAAAGCGCGTTGTCTGAACCTCGTACTAAGAAAGCTACAGGGATAGACCCGCGTGCGATAATACTTAGTAGATTCCTGGACGTGTAGGGGTAATAGTCCCGCTGCGGGTATACCGGGGGGCTAGCATGTGCTATAAGGTCCCAACCTTTGTTTTCCATGTAGATATGACCTAAACAAAGGTAAACCAATAAAAAAGCGCGTTGTCTGAACCTCGTACTAAGAAAGCTATAGGGGTAGACCCGCGGGCCCCACCGACTAGGGTTTCACTAGAAAAGGACCGCTCGAGCTCCCGAATCCTACTGGAACTTGCACGTGGACCTAGTATATGTGTCCAAGTGTGGTGGAAGGTCCATGGATGCAATGTCTAGATCCCCGGTCTGACGTTCTTCACATGCGTGCGATAACACTTAGTAGATTCCTGGACGTGTAGGGGTAACAGTACCGCTGCGGGTATACAGGGGGGCTAGCATGTGCTATAAGGTCCCAACCATTGTTTTCCAAGTAGATATGACCTAAACAAAGCTAAACCAACAAAAAAGCGCGTTGTCTGAAGCTCGTACTAAGAAAGCTACAGGGGTAGATCCGCGTGCGATAATACTTAGTAGATTCCTAGACATGTAGGGGTAACAGTCCCGCTGCGGGTATACCGGGGCGCTAGCATGTGCTATAAGGTCCCAACCTTTGTTTTCCATGTAGTTATGACCTAAACAAAGCTAAACCAACAAAAAAGCGCGTTGTCTGAACCTCGTACTAAGAAACCTATAGGGGTAGACCCGCGGGCATATATGTGTCCAAGTGTGGTGGAAGGTCCATGGATGCAATGTCTAGATCCCCGGTCTGACCTTGTTCACATGTGTGCGATAACACTTAGTAGATTCCTGGACATGTAGGGGTAACAGTCCTGCTGCGGGTATACCGGGGGGATAGCATGTGCTATAAGGTCCCAACCTTTGTTTTTCATGTAGAGATGACCTAAACAAAGGCTAAACCAACAAAAAAGCGCGTTGTCTGAACCTCGTACTAAGAAAGCTACAGGGGTAGTCCCGCGGGCCCCACCGACTAGGGTTTTGCTGGAAAAGGACCGCCGGAGTTCCAGAATCCCACTGGAACTTGCACATGGACCTAGTATATGTGTCCAAGTGTGGTGGAAGGTCCATGGATGCAATGTCTAGATCCCCGGTCTGACCTTCTTCACATGCGTGCGATAACACTTAGTAGATTCCTGGACGTGTAGGGGTAACAGTCCCGCTGCGGGTATACCGGGGGCTAGCATGTGCTATAAGTTCCCAACCTTTGTTTTCCATGTAGATATGACCTAAATAAAGCTAAACCAACAAAAAAGCGCATTGTCTGAACCTCGTACTAAGAAAGCTACAGGGATAGACCCGCGTGCGATAATACTTAGTAGATTCCTGGACGTGTAGGGGTAATAGTCCCGCTGCGGGTATACCAGGGGGCTAGCATGTGCTATAAGGTCACAACCTTTGATTTCCATGTAGATATGACCTAAACAAAGCTAAACCAATAAAAAAGCGCGTTGTCTGAACCTCGTACTAAGAAATCTATAGGGGTAGACCCGCGGGCCCCACCGACTAGGGTTTCACTAGAAAAGGACCGCTGGAGCTCCCGAATCCTACTGGAACTTGCACGTGGACCTAGTATATGTGTCCAGGTGTGGTGGAAGGTCCATGGATGCAATGTCTAGATCCCCGGTCTGACGTTCTTCACATGCGTGGGATAACACTTAGTAGATTCCTGGACATGTAGGGGTAACAGTCCCGCTGCGGGTATACCGGGGGCTAGCATGTGCTATAAGTTCCCAACCTTTGTTTTCCATGTAGATATGACCTAAAAAAAGATAACCCAAAAAAAAAGAGCGTTGTCTGAACCTCGTACTAAGAAAGCTACCGGGGTAGACCCGCGTGCTATAACACTTAGTTGATTCCTGGACGTGTAGGGGTAACAGTCCCGCTACGGGTATACCGGGGGGCTAGCATGTGCTATAAGCTCCCAACCTTTGTTTTCCATGTAGATATGACCTAAACAAAGCTAAACAAACAAAAAAGCGCGTTGTCTGAACCTCGTACTAAGAAAGCTACAGGGGTAGACCCGCGGGCCCCACCGACTAGGGTTTCGCTGGAAAAGGACCGCCGGAGTTCCAGAATCCCACTGGAACTTGCACGTGGACCTAGTATATGTGTCCAAGTGTGGTGGAAGGTCCATGGATGCAATGTCTAGATCCCCGGTCTGTCCTTCTTCACATGCGTGCGATAACACTTAGTAGATTCCTGGACGTGTAGGGGTAACAGTCCCACTGCGGGTATACCGTGGGGCTAGCATGTGCTATAAGGTCCCAACCTTTGTTTTCCATGTAGATATGACCTAAACAAAGCTAAACCAACAAAAAAGCGCATTGTCTGAACCTCGTATGAAGAAAGCTACAGGGATAGACCCGCGTGCGATAATACTTAGTAGATTCCTGGACGTGTAGGGGTAATAGTCCCGCTGCGGGTATACCGGGGGGCTAGCATGTGCTATAAGGTCACAACCTTTGATTTCCATGTAGATATGACCTAAACAAAGCTAAACCAATAAAAAAGCGCGTTGTCTGAACCTCGTACTAAGAATCTATAGGGGTAGACCCGCGGGACCCACCGACTAGGGTTTCACTAGAAAAGGACCGCTGGAGCTCCCGAATCCTACTGGAACTTGCACGTCGACCTAGTATATGTGTCCAGGTGTGGTGGAAGGTCCATGGATGCAATGTCTAGATCCCCGGTCTGACGTTCTTAACATGCGTGCGATAACACTTAGTAGATTCCTGGACGTGTAGGGGTAACAGTCCCGCTGCGGGTATACCGGGGGGCTAGCATGTGCTATAAGGTCCCAACCTTTGTTTTCCATGTAGATATGACCTAAAAAAAGCTAAACCAACAAAAAAGAGCATTGTCTGAACCTCGTACTAAGAAATCTACAGGGGTAGACCCGCGTGCTATAACACTTAGTAGATTCCTGGACGTGTAGGGGTAACAGTCCCGCTACGGGTATACCGGGGGGCTAGCATGTGCTATAAGGTCCCAACCTTTGTTTTCCTTGTAGATATGACCTAAACAAAGCTAAACCAACAAAAAAGCGCGTTGTCTGAACCTCGTACTAAGAAAGCTACAGGGGTAGACCCGCGGGCCCCACCGACTATTGTTTCGCTGGAAAAGGACCGCCGGAGTTCCAGAATCCCACTGGAACTTGCACGTGGACCTAGTATATGTGTCCAAGTGTGGTGGAAGGTCCATGTATGCAGTGTCTAGATCCCCGGTCTTACCTTCTTCACATGCGTGCGATAACACTTAGTAGATTCCTGGACGTGTAGGGGTAATAGTCCAGCTGCGGGTATACCGGGGGGCTAGCATGTGCTATAAGGTCCCAACCTTTGTTTTCCATGTAGATATGACCTAAACAATGCTAAACCAACAAAAAAGTGCGTTGTCTGAAACTCGTACTAAGAAAGCTACAGGGGTAGATCTGCGGGCCCCACCGACTAGGGTTTCGCTGGAAAACGACCGCCGGAGCTCCGAAATCCCACTGGAACTTGCACGTGGACCTAGTATATGTGTCCAGGTGTGGTAGAAGGTCCATGGATGCAATGTCTAGATCCCCGGTCTGACCTTCTTCACATGCGTGCGATAACACTTAGTAGATTCCTGGACGTGTACGGGTAACAGTCCTGTTGCGGGTATACCGGGGGGATAGCATGTGCTATAAGGTCCCAACCTTTGTTTTCCATGTTGATATGACCTAAACAAAGCTAAAACAACAAAAAAGCGTGTTGTCTGAACCTCGTACTAAGAAAGCTAGAGGGGTAGACCCGCATGCCCCACCGACTAGGGTTTCGCTTGAAAAGGTCCGTCGGAGTTCCGGAATCCCACTGGAACTTGCACGTGGACCTAGTATATGTGTCCAAGTGTGGTGGAAGGTCCATGGATGCAGTGTCCAGATCCCCGGTCTGACCTTCTTCACATGCGTGCGATAACACTTAGTAGATTCCTAGACGTGTAGGGGTAATAGTCCCGCTACGGGTATACCGGGGGGTTAGCATGTGCTATAAGGTCCCAACCTTTGTTTTCCATGTATATATGACGTAAACAAATCTAAACCAACAAAAAAGCGCATTGTCTGAACCTCGTACTAAGAAAGCTACAGGGGTAGACCCGCGTGCGATAACACTTAGTAGATTCCTGGACGTGTAGGGGTAACAGTCCCGCTACGGGTATACCGGGGGGCTAGCATGTGCTATAAGGTCCCAACCTTTGTTTTCCTTGTAGATATGACCTAAACAAAGCTAAACCAACAAAAAAGCGCGTTGTCTGAACCTCGTACTAAGAAAGCTACAGGGGTAGACCCGCGGGCCCCACCGACTATTGTTTCGCTGGAAAAGGACCGCCGGAGTTCCAGAATCCCACTGGAACTTGCACGTGGACCTAGTATATGTGTCCAAGTGTGGTGGAAGGTCCATGTATGCAGTGTCTAGATCCCCGGTCTTACCTTCTTCACATGCGTGCGATAACACTTAGTAGATTCCTGGACGTGTAGGGGTAATAGTCCAGCTGCGGGTATACCGGGGGGCTAGCATGTGCTATAAGGTCCCAACCTTTGTTTTCCATGTAGATATGACCTAAACAATGCTAAACCAACAAAAAAGTGCGTTGTCTGAAACTCGTACTAAGAAAGCTACAGGGGTAGATCTGCGGGCCCCACCGACTAGGGTTTCGCTGGAAAACGACCGCCGGAGCTCCGAAATCCCACTGGAACTTGCACGTGGACCTAGTATATGTGTCCAGGTGTGGTAGAAGGTCCATGGATGCAATGTCTAGATCCCCGGTCTGACCTTCTTCACATGCGTGCGATAACACTTAGTAGATTCCTGGACGTGTACGGGTAACAGTCCTGTTGCGGGTATACCGGGGGGATAGCATGTGCTATAAGGTCCCAACCTTTGTTTTCCATGTTGATATGACCTAAACAAAGCTAAAACAACAAAAAAGCGTGTTGTCTGAACCTCGTACTAAGAAAGCTAGAGGGGTAGACCCGCATGCCCCACCGACTAGGGTTTCGCTTGAAAAGGTCCGTCGGAGTTCCGGAATCCCACTGGAACTTGCACGTGGACCTAGTATATGTGTCCAAGTGTGGTGGAAGGTCCATGGATGCAGTGTCCAGATCCCCGGTCTGACCTTCTTCACATGCGTGCGATAACACTTAGTAGATTCCTAGACGTGTAGGGGTAATAGTCCCGCTACGGGTATACCGGGGGGTTAGCATGTGCTATAAGGTCCCAACCTTTGTTTTCCATGTATATATGACGTAAACAAATCTAACCAACAAAAAAGCGCATTGTCTGAACCTCGTACTAAGAAAGCTACAGGGGTAGACCCGCGTGCGATAACACTTAGTAGATTCCTGGACGTGTAGGGGTAACAGTCCCGCTTCGGGTATACCGGGGGGCTAGCATGTGCTATAAGGTCCCAACCTTTGTTTTCCATGTAAATATGACCTAAACAAAAGCTAAACCAACCAAAATGCGCGTTGTTTGAACCTGGTACTAAGAAAGCTACAGGGGTAGACCCGCGGGCCCCACCGACTAGGGTTTCGCTAGAAAAGGACCGTCGGAGCTCCCGGAATCCCACTGGAACTTGCACGTGGACCTAGTATATGTGTCCAAGTGTGGTGGAAGGTCCATGTATGCAATGTCTAGATCCCCGGTCTGACCTTCTTCACATGCGTGTGATAACACTTAGTAGATTCCTGGAGATGTAGGGGTAACAGTCCCGCTGCGGGTATACCGGGGGGCTAGCATGTGCTATAAGGTCCCAACCTTTGTTTTCCATGTAGTTATGAACTAAACAAAGCTAAACGAACAAAAAAGCGTGTTGTCTGAACCTCGTACTAAGAAAGCTACAGGGGTAGACCCGCATGCGATAACACTTAGTAGATTCCTAGACGTGTAGGTGTAACAGTCCCGCTGCGGGTATACCGGGGGGCTAGCATGTGCTATAAGGTCCCAACCTTTGTTTTCCATGTAGATATGTCCTAAACAAAGCTAAACCAACAAAATCGCGTTGTCTGAACGTCGTACTAAGAAAGCTACAGGGGTAGACATGCGGGCCCCACCGACTAGGGTTTCGCTAGAAAAGGACCGTCGGAGCACCGAAATCCCACTGGAACTTGCACGTGGACCTAGTATATGTGTCCAGGTGTGGTGGAAGGTCCATGGATGCAATGTCTAGAACCCCGGGCTAACCTTCTTCACATGCGTGCGATAACACAGAAGATTCCTGGACGTGTAGGGGTAACAGTCCCGCTGCAGGTATACCGGGGGGCTAGCATGTGCTATAAGGTCCCAACCTTTGTTTTCTATACTAAGAAAGCTACAGGGGTAGACCCGCGGGCCCCACCGACTAGGGTTTCGCTGGAAAAGGACCGCCGGAGTTCCAGAACCCCACTAGAACTTGCACATGGACCTAGTATATGTGTCCAAGTGTGGTGGAAGGTCCATGTATGCAATGTCTAGATCCCCGGTTTGACCTTCTTCACATGCGTGCGATAACACTTAGTAGATTCCTAGACGTGTAGGGGTAACAGTCCCGCTGCGGGTATACCGGGGGGCTAGCATGTGCTATAAGGTCCCAACCTTTGTTTTCCATGTAGATATGAACTAAAAAAAGCTAAACCAATAAAAAAGCGCGTTGTCTGAACCTCGTACTAAGAAAGCTACAGGGATAGACCCGCGTGCGATAATACTTAGTAGATTCCTGGACGTGTAGGGGTAATAGTCCCGCTGCGGGTATACCGGGGGGCTAGCATGTGTTATAAGGTCCCAACCTTTGTTTTCCATGTAGATATTACCTAAATAAAGCTAAACCAATAAAAAAGCGCGTTGTCTGAACCTCGTACTAAGAAAGCTATAGGGGTAGACCCGTGGGCCCCACCGACTAGGGTTTCACTAGAAAAGGACCGCTGGAGCTCACGAATCCTACTGGTACTTGCAGGTGGACCTAGTATATGTGTCCAAGTGTGGTGGAAGGTCCATGGATGCAATGTCTAGATCCCTGGTCTGACGTTCTTCACATGCGTGCGATAACACTTAGTAGATTCCTGGACGTGTAGGGGTAACCGTCCCGCTGCGGGTTACCGGGGGTCTAGCATGTGCTATAAGGTCCCAACCTTTGTTTTCCATGTAGATATGACCTAAAAAAAGCTAAACCAACAAAAAAGAGTGTTGTCTGAAACTCGTACTAAGAAAGCTACAGGGGTAGACCCGCGTGCTATAACACTTAGTAGATTCTTGGACGTGTAGGGGTAACAGTCCCGCTACGGGTATACCGAGGGGCTAGCATGTGCTATAGGGTCCCAACCTTTGTTTTCCATGTAGATATGACCTAAACAAAGCTAAACCAACAAAAAAGCGCGTTGTCTGAACCTCGTACTAAGAAAGCTACAGGGGTAGACCCGCGGGCCCACCGACTAGGGTTTCGCTGGAAAAGGACCGCCAGAGTTCTAGAATCCCACTGGAACTTGCACGTGGACCTAGTGTATGTGTACAAGTGTGGTGGAAGGTCCATGGATGCAATGTCTAGATCCCCGGTCTGACCTTCTTCACATGCGTGCGATAACACTTAGTAGATTCCTGGACGTGTAGGGGTAACAGTCCCGCTGCGGGTATACCGGGGGGCTAGCATGTACTATAAGGTCCCAACCTTTGTTTTCCATGTAGATATGACCTAAACAAAGCTAAACCAACAAAAAAGCGCGTTGTCTGAAGCTCGTACTAAGAAAGCTACAGGGGTAGACCCGCGTGCGATAATACTTAGTAAATTCCTGGACATGTAGGGGTAACAGTCCCGCTGTGGGTATACCGGGGCGCTAGCATGTGCTATAAGGTCCCAACCTTTGTTTTCCATGTAGTTATGACCTAAACAAAGCTAAACCAACAAAAAAGTGCGTTGTCTGAACCTCGTACTAAGAAAGCTACAGGGGTAGACCCGCGGGCACCACCGACTAGGGATTCTCTAGAAAAGGACCACTGGAGCTCCGGAATCCCACTGCAACTTGCAACTGGACCTATTATATGTGTCCAAGTGTGGTGGAAGGTCCATGGATGCAATGTCTAGATCCCCGGTCTGACCTTCTTCACATGCGTGCGATAACACTTAGTAGATTCCTGGACATGTAGGGGTAACAGTCCTGCTCCGGGTATACCGGGGGGATAGCATGTGCTATAAGGTCCCAACCTTTGTTTTTCATGTAGATATGACCTAAACAAAATCTAAACGAACAAAAAAGCGTGTTGTCTGAACCTCGTACTAAGAAAGCTACAGGGGTAGACCCGCATGCGATAACACTTAGTAGATTCCTAGACGTGTAGGTGTAACAGTCCCGCTGCGGGTATACCGGGGGGCTAGCATGTGCTATAAGGTCCCAACCTTTGTTTTCCATGTAGATATGACCTAAACAAAGCTAAACCAACAAAATCGCGTTGTCTGAACGTCGTACTAAGAAAGCTACAGGGGTAGACATGCGGTCCCCACCGACTAGGGTTTCGCTAGAAAAGGACCGTCGGAGCACCGAAATCCCACTGGAACTTGCACGTGGACCTAGTATATGTGTCCAGGTGTGGTGGAAGGTCCATGGATGCAATGTCTAGAACCCCGGGCTAACCTTCTTCACATGCGTGCGATAACACTTAGAAGATTCCTGGACGTGTAGGGGTAACAGTCCCGCTGCAGGTATACCGGGGGGCTAGCATGTGCTATAAGGTCCCAACCTTTGTTTTCTATACTAAGAAAGCTACAGGGGTAGACCCGCGGGCCCCACCGACTAGGGTTTCGCTGGAAAAGGACCGCCAGAGTTCTAGAACCCCACTAGAACTTGCACATGGACCTAGTATATGTGTCCAAGTGTGGTGGAAGGTCCATGTATGCAATGTCTAGATCCCCGGTTTGACCTTCTTCACATGCGTGCGATAACACTTAGTAGATTCTTAGACGTGTAGGGGTAACAGTCCCGCTGCGGGTATACCGGGGGGCTAGCATGTGCTATAAGGTCCCAACCTTTGTTTTCCATGTAGATATGAACTAAAAAAAGCTAAACCAATAAAAAAGCGCGTTGTCTGAACCTCGTACTAAGAAAGCTACAGGGATAGACCCGCGTGCGATAATACTTAGTAGATTCCTGGACGTGTAGGGGTAATAGTCCCGCTGCGGGTATACCGGGGGGCTAGCATGTGTTATAAGGTCCCAACCTTTGTTTTCCATGTAGATATTACCTAAATAAAGCTAAACCAATAAAAAAGAGCGTTGTCTGAACCTCGTACTAAGAAAGCTATAGGGGTAGACCCGTGGGCCCCACCGACTAGGGTTTCACTAGAAAAGGACCGCTGGAGCTCCCGAATCCTACTGGTACTTGCAGGTGGACCTAGTATATGTGTCCAAGTGTGGTGGAAGGTCCATGGATGCAATGTCTAGATCCCTGGTCTGACGTTCTTCACATGCGTGCGATAACACTTAGTAGATTCCTGGACGTGTAGGGGTAACCGTCCCGCTGCGGGTTACCGGGGGGCTAGCATGTGCTATAAGATCCCAACCTTTGTTTTCCATGTAGATATGACCTAAAAAAAGCTAAACCAACAAAAAAGAGTGTTGTCTGAAACTCGTACTAAGAAAGCTACAGGGGTAGACCCGCGTGCTATAACACTTAGTAGATTCTTGGACGTGTAGGGGTAACAGTCCCGCTACGGGTATACCGAGGGGCTAGCATGTGCTATAGGGTCCCAACCTTTGTTTTCCATGTAGATATGACCTAAACAAAGCTAAACCAACAAAAAAGCGCGTTGTCTGAACCTCGTACTAAGAAAGCTACAGGGGTAGACCCGCGGGCCCACCGACTAGGGTTTCGCTGGAAAAGGACCGCCAGAGTTCTAGAATCCCACTGGAACTTGCACGTGGACCTAGTGTATGTATACAAGTGTGGTGGAAGGTCCATGGATGCAATGTCTAGATCCCCGGTCTGACCTTCTTCACATGCGTGCGATAACACTTAGTAGATTCCTGGACGTGTAGGGGTAACAGTCCCGCTGCGGGTATACCGGGGGGCTAGCATGTACTATAAGGTCCCAACCTTTGTTTTCCATGTAGATATGACCTAAACAAAGCTAAACCAACAAAAAAGCGCGTTGTCTGAAGCTCGTACTAAGAAAGCTACAGGGGTAGACCCGCGTGCGATAATACTTAGTAAATTCCTGGACATGTAGGGGTAACAGTCCCGCTGTGGGTATACCGGGGCGCTAGCATGTGCTATAAGGTCCCAACCTTTGTTTTCCATGTAGTTATGACCTAAACAAAGCTAAACCAACAAAAAAGTGCGTTGTCTGAACCTCGTACTAAGAAAGCTACAGGGGTAGACCCGCGGGCACCACCGACTAGGGATTCTCTAGAAAAGGACCACTGGAGCTCCGGAATCCCACTGCAACTTGCACCTGGACCTATTATATGTGTCCAAGTGTGGTGGAAGGTCCATGGATGCAATGTCTAGATCCCCGGTCTGACCTTCTTCACATGCGTGCGATAACACTTAGTAGATTCCTGGACATGTAGGGGTAACAGTCCTGCTCCGGGTATACCGGGGGGATAGCATGTGCTATAAGGTCCCAACCTTTATTTTTCATGTAGATATGACCTAAACAAAATCTAAACCAACAAAAAAGCGCGTTGTCTGAACCTCGTACTAAGAAAGCTACAGGGGTAGACCCGTGGGCCCCACCGACTAGGGTTTCGCTGGAAAAGGACCGCCGGAGTTCCAGAATCCCACTAGAACTTGCACATGGACCTAGTATATATGTCCAAGTGTGGTGGAAGGTCCATGTATGCAATGTCTAGATCCCCGGTCTGACCTTCTTCACATGCGTGCGATAACACTTAGTAGATTCCTGGACGTGTAGGGGTACCAGTCCCGCTGCGGGTATACCGGGGAGCTAGCATGTGCTATAAGGTCCCAACCTTTGTTTTCCATGTAGACATGACCTAAACAAAGCTAAACCAACAAAAAAGCGCGTTGTCTGAACCTCGTACTAAGAAAGCTACAGGGATAGACCCGCGTGCGATAATACTTAGTAGATTCCTGGACGTGTAGGGGTAATAGTCCCGCTGCGGGTATACCGGGGGGCTAGCATGTGCTATAAGGTCCCAACCTTTGTTTTCCATGTAGATATGACCTAAACAAAGGTAAACCAATAAAAAAGCGCGTTGTCTGAACCTCGTACTAAGAAAGCTATAGGGGTAGACCCGCGGGCCCCACCGACTAGGGTTTCACTAGAAAAGGACCGCTCGAGCTCCCGAATCCTACTGGAACTTGCACGTGGACCTAGTATATGTGTCCAAGTGTGGTGGAAGGTCCATGGATGCAATGTCTAGATCCCCGGTCTGACGTTCTTCACATGCGTGCGATAACACTTAGTAGATTCCTGGACGTGTAGGGGTAACAGTACCGCTGCGGGTATACAGGGGGGCTAGCATGTGCTATAAGGTCCCAACCATTGTTTTCCAAGTAGATATGACCTAAACAAAGCTAAACCAACAAAAAAGCGCGTTGTCTGAAGCTCGTACTAAGAAAGCTACAGGGGTAGATCCGCGTGCGATAATACTTAGTAGATTCCTAGACATGTAGGGGTAACAGTCCCGCTGCGGGTATACCGGGGCGCTAGCATGTGCTATAAGGTCCCAACCTTTGTTTTCCATGTAGTTATGACCTAAACAAAGCTAAACCAACCAAAAAGCGCGTTGTCTGAACCTCGTACTAAGAAACCTATAGGGGTAGACCCGCGGGCATATATGTGTCCAAGTGTGGTGGAAGGTCCATGGATGCAATGTCTAGATCCCCGGTCTGACCTTGTTCACATGTGTGCGATAACACTTAGTAGATTCCTGGACATGTAGGGGTAACAGTCCTGCTGCGGGTATACCGGGGGGATAGCATGTGCTATAAGGTCCCAACCTTTGTTTTTCATGTAGAGATGACCTAAACAAAGGCTAAACCAACAAAAAAGCGCGTTGTCTGAACCTCGTACTAAGAAAGCTACAGGGGTAGTCCCGCGGGCCCCACCGACTAGGGTTTTGCTGGAAAAGGACCGCCGGAGTTCCAGAATCCCACTGGAACTTGCACATGGACCTAGTATATGTGTCCAAGTGTGGTGGAAGGTCCATGGATGCAATGTCTAGATCCCCGGTCTGACCTTCTTCACATGCGTGCGATAACACTTAGTAGATTCCTGGACGTGTAGGGGTAATAGTCCCGCTGCGGGTATACCGGGGGCTAGCATGTGCTATAAGTTCCCAACCTTTGTTTTCCATGTAGATATGACCTAAATAAAGCTAAACCAACAAAAAAGCGCATTGTCTGAACCTCGTACTAAGAAAGCTACAGGGATAGACCCGCGTGCGATAATACTTAGTAGATTCCTGGACGTGTAGGGGTAATAGTCCCGCTGCGGGTATACCAGGGGGCTAGCATGTGCTATAAGGTCACAACCTTTGATTTCCATGTAGATATGACCTAAACAAAGCTAAACCAATAAAAAAGCGCGTTGTCTGAACCTCGTACTAAGAAATCTATAGGGGTAGACCCGCGGGCCCCACCGACTAGGGTTTCACTAGAAAAGGACCGCTGGAGCTCCCGAATCCTACTGGAACTTGCACGTGGACCTAGTATATGTGTCCAGGTGTGGTGGAAGGTCCATGGATGCAATGTCTAGATCCCCGGTCTGACGTTCTTCACATGCGTGGGATAACACTTAGTAGATTCCTGGACATGTAGGGGTAACAGTCCCGCTGCGGGTATACCGGGGGCTAGCATGTGCTATAAGTTCCCAACCTTTGTTTTCCATGTAGATATGACCTAAAAAAAGATAACCCAAAAAAAAGAGCGTTGTCTGAACCTCGTACTAAGAAAGCTACAGGGGTAGACCCGCGTGCTATAACACTTAGTTGATTCCTGGACGTGTAGGGGTAACAGTCCCGCTACGGGTATACCGGGGGGCTAGCATGTGCTATAAGGTCCCAACCTTTGTTTTCCTTGTAGATATGACCTAAACAAAGCTAAACCAACAAAAAAGCCCGTTGTCTGAACCTCGTACTAAGAAAGCTACAGGGGTAGACCCGCGGGCCCCACCGACTAGGGTTTCGCTGGAAAAGGACCGCCGGAGTTCCAGAATCCCACTGGAACTTGCACGTGGACCTAGTATATGTGTCCAAGTGTGGTGGAAGGTCCATGGATGCGATGTCTAGATCCCCGGTCTTACCTTCTTCACATGCGTGCGATAACACTTAGTAGATTCCTGGATGTGTAGGGGTAACAGTCCCGCTGCGGGTATACCGGGGGGGCTAGCATGTGCTATAAGGTCCCAAACTTTGTTTTCCATGTAGATATGTCCTAAACCAAGCTAAACCAACAAAAAAGCGCATTGTCTGAACCTCGTACTAAGAAAGCTACAGGGATAGACCCGCGTGCGATAATACTTAGTAGATTCCTGGACGTGTAGGGGTAATAGTCCCGCTGCGGGTATACCGGGGGGCTAGCATGTGCTATAAGGTCCCAACCTTTGTTTTCCATGTAGATATGACCTAAACAAAGCTAAACCAATAAAAAAGCGCGTTGTCTGAACCTCGTACTAAGAAAGCTATAGGGGTAGACCCGCGGGCCCCACCGACTAGGGTTTCACTAGAAAAGGACCGCTGGAGCTCTCGAATTCTACTGGAACTTGCACGTGGACCTAGTATATGTGTCCAAGTGTGGTGGAAGGTCCATGGATGCAATGTCTAGATCCCCGGTCTGACGTTCTCACATGCGTGCGATAACACTTAGTAGATTCCTGGACGTGTAGGGGTAACAGTCCCGCTGCGGGTTACCGGGGGGCTAGCATCTGCTATAAGGTCCCAACCTTTGTTTTCCATGTAGATATGACCTAAAAAAAGCTAAACCAACAAAAAAAAGCGTTGTCTGAACCTCGTACTAAGAAAGCTACAGGGGTAGACCCGCGTGCTATAACACTTAGTAGATTCCTGGACGTCTAGGTGTAACAGTCCCGCTACGGGTATACCGGGGGGCTAGCATGTGCTATAAGGTCCCAACCTGTGTTTTCCATGTAGATATGACCTAAACAAAGCTAAACCAACAAAAAAGCGTGTTGTGTGAACCTCGTACTAAGAAAGCTAAAGGGGTAGACCCGCGGGCCCCACCGACTAGGGTTTCGCTGGAAAAGGACCACCGGAGTTCTAGAATCCCACTGGAACTTGCACCTGGACCTAGTATATGTGTCCAAGTGTGGTGGAAGGTCCATGGATGCAATGTCTAGATCCCCGGTCTGACTTTCTTCACATGCGTGCGATAACACTTAGTAGATTCCTGGACGTGTAGGGGTAACAGTCCCGCTGCGGGTATACCGGGGGGATAGCATGTGCTATAAGGTCCCAACCTTTGTTTTTCATGTAGATATGACCTAAACAAAAGCTAAACCAACAAAAAAGCGCGTTGTCTGAACCTCGTAATAAGAAAGCTACAGGGGTAGACCCGTGGGCCCCACCGACTAGGGTTTCGTTGGAAAAGGACCGCCGGAGTTCCAGAATCCCACTGGAACTTGCACGTGGACCTAGTATATGTGTCCAAGTGTGGTGGAAGGTCCATGGATGCAATGTCTAGATCCCTGGTCTGTCCTTCTTCACATGCGTGCGATAACACTGAGTAGATTCCTGGACATGTAGGGGTAACAGTCCCGCTGCGGGTATACCGGGGGGGCTAGCATGTGCTATAAGGTCCCAACCTTTGTTTTCCATGTAGATATGACCTAAACAAAGCTAAACCAACAAAAAAGCGCGTTGTCTGAACCTCGTACTAAGAAAGCTACAGGGGTAGACCCGCGTGCGATAATACTTAATAGATTCCTGGACGTGTAGGGGTAACTGTCCCGCTGCGGGTATACCGGGGGGCTAGCATGTGCTATAAGGTCCCAACCTTTGTTTTCCATGTAGATATGACCTAAACAAAGCTAAACCAATAAAAAAGCGCGTTGTCTGAACCTCGTACTAAGAAAGCTATAGGGGTAGACCCGCGGGCCCCACCGACTAGGCTTTCACTAGAAAAGGACCTCCGGAGCTTCCGAATCCTACTGGAACTTGCACGTGGACCTAGTATATGTGTCCAAGTGTGGTGGAAGGTCCATGTATGCAATGACTGGATCCCCGGTCTGACCTTCTTCACATGCGTGCAATAACACTTAGTAGATTCCTAGACATGTAGGGGTAACAGTCCTGCTGTGGGTATACCGGGGGCTAGCATGTGCTATAAGGTACCAACCTTTGTTTTCCATGTAGATATGACCTAAACAAAGCTAAAACAACAGAAAAGCATGTTGTCTGAACCTCGTACTAAGAAAGCTACAGTGGTAGACCCGCGTGCGATAACACTTAGTAGATTCCTAGACGTGTAGGGGTAATAGTCCTGCTGCGGGTATACCAGGGGGCTAGCATGTGCTATAAGTTCCCAACCTTTGTTTTCCATGTATATATGACCTAAACAAAGCTAAACCAACAAAAAAGCGCGTTGTCTGAACCTCGTACTAAGAAAGCTACAGGGGTATACCTGCGGGCCCCACCAACAAGGGTTTCGCTGGAAAAGGACCGCCAGAGCTCCGAAATCCCACTAGAACTTGCACATGGACCTAGTATATGTGTCCAGGTGTGGTGGAAGGTCCATGGATGCAATGTCTAGGTCCCCGGTCTGACGTTCTTCACATGCGTGCGATAACACTTAGTAGATTCCTGGACATGTAGGGGTAACAGTCCTGCTGTGGGTATACAGGGGGCTAGCATGTGATATAAGGTCCCAACCTTTGTTTTCCATGTAGATATGACCTAAACAAAGCTAAACCAACAGAAAAGCGCGTTGTCTGAACCTCGTACTAACAAAGCTACAGGGGTAGACCCCCGTGCGATAACACTTAGTAGATTCCTAGACGTGTAGGGGTAACAGTCCCGCTGCGGGTATACCTGGGGGCTAGCATGTGCTATAAGGTCCCAACCTTTGTTTTCCTTGGAGATATCACCTAAACAAAGCTAAACCAACAAAAAAGCGCGTTGTCTGAACCTCGTACTAAGAAAGCTACAGGGGTAGACCTGCGGGCCCCACCGACTAAGGTTTCGCTGTAAAAGGACCGCCGAAGCTCCGAAATCCCACTAGAACTTGCACGTGGACCTAGTATATGTGTCCAGGTGTGGTGGAAGGTCCATGGATGCAATGTCTAGATCCCCGGTCTGACCTTCTTCACATGAGTGCGATAACACTTAGTAGATTCCTGGACGTGTAGGGGTAACAGTCCCGCTTCAGGTATACCGGGGGGCTAGCATGTGCTATAAGGTCCCAAGCTTTGTTTTCCATGTAGATATGACCTAAACAAAGCTAAACCAACAAAAAAAGCGCGTTGTCTGAACCTCGTACTAAGAAAGCTACAGGGGTAGACCCGCGTGCGATAACACTTAGTAGATTCCTAGACGTGTAGGGGTAATAGTCCCGCTGCGGGTATACCGGGGGGCTAGCATGTGCTATAAGGTCCCAACCTTTGTTTTTCATGTAGATATGACCTAAACAAAAGCTAAACCAACAAAAAAGCGCGTTGTCTGAACCTCGTACTAAGAAAGCTACAGGGGTAGACCCGTGGGCCCCACAGACTAGGGTTTCGCTGGAAAAGGACCGCCGGAGTTCCAGAATCCCACTAGAACTTGCACCTGGACCTAGTATATGTGTCCAAGTGTGGTGGAAGGTCCATGGATGCAATGTCTAGATCCCCGGTCTGACCTTCTTCACATGCGTGCGATAACACTTAGTAGATTCCTGGACGTGTAGGGGTAACAGTCCCGCTGCGGGTATACCGGGGGCTAGCATGTGCTATAAGTTCCCAACCTTTGTTTTCCATGTAGATATGACCTAAATAAAGCTAAACCAACAAAAAAGCGCATTGTCTGAACCTCGTACTAAGAAAGCTACAGGGATAGACCCGCGTGCGATAATACTTAGTAGATTCCTGGACGTGTAGGGGTAATAGTCCCGCTGCGGGTATACCAGGGGGCTAGCATGTGCTATAAGGTCACAACCTTTGATTTCCATGTAGATATGACCTAAACAAAGCTAAACCAATAAAAAAGCGCGTTGTCTGAACCTCGTACTAAGAAATCTATAGGGGTAGACCCGCGGGCCCCACCGACTAGGGTTTCACTAGAAAAGGACCGCTGGAGCTCCCGAATCCTACTGGAACTTGCACGTGGACCTAGTATATGTGTCCAGGTGTGGTGGAAGGTCCATGGATGCAATGTCTAGATCCCCGGTCTGACGTTCTTCACATGCGTGGGATAACACTTAGTAGATTCCTGGACATGTAGGGGTAACAGTCCCGCTGCGGGTATACCGGGGGCTAGCATGTGCTATAAGTTCCCAACCTTTGTTTTCCATGTAGATATGACCTAAAAAAAGATAACCCAAAAAAAAAGAGCGTTGTCTGAACCTCGTACTAAGAAAGCTACAGGGGTAGACCCGCGTGCTATAACACTTAGTTGATTCCTGGACGTGTAGGGGTAACAGTCCCGCTACGGGTATACCGGGGGGCTAGCATGTGCTATAAGGTCCCAACCTTTGTTTTCCTTGTAGATATGACCTAAACAAAGCTAAACCAACAAAAAAGCCCGTTGTCTGAACCTCGTACTAAGAAAGCTACGGGGGTAGACCCGCGGGCCCCACCGACTAGGGTTTCGCTGGAAAAGGACCGCCGGAGTTCCAGAATCCCACTAGAACTTGCACGTGGACCTAGTATATGTGTCCAAGTGTGGTGGAAGGTCCATGGATGCGATGTCTAGATCCCCGGTCTTACCTTCTTCACATGCGTGCGATAACACTTAGTAGATTCCTGGATGTGTAGGGGTAACAGTCCCGCTGCGGGTATACCGGGGGGGCTAGCATGTGCTATAAGGTCCCAAACTTTGTTTTCCATGTAGATATGTCCTAAACCAAGCTAAACCAACAAAAAAGCGCATTGTCTGAACCTCGTACTAAGAAAGCTACAGGGATAGACCCGCGTGCGATAATACTTAGTAGATTCCTGGACGTGTAGGGGTAATAGTCCCGCTGCGGGTATACCGGGGGGCTAGCATGTGCTATAAGGTCCCAACCTTTGTTTTCCATGTAGATATGACCTAAACAAAGCTAAACCAATAAAAAAGCGCGTTGTCTGAACCTCGTACTAAGAAAGCTATAGGGGTAGACCCGCGGGCCCCACCGACTAGGGTTTCACTAGAAAAGGACCGCTGGAGCTCTCGAATTCTACTGGAACTTGCACGTGGACCTAGTATATGTGTCCAAGTGTGGTGGAAGGTCCATGGATGCAATGTCTAGATCCCCGGTCTGACGTTCTCACATGCGTGCGATAACACTTAGTAGATTCCTGGACGTGTAGGGGTAACAGTCCCGCTGCGGGTTACCGGGGGGCTAGCATCTGCTATAAGGTCCCAACCTTTGTTTTCCATGTAGATATGACCTAAAAAAAGCTAAACCAACAAAAAAAAGCGTTGTCTGAACCTCGTACTAAGAAAGCTACAGGGGTAGACCCGCGTGCTATAACACTTAGTAGATTCCTGGACGTCTAGGTGTAACAGTCCCGCTACGGGTATACCGGGGGGCTAGCATGTGCTATAAGGTCCCAACCTGTGTTTTCCATGTAGATATGACCTAAACAAAGCTAAACCAACAAAAAAGCGTGTTGTGTGAACCTCGTACTAAGAAAGCTAAAGGGGTAGACCCGCGGGCCCCACCGACTAGGGTTTCGCTGGAAAAGGACCACCGGAGTTCTAGAATCCCACTGGAACTTGCACCTGGACCTAGTATATGTGTCCAAGTGTGGTGGAAGGTCCATGGATGCAATGTCTAGATCCCCGGTCTGACTTTCTTCACATGCGTGCGATAACACTTAGTAGATTCCTGGACGTGTAGGGGTAACAGTCCCGCTGCGGGTATACCGGGGGGATAGCATGTGCTATAAGGTCCCAACCTTTGTTTTTCATGTAGATATGACCTAAACAAAAGCTAAACCAACAAAAAAGCGCGTTGTCTGAACCTCGTAATAAGAAAGCTACAGGGGTAGACCCGTGGGCCCCACCGACTAGGGTTTCGCTGGAAAAGGACCGCCGGAGTTCCAGAATCCCACTGGAACTTGCACGTGGACCTAGTATATGTGTCCAAGTGTGGTGGCAGGTCCATGGATGCAATGTCTAGATCCCTGGTCTGTCCTTCTTCACATGCGTGCGATAACACTGAGTAGATTCCTGGACATGTAGGGGTAACAGTCCCGCTGCGGGTATACCGGGGGGGCTAGCATGTGCTATAAGGTCCCAACCTTTGTTTTCCATGTAGATATGACCTAAACAAAGCTAAACCAACAAAAAAGCGCGTTGTCTGAACCTCGTACTAAGAAAGCTACAGGGGTAGACCCGCGTGCGATAATACTTAATAGATTCCTGGACGTGTAGGGGTAACTGTCCCGCTGCGGGTATACCGGGGGGCTAGCATGTGCTATAAGGTCCCAACCTTTGTTTTCCATGTAGATATGACCTAAACAAAGCTAAACCAATAAAAAAGCGCGTTGTCTGAACCTCGTACTAAGAAAGCTATAGGGGTAGACCCGCGGGCCCCACCGACTAGGCTTTCACTAGAAAAGGACCTCCGGAGCTTCCGAATCCTACTGGAACTTGCACGTGGACCTAGTATATGTGTCCAAGTGTGGTGGAAGGTCCATGTATGCAATGACTGGATCCCCGGTCTGACCTTCTTCACATGCGTGCAATAACACTTAGTAGATTCCTAGACATGTAGGGGTAACAGTCCTGCTGTGGGTATACCGGGGGCTAGCATGTGCTATAAGGTACCAACCTTTGTTTTCCATGTAGATATGACCTAAACAAAGCTAAAACAACAGAAAAGCACGTTGTCTGAACCTCGTACTAAGAAAGCTACAGTGGTAGACCCGCGTGCGATAACACTTAGTAGATTCCTAGACGTGTAGGGGTAATAGTCCTGCTGCGGGTATACCAGGGGGCTAGCATGTGCTATAAGTTCCCAACCTTTGTTTTCCATGTATATATGACCTAAACAAAGCTAAACCAACAAAAAAGCGCGTTGTCTGAACCTCGTACTAAGAAAGCTACAGGGGTATACCTGCGGGCCCCACCAACAAGGGTTTCGCTGGAAAAGGACCGCCAGAGCTCCGAAATCCCACTAGAACTTGCACATGGACCTAGTATATGTGTCCAGGTGTGGTGGAAGGTCCATGGATGCAATGTCTAGGTCCCCGGTCTGACGTTCTTCACATGCGTGCGATAACACTTAGTAGATTCCTGGACATGTAGGGGTAACAGTCCTGCTGTGGGTATACAGGGGGCTAGCATGTGATATAAGGTCCCAACCTTTGTTTTCCATGTAGATATGACCTAAACAAAGCTAAACCAACAGAAAAGCGCGTTGTCTGAACCTCGTACTAACAAAGCTACAGGGGTAGACCCCCGTGCGATAACACTTAGTAGATTCCTAGACGTGTAGGGGTAACAGTCCCGCTGCGGGTATACCTGGGGGCTAGCATGTGCTATAAGGTCCCAACCTTTGTTTTCCTTGGAGATATCACCTAAACAAAGCTAAACCAACAAAAAAGCGCGTTGTCTGAACCTCGTACTAAGAAAGCTACAGGGGTAGACCTGCGGGCCCCACCGACTAAGGTTTCGCTGTAAAAGGACCGCCGAAGCTCCGAAATCCCACTAGAACTTGCACGTGGACCTAGTATATGTGTCCAGGTGTGGTGGAAGGTCCATGGATGCAATGTCTAGATCCCCGGTCTGACCTTCTTCACATGAGTGCGATAACACTTAGTAGATTCCTGGACGTGTAGGGGTAACAGTCCCGCTTCAGGTATACCGGGGGGCTAGCATGTGCTATAAGGTCCCAAGCTTTGTTTTCCATGTAGATATGACCTAAACAAAGCTAAACCAACAAAAAAAGCGCGTTGTCTGAACCTCGTACTAAGAAAGCTACAGGGGTAGACCCGCGTGCGATAACACTTAGTAGATTCCTAGACGTGTAGGGGTAATAGTCCCGCTGCGGGTATACCGGGGGGCTAGCATGTGCTATAAGGTCCCAACCTTTGTTTTTCATGTAGATATGACCTAAACAAAAGCTAAACCAACAAAAAAGCGCGTTGTCTGAACCTCGTACTAAGAAAGCTACAGGGGTAGACCCGTGGGCCCCACAGACTAGGGTTTCGCTGGAAAAGGACCGCCGGAGTTCCAGAATCCCACTAGAACTTGCACCTAGACCTAGTATATGTGTCCAAGTGTGGTGGAAGGTCCATGGATGCAATGTCCAGATCCCCGGTCTGACCTTCTTCACATGCGTGCGATAACACTTAGTAGATTCCTGGACGTGTAGGGGTAACAGTCCCGCTGCGGGTATACCGGGGGGCTAGCATGTACTATAAGGTCCCAACCTTTGTTTTCCACGTAGATATGACCTAAACAAAGCTAAACCAACAAAAAAGCGCGTTGTCTGAACCTCGTACTAAGAAAGCTATAGGGATAGACCCGCGTGCGATAATACTTAGTAGATTCCTGGACGTGTAGGGGTAATAGTCCCGCTGCGGCTATACCGGGGGGCTAGCATGTGCTATAAGGTCCCAACCTTTGTTTTCCATGTAGATATGACCTAAACAAAGCTAAACCAATAAAAAAGCGTGTTGTCTGAACCTCGTACTAAGAAAGCTATAGGGGTAGACCCGCGGGCCCCACTGACTAGGGTTTCACTAGAAAAGGACCGCTGGAGCTCCCGAATCCTACTGGAACTTGCACGTGGACCTAGTATATGTGTCCAAGTGTGGTGGAAGGTCCATGCATGCAATGTCTAGATCCCCGGTCTGACGTTCTTCACATGCGTGCGATAACACTTAGTAGATTCCTGGACGTGTAGGGGTAACAGTCCCGCTGCGGGTTACCGGGGAGCTAGCATGTGCTATAAGGTCCCAACCTTTGTTTTCCATGTAGATATGACCTAAAAAAAGCTAAACCAAAAAAAAAGAGCGTTGTCTGAACCTCGTACTAAGAAAGCTACAGGGGTAGACCCGCGTGCTATAACACTTAGTAGATTCCTGGACGTGTAGGTGTAACAGTCCCGCTACGGGTATACCGGGGGGCTAGCATGTGCTATAAGGACCCAACCTTTGTTTTCCATGTAGATATGACCTAAACAAAGCTAAACAAACAAAAAAGCGCGTTGTCTGAACCTCGTACTAAGAAAGCTACAGGGGTAGACCCGAGGGCCCCACCGACTAGGGTTTCGCTGGAAAAGGACTGCCGGAGTTCTAGAATCCCACTAGAACTTGCACGTGGACCTAGTATATGTGTCCAAGTGTGGTGGAAGGTCCATGGATGCAATGTCTAGATCCCCGGTCTGACGTTCTTCACATGCGTGCGATAACACTTAGTAGATTCCTGGACGTGTAGGGGTAACAGTCCCGTTGCGGGTATACCGGGG
Source organism: Avena sativa (assembly GCA_916181665.1). Classification (NCBI taxonomy): domain Eukaryota; kingdom Viridiplantae; phylum Streptophyta; class Magnoliopsida; order Poales; family Poaceae; genus Avena; species Avena sativa. Next base: position 47,591,123 of record OV702300.1, on the reverse strand, counting down.
GGCTAGCATGTGCTATAAGGTCCCAACCTTTGTTTTCCATGTAGATATGACCTAAACAAAGCTAAACCAACTAAAAAGCGCATTGTCTGAAGCTCATACTACGAAAGCTACAGGGGTAGACCCGCGTGCGATAATACTTAGTAGATTCCTAGACATGTAGGGGTAACAGTCCCGCTGCGGGTATACCGGGGCGCTAGCATGTGCTATAAGGTCCCAACCTTTGTTTTCCATGTAGTTATGACCTAAACAAAGCTAAACCAACAAAAAAGTGCGTTGTCTGAACCTCGTACTAAGAAAGCTAAAGGGGTAGACCCGCGGGCACCACCGACTAGGGATTCACTAGAAAAGGACCACTGGAGCTCCGGAATCCCAGTGCAACTTGCACGTGGACCTATTATATGTGTCCAAGTGTTTTGGAAGGTCCATGGATGCAATGTCTAGATCCCCGGTCTGACCTTGTTCACATGCGTGCGATAACACTTAGTAGATTCCTGGACATGTAGGGGTAACAGTCCTGCTGCGGGTATACCGGGGGGATAGCATGTGCTATAAGGTCCCAACCTTTGTTTTTCATGTAGATATGACCAAAACAAAAGCTAAACCAACAAAAAAGCGCGTTGTCTGAACCTCGTACTAAGAAAGCTACAGGGGTAGACCCGCGGGCCCCACCGACTAGGGTTTCGCTGGAAAAGGACCGCCGGAGTTCCAGAATCCCACCGGAACTTGCACGTGGACCTAGTATATGTGTTCAAGTGTGGTGGAAGGTCCATGGATGCAATGTCTAGATCCCTGGTCTGACCTTCTTCACATGCGTGCGATAACACTGAGTAGATTCCTGGACGTGTAGGGGTAACAGTCCCGCTGCGGGTATACCGGGGGGCTAGCATGTGCTATAAGGTCCCAACCTTTGTTTTCCATGTACATATGACCTAAACAAAGCTAAACCAATAAAAAAGCGCGTTGTCTGAACCTCGTACTAAGAAAGCTATAGGGGTAGACCCGCGGGCCCCACCGACTAGGGTTTCACTAGAAAAGGACCTCCGGAGCTCCCGAATCCTACTGGAACTTGCACGTGGACCTAGTATATGTGTCCAAGTGTGGTGGAAGGTCCATGTATGCAATCACTGGATCCCCGGTCTGACCTTCTTCACATGCGTGCAATAACACTTAGTAGATTCCTAGACATGTAGGGGTAACAGTCCTGCTGTGGGTATACCGGGGGCTAGCATGTGCTATAAGGTACCAACCTTTGTTTTCCATGTAGATATGACCTAAACAGAGCTAAACCAACAGAAAAGCACGTTGTCTGAACCTCGTACTAAGAAAGCTACATTGGTAGACCCGCGTGCGATAACACTTAGTAAATTCCTAGACGTGTAGGGGTAATAGTCCTGCTGCGGGTATACCGGGGGGCTAGCATGTGCTATAAGTTCCCAACCTTTGTTTTCCATGTATATATGACCTAAACAAAGCTAAACCAAAAAAAAGCGCGTTGTCTGAACCTCGTACTAAGAAAGCTACAGGGGTATACCTGCGGGCCCCACCAACAAGGGTTTCGCTGGAAAAGGACCGCCGGAGCTCCGAAATCCCACTAGAACTTGCACGTGGACCTAGTATATGTGTCCAGGTGTGGTGGAAGGTCCATGGATGCAATGTCTAGGTCCCCGGTCTGACGTTCTTCACATGCGTGCGATAATACTTAGTAGATTCCTGGACGTGTAAGGGTAACAGTCCCGCTGCGGGTATACCGGGGGGGCTAGCATGTGCTATAAGGTCCCAACCTTTGTTTTCCATGTAGATATGACCTAAACAAAGCTAAACCAACAAAAAAGCGCGTTGTCTGAACCTCGTACTAAGAAATCTACAGGGGTAGACCCGCGTGCGGCACCCCCGACTAAGCTTTCACTAGAAAAGGACCTCCGGAGCTCCCGAATCCTACTGCAACTTGCACGTGGACCTAGTATATGTGTCCAAGTGTGGTGGAAGGTCCATGTATGCAATGACTGGATCCCCGGTCTGACCTTCTTCACATGCGTGCAATAACACTTAGTAGATTCCTAGACATGTAGGGGTAACAGTCCTGCTGTGGGTATACCGGGGGCTAGCATGTGCTATAAGGTACCAACCTTTGTTTTCCATGTAGATATGACCTAAACAAAGCTAAAACAACAGAAAACCACATTGTCTGAACCTCGTACTAAGAAAGCTACAGTGGTAGACCCGCGTGCGATAACACTTAGTAGATTCCTAGACGTGTAGGGGTAATAGTCCTGCTGCGGGTATACCGGGGGGCTAGCATGTGCGATAAGTTCCCAACCTTTGTTTTCCATGTATATATGACCTAAACAAAGCTAAACCAACAAAAAAGCGCGTTGTCTGAACCTCGTACTAAGAAAGCTACAGGGGTATACCTGCGAGCCCCACCAACAAGGGTTTCGCTGGAAAAGGACCGCCGGAGCTCCGAAATCCCACCGGAACTTGCACGTGGACCTAGTATATGTGTCCAAGTGTGGTGGAAGGTCCATGGATGCAATGTCTAGATCCCCGGTCTGACCTTCTTCACATGCGTGCGATAACACTTAGTAGATTCCTGGACATGTAGGGGTAACAGTCCTGCTGTGGGTATACAGGGGGCTAGCATGTGCTATAAGGTCCCAACCTTTGTTTTCCATGTAGATATGACCTAAACATAGTTAAACCAACAGAAAAGCGCGTTGTCTGAACCTCGTACTAACAAAGCTACAGGGGTAGACCCCCGTGCGATAACACTTAGTAGATTCCTAGACGTGTAGGGGTAACAGTCCCGCTGCGGGTATACCTGGGGGCTAGCATGTGCTATAAGGTCCCAACCTTTGTTTTCCTTGGAGATATCACCTAAACAACGCTAAACCAACAAAAAAGCGCGTTGTCTGAACCTCGTACTAAGAAAGCTACAGGGGTAGACCTGCGGGCCCCACCGACTAAGGTTTCGCTGGAAAAGGCCCGCCAAAGCTCCGAAATCCCACTAGAACTTGCACGTGGACCTAGTATATGTGTCCAGGTGTGGTGGAAGGTCCATGGATGCAATGTCTAGATCCCCGGTCTGACCTTCTTCACATGAGTGCGATAGCACTTAGTAGATTCCTGGACGTGTAGGGGTAACAGTCCCGCTTCAGGTATACTGGGGGGCTAGCATGTGCTATAAGGTCCCAAGCTTTGTTTTCCATGTAGATATGACCTAAACAAAGCTAAACCAACAAAAAAGCGCGTTGTCTGAACCTCGTACTAAGAAAGCTACAGGGGTAGACCCGCGTGCGATAACACTTAGTAGATTCCTAGACGTGTAGGGGTAATAGTCCCGCTGCGGGTATACCGGGGGGCTAGCATGTGCTATAAGGTCCTTACCTTTGTTTTCCATCTAGATATGACCTAAACAAAGCTAAACCAACAAAAAAGCGTGTTGTCTGAACCTTGTACTAAGAAAGCTACAGGGGTAGACCCGCAGGCCCCACCGACTAGGGTTTCGCTGGAAAAGGACCGTCGGAGCTCCAGAATCCCACTAGAACTTTCATGTGGACCTAGTATATGTGTCCAAGTGTGGTGTAAGGTCCATGGATGCAGTGTCTACATTCCCGTTCTGACCTTCTTCACATGCGTGCGATAACACTTAGTAGATTCCTGGACGTGTAGGGGTAACAGTCCTGCTATGGGTATATCGGGGGTTAGCATGTGCTATAAGGTCCCATCCTTTGTTTTCCATGTAGATATGACCTAAACAAAGCTAAACCAACAAAAAAGCGCGTTGTCTGAACATCATACTAAGAAAGCTACAAGGGTAGACCCGCGTGCGATAACACTTAATAGATTCCTGGACGTGTGGGGGTAACAGTCCCGCTGCGGGTATACCCGGGGCTAGCATGTGCTATAAGGTCCCAACCTTTGTTTTCCATGTAGATACGACATAAATAAAGCTAAACCAACAAAAACGCGCGTTGTCTCAACCTCGTACTAAGAAAGCTATAGGGGTAGACCCACGAGCCCCACCGACTAGGGTTTCGCTGGAAAAGGACCACCGGAGTTCCAGAATCCCACTGGAACTTGCACGTGGACCTAGTATATGTGTCCAAGTGTGGTGGAAGGTCCATGGATGCAATGTCTAGATCCCTGGTCTAACCTTCTTCACATGCATGCGATAACACTTAGTAGATTCCTGGACGTGTAGGGGTAACAGTCCCGCTGCGGGTATACCGGGGGGGCTAGCATGTGCTATAAGGTCCCAACCTTTGTTTTCCATGTATATATGACCTAAACAAAGCTAAACCAACAAAAAAGCGCGTTGTCTGAAGCTCGTACTAAGAAAGCTACAGGGGTAGACCCGCGTGCGATAATACATAGTAAATTCCTAGACATGTAGGGGTAAAAGTCCCGCTGTGGGTATACCGGGGCGCTAGCATGTGATATAAGGTCCCAACCTTTGTTTTCCATGTAGTTATGACCTAAACAAAGCTAAACCAAGAAAAAAGCGCGTTGTCTGAACCTCGTACTAAGAAAGCTACAGGGGTAGACCCGCGGGCACCACCTACTAGGGATTCACTAGAAAAGGACCAGTGGAGCTCCGGAATCCCACTACAACTTGCACGTGGACCTATTATATGTGTCCAAGTGTGGTGGAAGGTCCATGGATGCAATGTCTAGATCCCCGGTCTGACCTTCTTCACATGCGTGCGATAACACTTAGTAGATTCCTGGACATGTAGGGGTAACAGTCCTGCTGCGGGTATACCGGGGGGATAGCATGTGCTATAAGGTCCCAACCTTTGTTTTTCATGTAGATATGACCTAAACAAAAGCTAAACCAACAAAAAAGCGCGTTGTCTGAACCTCGTACTAAGAAAGCTACAGGGGTAGACCCGCGGGCCCCACCGACTAGGGTTTCGCTGGAAAAGGACCGCCAGAGTTCCAGAATTCCACTGGAACTTGCACGTGGACCTAGTATATGTGTCCAAGTGTGGTGGAAGGTCCATGGATGCAATGTCTAGATCCCTGGTCTGACCTTCTTCACATGCGTGCGATAACACTTAGTAGATTCGTGGACGTGTAGGGGTAACAGTCCCGCTGCGGGTATACCGGGGGGGCTAGCATGTGCTATAAGGTCCCAACCTTTGTTTTCCATGTAGATATGACCTAAACAAAGCTAAACCAACAAAAAAGCGCGTTGTCTGAACCTCGTACTAAGAAAGCTACAGGGGTAGACCCGCGTGCGATAATACTTAGTAGATTCCTAGACGTGTAGGGGTAACAGTCCCGCTGCGGGTATACCGGGGGGCTAGCATGTGCTATAAGGTCCCAACCTTTGTTTTCCATGTAGATATGACCTAAACAAAGCTAAACCAATAAAAAAGTGCGTTGTCTGAACCTCGTACTAAGAAATCTATAGGGGTAGACCCGCGGGCCCCACCGACTAGGGTTTCACTAGAAAAGGACCGCTGGAGCTCCCGAATCCTACTGGTACTTGCAGGTGGACCTAGTATATGTGTCCAAGTGTGGTGGAAGGTCCATGGATGCAATGTCTAGATCCCTGGTCTGACGTTCTTCACATGCGTGTGATAACACTTAGTAGATTCCTAGACATGTAGGGGTAACAGTCCTGCTATGGGTATACCGGGGGGCTAGCATGTGCTATAAGGTACCAACCTTTGTTTTCCATGTAGATATGACCTAAACAAAGCTCAACCAACAGAAAAGCACGTTGTCTGAACCTCGTACTAAGAAAGCTACAATGGTAGACCCGCGTGCGATAACACTTAGTAGATTCCTAGACGTGTAGGGGTAATAGTCCTGCTGCGGGTATACCGGGGGGCTAGCATGTGCTATAAGTTCCCAACCTTTGTTTTCCATGTATATATGACCTAAACAAAGCTAAACCAACAAAAAAGCGCGTTGTCTGAACCTCGTACTAAGAAAGCTACAGGGGTATACCTGCGGGCCCCACCAACAAGGGTTTCGCTGGAAAAGGACCGCCGAAGCTCCGAAATCCCACTAGAACTTGCACGTGGACCTATTATATGTGTCCAGGTGTGGTGGAAGTACCATGGATGCAATGTCTAGATCCCCGGTCTGACGTTCTTCACATGCGTGCGATAACACTTAGTAGATTCCTGGACGTGTAAGGGTAACAGTCCCGCTGCGGGTATACCGGGGGCTAGCATGTGCTATAAGGTACCAACCTTTGTTTTCCATGTAGATATGACCTAAACAAACCTAAACCAACAAAAAAGAGCTTGGTCTGAACCTCGTACTAAGAAAGCTACAGGGGTAGACCCGTGTGCGATAACACTTAGTAGATTCCTGGACGTGTAGGGGTAACAGTCCCGCTACGGGTATACCGGGGGGCTAGCATGCGCTATAAGGTCCCAACCTTTTTTTCCATGTAGATATGACCTAAACAAAGCTAAACCAACAAAAAAACGCGTTGTCTGAACCTCGTACTAAGAAAGTTACAGTGGTAGACCCGCGCCCCACCGACTAGCGTTTCGCTGGAAAAGGACCGCCGGAGTTCCAGAATCCCACTGGAACTTGCACGTGGACCTAGTTGTCCAAGTGTGGTGGAAGGTCCATGAATGCAATGTCCAGATCCCCGGTCTGACCTTCTTCACATGCGTGCGATAACACTTAGTAGATTCCTGTACATGTAGGGGTAAGAGTCCTGCTGTGGGTATACAGGGGGCTAGCATGTGCTATAAGGTCCCAACCTTTGTTTTCCATGTAGATATGACCTAAACAAAGCTAAAACAACAGAAAAGCGCGTTGTCTGAACCTCGTACTAAGAAAGCTATAGGGGTAGACCCCCGTGCGATAACACTTAGTAGAATCCTAGACGTGTAGGGGTAACAGTCCCGCTGCGGGTATACCTTGGGGCTAGCATGTGCTATAAGGTCCCAACCTTTGTTTTCCTTGGAGATATCACCTAAACAAAGCTAAACAAACAAAAAAGCGCGTTGTCTGAACCTCGTACTAAGAAAGCTACAGGGGTAGACCTGCGGGCCCCACCGACTAAGGTTTCGCTGGAAAAGGACCGCCGAAGCTCCGAAATCCCACTAGAACTTGCACGTGGACCTATTATATGTGTCCAGGTGTGGTGGAAGGTCCATGGATGCAATGTCTAGATCCCCGGTCTGACCTTCTTCACATGAGTGCGATAACACTTAGTAGATTCCTAGACATGTAGGGGTAACAGTCCCGCTTCAGGTATACCGGGGGGCTAGCATGTGCTATAAGGTCCCAACCTTTGTTTTCCATGTAGATATGACCTAAACAAAGCTAAACCAACAAAAAAGCGCGTTGTCTCAACCTCGTACTAAGAAAGCTACAGGGGTAGACCCGCGTGCGATAACACTTAGTAGATTCCTAGACGTGTAGGGGTAATAGTCCCGCTGCGGGTATACCGGGGGGCTAGCATGTGCTATAAGGTACCAACCTTTGTTTTCCATCTAGATATGACCTAAACAAAGCTAAACCAATAAAAAAGCGTGTTGTCTGAACCTCGTACTAAGAAAGCTACAGCGGTAGACCCGCAGGCCCCACCGACTAGGGTTTCGCTGGAAAAGGACCGTCGGAGCTCCAGAATCCCACTAGAACTTGCATGTGGACCTAGTATATGTGTCCAAGTGTGGTGGAAGGTCCATGGATGCAGTGTCTACATTGCCGTTCTGACCTTCTTCACATGTGTGCGATAACACTTAGTAGATTCCTGGACGTGTAGGGGTAACAGTCCTGCTACGGGTATATCGGGGGTTAGCATGTGCTATAAGGTCCCATCCTTTGTTTTCCATGTAGATATGACCTAAACAAAGCTAAACCAACAAAAAAGCGCGTTGTCTGAACATCATACTAAGAAAGCTACAGGGGTAGACCCGCATGCGATAACACTTAATAGATTCCTGGACGTGTAGGGGTAACAGTCCTGCTGCGGGTATACCGGGGGGCTAGCATGTGCTATAAGGTCCCAACCTTTGTTTTCCGTGTATATATGACATAAATAAAGCTAAACCAACAAAAAAGCGCGTTGTCTCAACCTCGTACTAAGAAAGCTACAGGGATAGACCCGCGGTCCCCACCAACTAGGGTTTCGCTGGAAAAGGACCGCCGGAGCTCCGGAATCCAACAGGAACTTGCACGTGGACCTAGTATATGTGTCCAAGTGTGGTGGAAGGTCCATGGATGCAATGTCTAGATCCCCGGTCTGACCTTCTTCACATGCGTGAGATAACACTTAGTAGATTCCTGGACATGTAGGGGTAATAGTCCTGCTGCGGGTATACTGGGGGGCTAGCATGTGCTATAAGGTCCCAACCTTTCTTTTCCATGTAGTTATGCCCTAAACAAAGCTAAACCAACAAAAAAGCGCGTTGTCTGAACCTCGTACTAAGAAAGCTACAGGGGTAGATCCGCGGGCCCCACCGACTAGGTTTTCACTGGAAAAGGACCGCCGGAGCTCTGGAATCCCACTGGAACTTGCACGTGGACCTAGTATATGTGTCCAAGTGTGGTGGAAGGTCCATGGATGCAATGTCTAGATCCCCGGTCTGACCTTCTTCACATGCGTGTGACAACACTTAGTAGATTTCTGGACATGTAGGGGTAACAGTCCTGCTGCGGGTATACCGGGGGGCTAGCATGTGCTATAAGGTGTCAACCTTTGTTTTCCATGTAGATATGACCTAAACAAAGCTAAACATACAAAAAAAGCGCGTTGTCTGAACTTCGTACTAAGAAAGCTACAGGGGTAGACCCGGGTGCTATAACACTTAGTAGATTCCTGGACGTGTAGGGGTAACAGTCCCGCTGCGGGTATACCGAGGGCTAGCATGTGCTATAAGGTCCCAACCTTTGTTTTCCATGTAGATATGACCTAAACAAAGCTAGACCAACAAAAAAGTGCGTTGTCTGAACCTCGTATTAAGAAAGCTACAGGGGTAGACCTGCAGGCCCCACCGACCAGGTTTTCGCTGGAAAAGAACCGCCGGAGCTCCGAAATCCCACTGGAACTTGCACGTGGACCTAGTATATGTGTCCAGGTGTGGTGGAAGGTCCATGGATGCAATGTCTAGATCCCCGGTCTGACCTTCTTCACATGCGTGCGATAACACTTAGTAGATTCCTAGACGTGTAGGGGTAACAGTCCCGCTACAGGTATACCGGGGGGATAGCATGTGCTATAAGGTCCCAACCTTTGTTTTCCATGTAGATATGACCTAAACAAAGCTAAACCAACAAAAAAGAGCGTTGTCTGAACCTCGTACTAAGAAAGCTACAGGGGTAGACCCGCGTGCGATAACACTTAGTAGATTCCTGGACGTGTGGGGGTAACAGTCCCGCTGCGGGTATACCCGGGGCTAGAATGTGCTATAAGGTCCCAACCTTTGTCTTCCATGTAGATACGACATAAAGAAAGCTAAACCAACAAAAACGCGCGTTGTCTCAACCTCGTACTAAGAAAGCTACAGGGGTAGACCCACGAGCCCCACCGACTAGGGTTTCGCTGGAAAAGGACCACCGGAGTTCCAGAATCCCACTGGAACTTGCACGTGGACCTAGTATATGTGTCCAAGTGTGGTGGAAGGTCCATGGATGCAATGTCTAGATCCCCGGTCTGAACTTCTTCACATGCGTGCGAGAACACTTAGTAGATTCCTGGACATGTAGGGGTAACAGTCCCGCTGCGGGTATACTGGGGGGCTAGCATGTGCTATAAGGTCCCAACCTTTGTTTTCCATGTATATATGACCTAAACAAAGCTAAACCAACAAAAAAGCGCGTTGTCTGAAGCTCGTACTAAGAAAGCTACAGGGGTAGACCCGCGTGCGATAATACTTAGTAAATTCCTAGACATGTAGGGGTAACAGTCCCGCTGTGGGTATACCGGGGCGCTAGCATGTGATATAAGGTCCCAACCTTTGTTTTCCATGTAGTTATGACCTAAACAAAGCTAAACCAAGAAAAAAGCGCGTTGTCTGAACCTCGTACTAAGAAAGCTACAGGGGTAGACCCGCGGGCACCACCGACTAGGGATTCACTAGAAAAGGACCAGTGGAGCTCCGGAATCCCACTGCAACTTGCACGTGGACCTATTATATGTGTCCAAGTGTGGTGGAAGGTCCATGGATGCAATGTCTAGATCCCCGGTCTGACCTTCTTCACATGCGTGCGATAACACTTAGTAGATTCCTGGACATGTAGGGGTAACAGTCCTGCTGCGGGTATACCGGGGGGATAGCATGTGCTATAAGGTCCCAACCTTTGTTTTTCATGTATATATGACCTAAACAAAAGCTAAACCAACAAAAAAGCGCGTTGTCTGAACCTCGTACTAAGAAAGCTACAGGGGTAGACCCGCGGGCCCCACCGACTAGGGTTTCGCTGGAAAAGGACCGCCAGAGTTCCAGAATTCCACTGGAACTTGCACGTGGACCTAGTATATGTGTCCAAGTGTGGTGGAAGGTCCATGGATGCAATGTCTAGATCCCTGGTCTGACCTTCTTCACATGCGTGCGATAACACTTAGTAGATTCGTGGACGTGTAGGGGTAACAGTCCCGCTGCGGGTATACCGGGGGGGCTAGCATGTGCTATAAGGTCCCAACCTTTGTTTTCCATGTAGATATGACCTAAACAAAGCTAAACCAACAAAAAAGCGCGTTGTCTGAACCTCGTACTAAGAAAGCTACAGGGGTAGACCCGCGTGCGATAATACATAGTAGATTCCTAGACGTGTAGGGGTAACAGTCCTGCTGCGGGTATACCGGGGGGCTAGCATGTGCTATAAGGTCCCAACCTTTGTTTTCCATGTAGATATGACCTAAACAAAGCTAAACCAATAAAAAAGTGCGTTGTCTGAACCTCGTACTAAGAAAGCTATAGGGGTAGACCCGCGGGCCCCACCGACTAGGGTTTCACTAGAAAAGGACCGCTGGAGCTCCCGAATCCTACTGGTACTTGCAGGTGGACCTAGTATATGTGTCCAAGTGTGGTGGAAGGTCCATGGATGCAATGTCTAGATCCCTGGTCTGACGTTCTTCACATGCGTGTGATAACACTTAGTAGATTCCTAGACATGTAGGGGTAACAGTCCTGCTGTGGGTATACCGGGGGGCTAGCATGTGCTATAAGGTACCAACCTTTGTTTTCCATGTAGATATGACCTAAACAAAGCTCAACCAACAGCAAAGCACGGTGTCTGAACCTCGTACTAAGAAAGCTACAATGGTAGACCCGCGTGCGATAACACTTAGTAGATTCCTAGACGTGTAGGGGTAATAGTCCTGCTGCGGGTATACCGGGGGGATAGCATGTGCTATAAGTTCCCAACCTTTGTTTTCCATGTATATATGACATAAACAAAGCTAAACCAACAAAAAAGCGCGTTGTCTGAACCTCGTACTAAGAAAGCTACAGGGGTATACCTGCGGGCCCCACCAACAAGGGTTTCGCTGGAAAAGGACCGCCGAAGCTCCGAAATCCCACTAGAACTTGCACGTGGACCTATTATATGTGTCCAGGTGTGGTGGAAGTACCATGGATGCAATGTCTAGATCCCCGGTCTGACGTTCTTCACATGCGTGCGATAACACTTAGTAGATTCCTGGACGTGTAAGGGTAACAGTCCCGCTGTGGGTATACCGGGGGGCTAGCATGTGCTATAAGGTCCCAACCTTTGTTTTCCATGTAGATATGACCTAAACAAAGCTAAACCAACAAAAAAACGCGTTGTCTGAACCTCGTACTAAGAAAGTTACAGTGGTAGACCCGCGCCCCACCGACTAGGGTTTCGCTGGAAAAGGACCGCCGGAGTTCCAGAATCCCACTGGAACTTGCACGTGGACCTAGTTGTCCAAGTGTGGTGGAAGGTCCATGAATGCAATGTCCAGATCCCCGGTCTGACCTTCTTCACATGCGTGCGATAACACTTAGTAGATTCCTGGACATGTAGGGGTAAGAGTCCTGCTGTGGGTATACAGGGGGCTAGCATGTGCTATAAGGTCCCAACCTTTGTTTTCCATGTAGATATGACCTAAACAAAGCTAAAACAACAGAAAAGCGCGTTGTCTGAACCTCGTACTAAGAAAGCTATAGGGGTAGACCCCCGTGCGATAACACTTAGTAGAATCCTAGACGTGTAGGGGTAACAGTCCCGCTGCGGGTATACCGGGGGGCTAGAATGTGCTATAAGGTCCCAACCTTTGTTTTCCTTGGAGATATCACCTAAACAAAGCTAAACAAACAAAAAAGCGCGTTGTCTGAACCTCGTACTAAGAAAGCTACAGGGGTAGACCTGCGGGCCCCACCGACTAAGGTTTCGCTGGAAAAGGACCGCCGAAGCTCCGAAATCCCACTAGAACTTGCACGTGGACCTATTATATGTGTCCAGGTGTGGTGGAAGGTCCATGGATGCAATGTCTAGATCCCCGGTCTGACCTTCTTCACATGAGTGCGATAACACTTAGTAGATTCCTGGACATGTAGGGGTAACAGTCCCGCTTCAGGTATACCGGGGGGCTAGCATGTGCTATAAGGTCCCAACCTTTGTTTTCCATGTAGATATGACCTAAACAAAGCTAAACCAACAAAAAAGCGCGTTGTCTGAACCTCGTACTAAGAAAGCTACAGGGGTAGACCCGCGTGCGATAACACTTAGTAGATTCCTAGACGTGTAGGGGTAATAGTCCCGCTGCGGGTATACCGGGGGGATAGCATGTGCTATAAGGTCCCAACCTTTGTTTTCCATCTAGATATGACCTAAACAAAGCTAAACCAACAAAAAAGCGTGTTGTCTGAACCTCGTACTAAGAAAGCTACAGCGGTAGACCCGCAGGCCCCACCGACTAGGGTTTCGCTGGAAAAGGACCGTCGGAGCTCCAGAATCCCACTAGAACTTGCATGTGGACCTAGTATATGTGTCCAAGTGTGGTGGAAGGTCCATGGATGCAGTGTCTACATTCCCGTTCTGACCTTCTTCACATGTGTGCGATAACACTTAGTAGATTCCTGGACGTGTAGGGGTAACAGTCCTGCTACGGGTATATCGGGGGTTAGCATGTGCTATAAGGTCCCATCCTTTGTTTTCCATGTAGATATGACCTAAACAAAGCTAAACCAACAAAAAAGCGCGTTGTCTGAACATCATACTAAGAAAGCTACAGGGGTAGACCCGCATGCGATAACACTTAATAGATTCCTGGACGTGTAGGGGTAACAGTCCTGCTGCGGGTATACCGGGGGGCTAGCATGTGCTATAAGGTCCCAACCTTTGTTTTCCGTGTATATATGACATAAATAAAGCTAAACCAACAAAAAAGCGCGTTGTCTCAACCTCGTACTAAGAAAGCTACAGGGATAGACCCGCGGTCCCCACCAACTAGGGTTTCGCTGGAAAAGGACCACCGGAGCTCCGGAATCCAACAGGAACTTGCACGTGGACCTAGTATATGTGTCCAAGTGTGGTGGAAGGTCCATGGATGCAATGTCTAGATCCCCGGTCTGACCTTCTTCACATGCGTGAGATAACACTTAGTAGATTCCTGGACATGTAGGGGTAACAGTCCTGCTGCGGGTATACTGGGGGGCTAGGATGTGCTATAAGGTTCCAACCTTTGTTTTCCATGTAGTTATGCCCTAAACAAAGCTAAACCAACAAAAAAGCGCGTTGTCTGAACCTCGTACTAAGAAAGCTACAGGGGTAGATCCGCGGGCCCCACCGACTAGGTTTTCACTGGAAAAGGACCGCCGGAGCTCTGGAATCCCACTGGAACTTGCACGTGGACCTAGTATATGTGTCCAAGTGTGGTGGAAGGTCCATGGATGCAATGTCTAGATCCCCGGTCTGACCTTCTTCACATGCGTGTGACAACACTTAGTAGATTTCTGGACATGTAGGGGTAACAGTCCTGCTGCGGGTATACCGGGGGGCTAGCATGTGCTATAAGGTGTCAACCTTTGTTTTCCATGTAGATATGACCTAAACAAAGCTAAACATACAAAAAAAGCGCGTTGTCTGAACTTCGTACTAAGAAAGCTACAGGGGTAGACCCGGGTGCTATAACACTTAGTTGATTCCTGGACGTGTAGGGGTAACAGTCCCGTTGCGGGTATACTGGGGGCCTAGCATGTACTATAAGGTCCCAACCTTTGTTTTCCATCTAGATATGACCTAAGAAAAAGCTAAACCAAGAAAAAAGCGCATTGTATGAACCTCGTACTAAGAAAGCTACAGGGGTAGACCCGCGGGCCCCACCGACTAGGGTTTCGCTGGAAAAGGACCGCCGGAGCTCCGGAATCCCACTGGAACTTTCACGTGGACCTAGTATATGTGTCCAAGTGTGGTGGAAGGTCCATGGATGCAATGTCTAGATCCCCGGTCTGACCTTCTTCACATGCGTGCGAGAACACTTAGTAGATTCCTGGACATGTATTGGTAACAGTCCCAGTGCGGGTATACGGGGGGCTAGCATGTGCTATAAGGTCCCAACCTTTGTTTTCCATGTAGTTATGACCTAAACAAAGCGAAACCAACAAAAAAGCGCGTTGTCTGAACCTCGTACTAAGAAAGCTACAGCGGTAGACGCGCGTGCGATAACACTTAGTAGATTTCTAGACGTGTAGGGGTAACAGTCCCGCTGCGGGTATACCAGGGGGCTAGCATGTGCTATAAGGTCCCAACCTTTCTTTTCCATCTAGATATGACCTAAAAAAAGCTAAACCAACAAAAATGCGTGTTGTCTGAATCTCGTTCTAAGAAAGCTACAGGGGTAGACTCGTAGGCCCCACCGACTAGGGTTTCACTGGAAAAGGACCGCCGGAGCTCCGGAATCCCACTAGAACTTGCATGTGGACCTAGTATATGTGTCCAAGTGTGGTAGAAGGTCCATGGATGCAATGTCTAGATCCCCGGTCTGACCTTCTTCACATGCGTGTGATAACAATTAGTAGATTCCTGGACATGTAGGGGTAACAGTCCTGCTGCGGGTATACCGGGGGGGTAGCATGTGCTATAAGGTGCCAACCTTTGTTTTCCATATAGATATGACCTAAACAAAGCTAAACCTACAAAAAAAGCGCGTTGTCTGAACCTCGTACTAAGAAAGCTACAGGGGTAGACCCGCGTGCGATAACACTTAGTAGATTCCTGGACGTGTAGGGGTAACAGTCCTGCTGCGGGTATACCGGGGGGCTAGCATGTGCTATAAGGTCCCAACCTTTTTTTTCCATGTAGATATGACCTAAAAAAAGCTAAACCAACAAAAAAGCGCGTTATCTGAACCTCGTACTAAGAAAGCTACAGGGGTAGACCTACGGGCCCCACCGACCAGGGTTTCGCTGGAAAAGGACCGCCGGAGCTCCGAAATCCCACTGGAACTTGCACGTGGACCTAGTATATGTGTCCAGGTGTGGTGGAAGGTCCATGGATGCAATGTCTAGATCCCCGGTCTGAAATTCTTCACATGCGTGCGAGAACACTTAGTAGATTCCTGGACATGTATAGGTAACAGTCCCGCTGCGGGTATACCGGGGGGCTCGCATGTGCTATAAGGTCCCAACCTTTTTTTTCCATGTAGTTATGACCTAAACGAAGCGAAACCAACAAAAAAGCGCGTTGTCTGAACCTCGTACTAAGAAAGCTACAGCGGTAGACGCGCGTGCGATAACACTTAGTAGATTTCTAGATGTGTAGGGGTAACAGTCCCGCTGCGGGTATACCAGGGGGCTAGCATGTGCTATAAGGTCCCAACCTTTGTTTTCCATCTAGATATGACCTAAACAAAGCTAAACCAACAAAAATGCGTGTTGTCTGAATCTCGTACTAAGAAAGCTACAGGGGTAGACTCGTAGGCCCCACCGACTAGGGTTTCACTCGAAAAGGACCGCCGGAGCTCCGGAATCCCACTAGAACTTGCACGTGGACCTAGTATATGTGTCCAAGAGTGGTAGAAGGTCCATGGATGCAATGTCTAGATCGCCGGTCTGACCTTCTTCACATGCGTGTGATAACAATTAGTAGATTCCTGGACATGTAGGGGTAACAGTCCTGCTGCGGGTATACCGGGGGCGTAGCATGTGCTATAAGGTGCCAACCTTTGTTTTCCATGTAGATATGACCTAAACAAAGCTAAACCTACAAAAAAAAGCGCGTTGTCTGAACCTCGTACTAAGAAAGCTACAGGGGTAGACCCGCGTGCGATAACACTTAGTAGATTCCTGGACGTGTAGGGGTAACAGTCCTGCTGCGGGTATACCGGGGGGCTAGCATGTGCTATAAGGTCCCAACCTTTTTTTTCCATGTAGATATGACCTAAACAAAGCTAAACCAACAAAAAAGCACGTTATCTGAACCTCGTACTAAGAAAGCTACAGGGGTAGACCTGCGGGCCCCACCGACCAGGGTTTCGCTGGAAAAGGACCGCCGGAGCTCCGAAATCCCACTGGAACTTGCACGTCGACCTAGTATATGTGTCCAGGTGTGGTGGAAGGTCCATGGATGCAATGTCTAGATCCCCAGTCTGAACTTCTTCACATGCGTGCGAGAACACTTAGTAGATTCCTGGACATGTATAGGTAACAGTCCCGCTGCGGGTATACCGGGGGGCTAGCATGTGCTATAAGGTCCCAACCTTTGTTTTCCATGTAGTTATGACCTAAACGAAGCTAAAACAACAAAAAAGCACGTTTTCTGAACCTCGTACTAAGAAAGCTACAGGGGTAGATCCGCGTGCGATAACACTTAGTAGATTTCTAGACGTGTAGGGGTAACAGTCCCGCTGCGGGTATACCGGGGGGCTAGCATGTGCTATAAGGTCCCAACCTTTGTTTTCCATCTAGATATGACCTAAAAAAAGCTAAACCAACAAAAAAGCGTGTTGTATGAACCTCGTACTAAGAAAGCTACAGGGGTAGACCCGCAGGCCCCACCGACTAGGGTTTCGCAAGAAAAGGACCGTCAGAGCTCCGGAATCCCACTGGAACTTGCACGTGGACCTAGTATATGTGTCCGAGTGTGGTGGAAGGTAAATGGATGCAGTGTCTAGATCCCCGGTCTGACCTTCTTCACATGCATGCGATAACACTTAGTAAATTCCTGGAAGTGTAGGGCAACAGTCCCGCTGCGGGTATACCGGGGGGTTAGCATGTGCTATAAGGTCCCAACCTTTGTTTACCATGTATATATGACCTAAATAAAAGCTAAACCAACAAAAAAGCGCGTTGTCTCAACCTCATACTAAGAAAGCTATAGGGGTAGACCCGCGGGCCCCACCGACTAGGGTTTCGCTAGAAAAGGACAGTCGGAGCTCTGGAATCCCACTGGAACTTGCACGTGGACCTAGTATATGTGTCCAAGTGTGGTGGAAGGTCCATGGATGCAATGTCCACATCCCCGGTCTGACCTTCTTCACATGCGTGCGAGAACACTTAGTAGATTCCTGGACATCTATGGGTAACAGTCCCGCTGCGGGTATACCGGGGGCTAGCATGTGCTATAAGGTCCCAACCTTTGTTTTCCATGTAGTTATGACCTAAACGAAGCTAAACCAACAAAAAAGCACGTTGTCTGAACCTCGTACTAAGAAAGCTACAGGGGTAGATCCGCGTGCGATAACACTTAGTAGATTTCTAGACGTGTAGGGGTAACAGTCCCGCTGCCGGTATACCGGGGGGCTAGCATGTGCTATAAGGTCCCAACCTTTGTTTTCCATCTAGATATGTCCTAAAAAAAGCTAAACCAACAAAAAAGCGTGTTGTATGAACCTCGTACTTAGAAAGCTACAGGGGTAGACCCGCAGGCCCCACCGACTAGGGTTTCACTAGAAAAGGACCGTCGGAGCTCCGGAATCCCACTGGAACTTGCACGTGGACCTAGTATATGTGTCCAAGTGTGGTGGAAGGTCCATGGATGCAGTGTCTAGATCCCCGGTCTGACCTTCTTCACATGCATGCGATAACACTTAGTAGATTGCTGGAAGTGTAGGGATAACAGTCCCGCTGCGGGTATACCGGGGGGTTAGCATGTGCTATAAGGTCCCAACCTTTGTTTTCCATGTAGATTTGACCTAAACAAAGCTAAACTAACAAAAAAGCGCGTTGTCGGAACATCGTACTAAGAAAGCTACAGGGGTAGACCCACGTGCGATAACACTTAGTAGATTCCTGGACGTGTAGGGGGAACAGTCCCACTGCGGGTATACCGGGGGCTAGCATGTGCTATAAGGTCCCAACCTTTGTTTTCCATGTATATATGACCTAAATAAAAGCTAAACCAACAAAAAAGCGCGTTGTCTCAACCTCATACTAAGAAAGCTATAGGGGTAGACCCGCGGGCCCCACCGACTAGGGTTTCGCTGGAAAAGGACCGTCGGAGCTCCGGAATCCCACTGGAACTTGCACGTGGACCTAGTATATGTGTCCAAGTGTGGTGGAAGGTCCATGGATGCAATGTCCACATCCCCGGTCTGACCTTCTTCACATGCGTGTGATAACACTTAGAAGATTCCTGGACATGTAGGGGTAACAGTCCTGCTGCGGGTATACCGGGGGGCTAGCATGTGCTATAAGGTCCCAACCTTTGTTTTCCATGTAGATATGACCTAAACAAAGCTAAACCAACAAAAAAGCGCGTCGTCTGAACCTCGTACTAAGAAAGCTATAGGGGTAGACCCGCGTACGATAACACTTAGTAGATTCCTGGACATGTAGGGGTAATAGTCCCGCTGCGGGTATACCGGGGGGCTAGCATGTGCTATAAGGTCCCAACCTTTGTTTTCCATGTAGATATGACCTAAACAAAGCTAAACCAACAAAAAAGCGTGTTGTCTGAACCTCATACTAAGAAAGCTACAGGAGTAGACCTATGGGCCCCACCAACTAGGGTTTCGCTGGAAAAGGACCGCCGGAGCTCCGAAATCCCACTAGAACTTGCATGGGGACCTAGTATATGTGTCTAGGTGTGGTGGAAGGTCCATGGATGCAATGTCTAGATCCCCGGTCTGACCTTCTTCACATGCGTGCGATAACACTTAGTAGATTCCTAGACGTGTAGGGGTAACAGTCCCGCTGCAGGTATACCGGGGGATAGCATGTGCTATGAGGTCCCAACCGTTGTTTTCCATGTAGATATTACCTAACAAAGCTAAACCAACAAAAAAGCGCGTTGTCGGAACCTCGTACTAAGAAAGCTACAGGGGTAGACTCGCGTGCGATAACACTTAGTAGATTCCTAGACGTGTAGGGGTAACAGTCCTGTTGCGGGTATACCGGGGGGCTAGCATGTGCTATAAGGTCCCAACCTTTGTTTTCCATCTAGATATGACCTAAACAAAGCTAAACCAACAAATAAGCGTGATGTCTGAACCTCGTACTAAGAAAGCTACAGGGGTAGACCCGTAGGCCCCACCGACTAGGGTTTCGCTGGAAACGGACCGTTGGAGCTCCGGAATCCCACTAGACCTTGAACGTGGACCTAGTATATGTGTCCAAGTGTGGTGGAAGGTCCATGGATGCAGTGTCTAGATCCTCGGTCTGACCTTCTTCACATGCGTGCGATAAGTCTTAGTAGATTCCTGGACATGTAGGGGTAACAGTCCCGCTGCGGGTATACCGGGGGGCTAGCATGTGCTATAAGGTCCCAACATTTGTTTTCCATGTAGATATGACCTAAAAAAAGCTAAACCAACAAAAAAGCGCGTTGTATGAACCTCGTACTAAGAAAGCTATAGGGGTAGAGACGCGTACGATAACACTTAGTAGATTCCTAGACGTGTATGGGTAACAGTCCTGCTGCGGGTATACCGAGGGCATAGCATGTGCTATAAGGTCCCAACCTTTGTTTTCCATGTAGATATGACCTAAACAAAGCTAAACCAACAAAAAAGCGTGTTGTCGGAACCTCGTACTAAGAAATCTACAAGGGTAGACCCGCGTGCGATAACACTTAGTAGATTCCTAGACGTGTAGGGGTAACAGTCCCGCTGCGGGTATACCGGGAGGCTAGCATGTGCTATAAGGTCCCAACCTTTGTTTTCCATCTAGATATGACCTAAACAAAGCTAAACCAACAAAAAAGCGTGTTGTCTGATCCTCGTACTAAGAAAGTTACAGGGGTAGACCCGCAGGCCCGACCGACTAGGGTTTCGCTGGAAAAGGACCGCCGGAGCTCCGAAATCCCACTGGAACTTGCACGTGGACCTAGTATATGTGTCCATGTGTGGTGGAAGGTCCATGGATGTAGTGTCTAGATCCCCGGTCTGACCTTCTTCACATGCGTGCGATAACACTTAGTAGATTCCTGGACGTGTAGGGGTAACCGTCTCGCTGCGGGTATACCGGGGGGCTAGCATGTGCTATAAGGTCCCAACCTTTGTTTTCCATGTAGTTATGACCTAAAAAAAGCTAAACCAAAAAAAAAGCGCGTTGTCTGAACCTCGTACTAAGAAAGCTACAGGGGTAGACCCGCGTGCGATAACACTTAGTAGATTTCTAGACGTGTAGGGGTAACAGTCCCGCTGCGGGTATACCAGGGGTTAGCATGTGCTATAAGGTCCCAACCTTTGTTTTCCATGTAGATATGACCTAAACAAAGCTAAACCAACAAAAAGCGTGTTGTATGAACCTCGTACTAAGAAAGCTACAGGGGTAGACCCGCAGGCCCCACCGGGGAAAAGGACCGCCGGAGCTCCAAAATCCCACTGGAACTTGCACATGGACCTAGTATATGTGTCCAGATGTGGTGGAAGGTCCATGGATGCAATGTCTAGATCCTCGGTCTGACCTTCTTCACATGCGTGCGAGAACACTTAGTAGATTCCTGGACATGTATGGGTAACAGTCCGGCTGCGGGTATACCGGGGGGGGCTAGCATGTGTTATAGGGTCCCAACCTTTGTTTTCCATGTAGTTATGACCTAAACGAAGCTAAACCAACAAAAAGCGCGTTGTCTGAACCTCGTACTAAGAAAGCTACAGGGGTAGACCCGCAGGCCCCACCGAGTAGGGTTTCGCTGAAAAAGGACCGTCGGAGCTCCGGAATCCCACTGGAACTTGCACGTGGACCTAGTATATGTGTCCAAGTGTGGTGGAATGTCCATGGATGCAGTTTCTAGGTCCCCGGTCTGACCTTCTTCACATGCGTGCGGTAACACTTAGTAGATTCCTGGAAGTGTAGGGGTAACAGTCCTGCTGCGGGTATACCGGGGGGTTAGCATGTGATATAAGGTCCCAACCTTTGTTTTCCATGTAGATATGACCTAAACAAAGCTAAACCAACAAAAAAGCGTGTTGTATGAACATCGTACTAAGAAATCTACAGGGGTAGACCCACGTGCGAGAACACTAAGTAGATTCCTGGACGTGTAGGGGTAACAGTCCCGCTGCGGGTATACCGGGGGGATAGCATGTGCTATAAGGTCCCAACCTTTGTTTTCCATGTAGATATGACCTAAACAAAAGCTAAACCAACAAAAAAGCGCGTCGTCTCAACCTCATACTAAGAAAGCTACAGGGGTAGACCCGCGGGTCCCACCGACTAGGGTTTCGCTGGAAAAGGACCGCCAGAGCTCCAGAATCCCACTGGAACTTGCACGTGGACCAAGTATATGTGTCCAAGTGTGGTGGAAGGTCCATGGATGCAATGTCTAGATCCTCGGTCTGACCTTCTTCACATGTGTGCGATAACACTTAGTAGATTCCTGGACATGTAGGGGTAACAGTCCCGCTGCGGGTATACCGGGGGGGCTTGCATGTGCTATATGGTCCCAACCTTTGTTTTCCATGTAGTTATGATCTAAACAAAGCTAAACCAACAAAAAAGCGCGTTGTCTGAACCTCGTACTAAGAAAGCTACAGGGGTAGATCCGCGGGCCCCATCGACTAGGGTTTCGCTGGAAAAGGACCGCCAGAGCTCCGGAATCCCACTGGAACTTGCATGTGGACCTCGTATATGTGTCCAAGTGTGGCGGAAGGTCCATGGATGCAATGTCTAGATCCCCGGTCTGACCTTCTTCACATGCGTGTGATAACACTTAGAAGATTCCTGGACATGTATAGGTAACAGTCCCGCTGCGGGTATACCGGGGGGCTAGCATGTGCTATAAGGTCCCAACCTTTGTTTTCCATGTAGTTATGACCTAAACGAAGCTAAAACAACAAAAAAGCACGTTTTCTGAACCTCGTACTAAGAAAGCTACAGGGGTAGATCCGCGTGCGATAACACTTAGTAGATTTCTAGACGTGTAGGGGTAACAGTCCCGCTGCGGGTATACCGGGGGGCTAGCATGTGCTATAAGGTCCCAACCTTTGTTTTCCATCTAGATATGACCTAAAAAAAGCTAAACCAACAAAAAAGCGTGTTGTATGAACCTCGTACTAAGAAAGCTACAGGGGTAGACCCGCAGGCCCCACCGACTAGGGTTTCGCAAGAAAAGGACCGTCAGAGCTCCGGAATCCCACTGGAACTTGCACGTGGACCTAGTATATGTGTCCGAGTGTGGTGGAAGGTAAATGGATGCAGTGTCTAGATCCCCGGTCTGACCTTCTTCACATGCATGCGATAACACTTAGTAAATTCCTGGAAGTGTAGGGCAACAGTCCCGCTGCGGGTATACCGGGGGGTTAGCATGTGCTATAAGGTCCCAACCTTTGTTTACCATGTATATATGACCTAAATAAAAGCTAAACCAACAAAAAAGCGCGTTGTCTCAACCTCATACTAAGAAAGCTATAGGGGTAGACCCGCGGGCCCCACCGACTAGGGTTTCGCTAGAAAAGGACAGTCGGAGCTCTGGAATCCCACTGGAACTTGCACGTGGACCTAGTATATGTGTCCAAGTGTGGTGGAAGGTCCATGGATGCAATGTCCACATCCCCGGTCTGACCTTCTTCACATGCGTGCGAGAACACTTAGTAGATTCCTGGACATCTATGGGTAACAGTCCCGCTGCGGGTATACCGGGGGCTAGCATGTGCTATAAGGTCCCAACCTTTGTTTTCCATGTAGTTATGACCTAAACGAAGCTAAACCAACAAAAAAGCACGTTGTCTGAACCTCGTACTAAGAAAGCTACAGGGGTAGATCCGCGTGCGATAACACTTAGTAGATTTCTAGACGTGTAGGGGTAACAGTCCCGCTGCCGGTATACCGGGGGGCTAGCATGTGCTATAAGGTCCCAACCTTTGTTTTCCATCTAGATATGTCCTAAAAAAAGCTAAACCAACAAAAAAGCGTGTTGTATGAACCTCGTACTTAGAAAGCTACAGGGGTAGACCCGCAGGCCCCACCGACTAGGGTTTCACTAGAAAAGGACCGTCGGAGCTCCGGAATCCCACTGGAACTTGCACGTGGACCTAGTATATGTGTCCAAGTGTGGTGGAAGGTCCATGGATGCAGTGTCTAGATCCCCGGTCTGACCTTCTTCACATGCATGCGATAACACTTAGTAGATTGCTGGAAGTGTAGGGATAACAGTCCCGCTGCGGGTATACCGGGGGGTTAGCATGTGCTATAAGGTCCCAACCTTTGTTTTCCATGTAGATTTGACCTAAACAAAGCTAAACTAACAAAAAAGCGCGTTGTCGGAACATCGTACTAAGAAAGCTACAGGGGTAGACCCACGTGCGATAACACTTAGTAGATTCCTGGACGTGTAGGGGGAACAGTCCCACTGCGGGTATACCGGGGGCTAGCATGTGCTATAAGGTCCCAACCTTTGTTTTCCATGTATATATGACCTAAATAAAAGCTAAACCAACAAAAAAGCGCGTTGTCTCAACCTCATACTAAGAAAGCTATAGGGGTAGACCCGCGGGCCCCACCGACTAGGGTTTCGCTGGAAAAGGACCGTCGGAGCTCCGGAATCCCACTGGAACTTGCACGTGGACCTAGTATATGTGTCCAAGTGTGGTGGAAGGTCCATGGATGCAATGTCCACATCCCCGGTCTGACCTTCTTCACATGCGTGTGATAACACTTAGAAGATTCCTGGACATGTAGGGGTAACAGTCCTGCTGCGGGTATACCGGGGGGCTAGCATGTGCTATAAGGTCCCAACCTTTGTTTTCCATGTAGATATGACCTAAACAAAGCTAAACCAACAAAAAAGCGCGTCGTCTGAACCTCGTACTAAGAAAGCTATAGGGGTAGACCCGCGTACGATAACACTTAGTAGATTCCTGGACATGTAGGGGTAATAGTCCCGCTGCGGGTATACCGGGGGGCTAGCATGTGCTATAAGGTCCCAACCTTTGTTTTCCATGTAGATATGACCTAAACAAAGCTAAACCAACAAAAAAGCGCGTTGTCTGAACCTCATACTAAGAAAGCTACAGGAGTAGACCTATGGGCCCCACCAACTAGGGTTTCGCTGGAAAAGGACCGCCGGAGCTCCGAAATCCCACTAGAACTTGCATGGGGACCTAGTATATGTGTCTAGGTGTGGTGGAAGGTCCATGGATGCAATGTCTAGATCCCCGGTCTGACCTTCTTCACATGCGTGCGATAACACTTAGTAGATTCCTAGACGTGTAGGGGTAACAGTCCCGCTGCAGGTATACCGGGGGATAGCATGTGCTATGAGGTCCCAACCGTTGTTTTCCATGTAGATATTACCTAACAAAGCTAAACCAACAAAAAAGCGCGTTGTCGGAACCTCGTACTAAGAAAGCTACAGGGGTAGACTCGCGTGCGATAACACTTAGTAGATTCCTAGACGTGTAGGGGTAACAGTCCTGTTGCGGGTATACCGGGGGGCTAGCATGTGCTATAAGGTCCCAACCTTTGTTTTCCATCTAGATATGACCTAAACAAAGCTAAACCAACAAATAAGCGTGATGTCTGAACCTCGTACTAAGAAAGCTACAGGGGTAGACCCGTAGGCCCCACCGACTAGGGTTTCGCTGGAAACGGACCGTTGGAGCTCCGGAATCCCACTAGACCTTGAACGTGGACCTAGTATATGTGTCCAAGTGTGGTGGAAGGTCCATGGATGCAGTGTCTAGATCCTCGGTCTGACCTTCTTCACATGCGTGCGATAAGTCTTAGTAGATTCCTGGACATGTAGGGGTAACAGTCCCGCTGCGGGTATACCGGGGGGCTAGCATGTGCTATAAGGTCCCAACATTTGTTTTCCATGTAGATATGACCTAAAAAAAGCTAAACCAACAAAAAAGCGCGTTGTATGAACCTCGTACTAAGAAAGCTATAGGGGTAGAGACGCGTACGATAACACTTAGTAGATTCCTAGACGTGTATGGGTAACAGTCCTGCTGCGGGTATACCGAGGGCATAGCATGTGCTATAAGGTCCCAACCTTTGTTTTCCATGTAGATATGACCTAAACAAAGCTAAACCAACAAAAAAGCGTGTTGTCGGAACCTCGTACTAAGAAATCTACAAGGGTAGACCCGCGTGCGATAACACTTAGTAGATTCCTAGACGTGTAGGGGTAACAGTCCCGCTGCGGGTATACCGGGAGGCTAGCATGTGCTATAAGGTCCCAACCTTTGTTTTCCATCTAGATATGACCTAAACAAAGCTAAACCAACAAAAAAGCGTGTTGTCTGATCCTCGTACTAAGAAAGTTACAGGGGTAGACCCGCAGGCCCGACCGACTAGGGTTTCGCTGGAAAAGGACCGCCGGAGCTCCGAAATCCCACTGGAACTTGCACGTGGACCTAGTATATGTGTCCATGTGTGGTGGAAGGTCCATGGATGTAGTGTCTAGATCCCCGGTCTGACCTTCTTCACATGCGTGCGATAACACTTAGTAGATTCCTGGACGTGTAGGGGTAACCGTCTCGCTGCGGGTATACCGGGGGGCTAGCATGTGCTATAAGGTCCCAACCTTTGTTTTCCATGTAGTTATGACCTAAAAAAAGCTAAACCAAAAAAAAAGCGCGTTGTCTGAACCTCGTACTAAGAAAGCTACAGGGGTAGACCCGCGTGCGATAACACTTAGTAGATTTCTAGACGTGTAGGGGTAACAGTCCCGCTGCGGGTATACCAGGGGTTAGCATGTGCTATAAGGTCCCAACCTTTGTTTTCCATGTAGATATGACCTAAACAAAGCTAAACCAACAAAAAGCGTGTTGTATGAACCTCGTACTAAGAAAGCTACAGGGGTAGACCCGCAGGCCCCACCGGGGAAAAGGACCGCCGGAGCTCCAAAATCCCACTGGAACTTGCACATGGACCTAGTATATGTGTCCAGATGTGGTGGAAGGTCCATGGATGCAATGTCTAGATCCTCGGTCTGACCTTCTTCACATGCGTGCGAGAACACTTAGTAGATTCCTGGACATGTATGGGTAACAGTCCGGCTGCGGGTATACCGGGGGGGCTAGCATGTGTTATAGGGTCCCAACCTTTGTTTTCCATGTAGTTATGACCTAAACGAAGCTAAACCAACAAAAAGCGCGTTGTCTGAACCTCGTACTAAGAAAGCTACAGGGGTAGACCCGCAGGCCCCACCGAGTAGGGTTTCGCTGAAAAAGGACCGTCGGAGCTCCGGAATCCCACTGGAACTTGCACGTGGACCTAGTATATGTGTCCAAGTGTGGTGGAATGTCCATGGATGCAGTTTCTAGGTCCCCGGTCTGACCTTCTTCACATGCGTGCGGTAACACTTAGTAGATTCCTGGAAGTGTAGGGGTAACAGTCCTGCTGCGGGTATACCGGGGGGTTAGCATGTGATATAAGGTCCCAACCTTTGTTTTCCATGTAGATATGACCTAAACAAAGCTAAACCAACAAAAAAGCGTGTTGTATGAACATCGTACTAAGAAATCTACAGGGGTAGACCCACGTGCGAGAACACTAAGTAGATTCCTGGACGTGTAGGGGTAACAGTCCCGCTGCGGGTATACCGGGGGGATAGCATGTGCTATAAGGTCCCAACCTTTGTTTTCCATGTAGATATGACCTAAACAAAAGCTAAACCAACAAAAAAGCGCGTCGTCTCAACCTCATACTAAGAAAGCTACAGGGGTAGACCCGCGGGTCCCACCGACTAGGGTTTCGCTGGAAAAGGACCGCCAGAGCTCCAGAATCCCACTGGAACTTGCACGTGGACCAAGTATATGTGTCCAAGTGTGGTGGAAGGTCCATGGATGCAATGTCTAGATCCTCGGTCTGACCTTCTTCACATGTGTGCGATAACACTTAGTAGATTCCTGGACATGTAGGGGTAACAGTCCCGCTGCGGGTATACCGGGGGGGCTTGCATGTGCTATATGGTCCCAACCTTTGTTTTCCATGTAGTTATGATCTAAACAAAGCTAAACCAACAAATAAGCGCGTTGTCTGAACCTCGTACTAAGAAAGCTACAGGGGTAGATCCGCGGGCCCCATCGACTAGGGTTTCGCTGGAAAAGGACCGCCAGAGCTCCGGAATCCCACTGGAACTTGCATGTGGACCTCGTATATGTGTCCAAGTGTGGCGGAAGGTCCATGGATGCAATGTCTAGATCCCCGGTCTGACCTTCTTCACATGCGTGTGATAACACTTAGAAGATTCCTGGACATGTAGGGGTAACAGTCCTGCTGCGGGTATACCGGGGGGCTAGCATGTGCTATAAGGTCCCAACCTTTATTTTCCATGTATATAATACCTAAACAAAGCTAAGACAACAAAAAAGCGCGTCGTCTGAACCTCGTAGTAAGAAAGCTACAGGGGTAGACCTGCGGGCCCCACCGACCAGGATTTCGCTGGAAAAGGACCGCCGGAGCTCCAAAATCCCACTGGAACTTGCACATGGACCTAGTATATGTGTCCAGGTGTGGTGGAAGGTCCATGGATGCAATGTCTAGATCCCCGGTCTGACCTTCTTCACAAGCGTGCGAGAACACTTAGTAGATTCCTGGACATGTATGGGTAACAGTCCCGCTGCGGGTATACCGGGGGGCTAGCATGTGTTATAGGGTCCCAACCTTTGTTTTCCATGTAGTTATGACCTAAACGAAGCTAAACCAACAAAAAGCGTGTTGTCTGAACCTCGTACTAAGAAAGCTACAGGGGTAGACCCGTAGGCCCCACCGACTAGGGTTTCGCTGAAAAAGGACCGTCGGAGCTCCGGAATCCCACTGGAACTTGCACGTGGACCTAGTATATGTGTCCAAGTGTGGTGGAATGTCCATGGATGCAGTTTCTAGGTCCCCGGTCTGACCTTCTTCACATGCGTGCGATAACACTTAGTAGATTCCTGGAAGTGTAGGGGTAACAGTCCCGCTGCGGGTATACCGGGGGGTTAGCATGTGATATAAGGTCCCAACCTTTGTTTTCCATGTAGATATGACCTAAACAAAGCTAAACCAACAAAAAAGCGCGTTGTCTGAACATCGTACTAAGAAAGCTACAGGGGTAGACCCACGTGTGATAACACTTAGTAGATTCCTGGACGTGTAGGGGTAACAGTCCCGCTGCGGGTATACCAGGAGGATAGCATGTGCTATAATGTCCCAACCTTTGTTTTCCATGTAGATATGACCTAAACAAAAGCTAAACCAACAAAAAAGCGCGTTGTCTCAACCTCATACTAAGAAAGCTACAGGGGTAGACCCGCGGGCCCCACCGACCAGGATTTCGCTGGAAAAGGACCGCCGGAGCTCCAGAATCCCACTGGAACTTGCACGTGGACCTAGTATATGTGTCCAAGTGTGGTGGAAGGTCCATGGATGCAATGTCTAGATCCCCGGTCTGACCTTCTTCACATGCGTGCGATAACACTTAGTAGATTCCTGGAGATATAGGGGTAACAGTCCCGCTGCGGGTATACCGGGGGGCTAGCATGTGCTATAAGGTCCCAACCTTTGTTTTCCATGTAGTTATGACTTAAACACAGCTAAACAAACAAAAAAGCTCGTTGTCTGAACCTCGTACTAAGAAAGCTACAGGGGTAGATCCACGGGCCCCACCGACTAGGGTTTCGCTGGAAAAGGACCGCCGGAGCTCTGGAATCCCACTGGAACTTGCATGTGGACCTAGTATATGTGTCCAAGTGTGGCGGAAGGTCCATGGATGCAATGTCTAGATCCCCGGTCTGACCTTCTTCACATGCGTGCGAGAACACTTAGTAGATTCCTAGACATGTAGGGGTAACAGTTCCAGTTCGGGTATACCGAGGGGCTAGCATGTGCTATAAGGTCCCAACCTTTGTTTTCCATCTAGATATTACCTAAACAAAGCTAAACCAACAAAAAAGCGTGTTGTCTGAACCTCGTACTAAGAAAGCTACAGGGGTAGACCCGCAGACCCACCGACTAGGGTTTCGCTGGAAAAGGAGCATCGGAGCTCCGGAGTCCCACAGGAACTTGCACGTGGACCTATTATATGTGTCCAAGTGTGGTGTACAGTCCATGGATGCATTGTCTAGATCCCCGGTATGACCTTCTTCACATGCGTGCGAGAACACTTAGTAGATTCCTAGACGTGTAGGGGTAACAGTCCCGCTGCGGGTATACCGGGGGGCTAGCATGTGCTATAAGGTCCCAACATTTGTTTTCCATGTAGAAAATACCTAAACGAAGCTACCCCAACAAAAAAGCGCGTTGTCTGAACCTCGTACTAAGAAAGCTACATGGGTAGACCCGCGTGCGATAACACTTAGTAGATTACTGGATGTGTAGGGGTAAAAGTCCCGCTGCGGGTATACCGGGGGGATAGCATGTGCTATAAGGTCCCAACCTTTGTTTTCCATCTAGAAATGACCTAAACAAAGCTAAACCAACAAAAAAGCGTGTTGTTTGAACCTCGTACTAAGAAAGCTATAGGGGTAGACCCGCAGGCCCCACCAACTAGGGTTTCACTAGAAAAGGACCGTCGGAGCTCCGGAATCCCACTAGAACTTGCACGTGGACCTAGTATATGTGTCCTAGTGTGGTGGAAGGTCCATGGATGCAGTGTCTAGATCCCCGGTCTGACCTTCTTCACATGCGTGCGATAACACTTAGTAGATTCCTGGAAGTGTAGGGGTAACAGTCCCGCTGTGGGTATACCGGGGGGTTAGCATGTGATATAAGGTCCCAACCTTTGTTTTCCATGTAGATATGACCTAAACAAAGCTAAACCAACAAAAAAGCGCGTTGTCTGAACATCGTACTAAGAAAGCTACAGGTGTAGACCCACGTGCGATAACACTTAGTAGATTACTGGATGTGTAGGGGTAAAAGTCCCGCTGCGGGTATACCGGGGGGATATCATGTGCTATAAGGTCCCAACCTTTGTTTTCCATGTAGATATGACCTAAACAAAAGCTAAACCAACAAAAAAGCGCGTTTTCTCAACCTCATACTAAGAAAGCTACAGGGGTAGACCCGCGGGCCCCACCGACTAGGGTTTCGCTGGAAAAGGACCGTCGGAGCTCTAGAATCCCACTGGAACTTGCACATGGACCTAGTATATTTGTCGAAGTGTGGTGGAAGGTCCATGGATGCAATGTCTAGATCCTCGGTCTGACCTTCTTCACATGCGTGCGATAACACTTAGTAGATTCCTAGACATGTAGGGGTAACAGTCCCGCTTCGAGTATACCGGGGGGCTGGCATGTGCTATGAGGTCCCAACCTTTGTTTTCCATGTAGATGTGACCTAAACAAAGCTAAACCAACAAAAAAGCGCGTTGTCTGAACCTCGTACTAAGAAAGCTACAGGGGTAGATCCGCGGGCCCCATCGACTAGGGTTTCGCTGGAAAAGGACCGCCGGAGCTCCGGAACCCCACTGGAACTTGCATGTGGACCTAGTATATGTGTCCAGGTGTCGTGGAATGTCCATGGATGCAATGTCTAGATCCCCGGTCTGACCTTCTTCACATGCGTGCGATAACACTTAGTCGTTTCCTAGACGTGTAGGGGTAACAATCCCGTTGCAGGTATACCGGGGGCCTAGCATGTGCTATAAGGTCCCAACCTTTCTTTTCCATTTAGATATGACCTAAACAAAGCTAAACCAACAAAAAAGCGCATTGTCCGAACCTCGTACTAAGAAACCTACAGGGGTAGACCCGCGTGCGATAACACTTAGTAGATTCCTAGACGTGTAGGGGTAACAGTCCCGCTGCGGGTATACCAGGGGCTAGCATGTGCTATAAGGTCCCAACCTTTGTTTTCCATCTATATATGACCTAAACAAAGCTAAACCAACAAAAAAGCGTGTTGTCTGAACCTCGTACTAAGAAAGCTACAGGGATAAACCCGCCGGCCCCACCGACTAGGGTTTCGCTGGAAAAGGACCGTCGGAGCTCCGGAATCCCACTGGAACTTGAACATGGACATAGTATAGGTGTCCAAGTGTGGTGGAAGGTCCATGGATGCAGTGTCTAGAACCCCGTTCTGACCTTCTTCACATGCGTGCGATAACACTTAGTAGATTCCTGGACGTGTAGGGGTAATAGTCCCGCTGTGGGTATACCGGGGGGGTTAGCATGTGCTATAAGGTCCCAAACTTTGTTTTCCATGTAGATATGACCTAAACAAAGCTAAACCAACAAAAAAGCGCGTTGTCTGAACATCGTACTAAGACAGCTACAGGGGTAGACCCGCGTGCGATAACACTTAGTAGATTCGTGGACGTGTAGGGGTAACAGTCCCGCTGCGGGTATACCGGGGTGCTAGCACGTGCTATAAGGTCCCAACCTTTGTTTTCCATGTAGATATGACCTAAAAAAAGCTAAACCAACAAAAAAGCACGTTGTCTCAACCTCGTACTAAGAAAGCTATAGGGGTAGACCCGCGGGCCCCACCGACTAGGGTCTTGCTGGAAAAGGACCGCCAGAGCATCGGAATCCCACTGGAACTTGCACGTGGAACTAGTATATGTGTCCAAGTGTGGTGGAAGGTCCATGGATGCAATGTCTAGATCCCTGGTCTGACCTTCTTCAGACGCGTGAGATAACACTTAGTAGATTCCTGGACATGTAGGGGTAACAGTCCCGCTGCGGGTATACGGAGGGGCTAGCATGTGCTATAACGTCCCAACCTTTGTTTTCCATGTAGTTATGACCTAAACAAAGCTAAACCAACAAAAAAGCGCGTTGTCTGAACCTCGTACTAAGAAAGCTACAGGGGTAGATCCGTGGGCCCCACCGACTAGGGTTTCACTAGAAAAGGACCGGCGGAGCTCCGGAATCCCACTGGAACTTGCATGTGGACCTAGTATATGTGTCCACGTGTGGTGGAAGGTCCATGGATGCAATGTCTAGATCCCCGGTCTGACTTTCTTCACATGCGTGCGATAACACTTAGTAGATTCCTGGACATGTAGGGGTAACAGTCCTGCTGCGGGTATACCGGGGGCCTAGCATGTGCTATAAGGTCCCAATCGTTCTTTTCCATGTAGATATGAACTAAACAAAGCTAAACCAACAAAAAAGCGCGTTGTCTTAACCTCGTACTAAGAAAGCTACAGGGGTAGACCCGCGTGCGATAACACTTAGTAGATTCCTGGACGTGTAGGGTTAACAGTCCCGCTACGGGTATACCGGGGGGCTAGCATGTGCTATAAGGTCCCAACCTTTGTTTTCCATGTAGATATGACCTAAACAAAGCGAAACCAACAAAAAAGCGCGTTGTCTGAACCTCGTACTAAGAAAGCTACAGGGGTAGACCTGCGGGCCCCACCGACTAGGGTTTCGCTGGAAAAGGACCGCCGGAGCTCCGAAATCCCACTGGAACTTGCACGTGGACCTAGTATATGTGTCCAGGTGTGGTGGAATGTCCATGGATGCAATGTCTAGATCCCCGGTCTGACCTTCTTCACATGCGTGCAATAACACTTAGTAGATTCCTAGACGTGTAGGGGTAACAGTCCCGTTGCAGGTATACCGGGGGCCTAGCATGTGCTATGAGGTCCCAACCTTTCTTTTCCATGTAGATATGACCTAAACAAAGCTAAACCAACAAAAAAGCGCGTTGTCCGAACCTCGTACTAAGAAACCTACAGGAGTAGACCCGCGTGCGATAACACTTAGTAGTTTCCTAGACGTGTAGGGGTAACAGTCCCGCTGCGGGTATACCGAGGGCTAGAATGTGCTATAAGGTCCCAACCTTTGTTTTCCATCTAGATATGACCTAAACAAAGCTAAACCAACAAAAAAGCGTGTTGTCTGAACCTCGTACTAAGAAAGCTACAGGGGTAGACCCGCAGGCCCCACCGACTAGGGTTTCGCAGGAAAAGGACCGTCGGAGCACCGGAATCCCACTAGAACTTGAGCGTGGACCTAGTATATGTGTCCAAGTGTGGTGGAAGGTCCATGGATGCAGTGGCTAGATCCCCGGTCTGACCTTCTTCACATGCGTGCGATAACACTTAGTAGATTCCTGGACGTGTAGGTGTAACAGTCCCACTGCGGGTATACCGTGGGGCTAGCATGTGCTATAAGGTCCCAACCTTTGTTTTCCATGTAGATATGACCTAAACAAAGCTAAACCAACAAAAAAGTGCATTGTCTAAACCTCGTACTAAGAAAGCTACAGGGATAGACCCGCGTGCGATAATACTTAGTAGATTCCTGAACGTGTAGGGGTAATAGTCCCGCTGCGGGTATACCGGGGGGCTAGCATGTGCTATAAGGTCCCAACCTTTGTTTTACTTGTAGATATGGCCTAAACAAAAGCTAAACCAACAAAAAAGTGCGTTGTCTCAACCTTGTACTTAGAAAGCTACATGGGTAGACCCGCGGGCCCCACCGACTAGGGTTTCGCTGGAAAAGGACCGCCGGAGCTCCGGAATCCCACTCGAACTTGCACGTGGACCTAGTATATGTGTCCAAGTGTGGTGGAAGGTCCATGGATGCAATGTCTAAATCCCCGGTCTGACCTTCTTCACATGCGCGCGATAACACTTAGTAGATTCCTAGACATGTAGGGGTAAAAGTCCCACTGCGGGTATACCGGGGGGCTAGCTTGTGCTATAAGGTCCCAACCTTTGTTTTCAATGTAGTTATGACCTAAACAAAGATAAACCAACAAAAAAGCGCGTTGTATGAACCTCGTACTAAGAAAGCTACAGGGGTAGACCCGCGTGCAATAACACTTAGTAGATTCCTAGACGTGTAGGGATAACAGTCCCGCTGCAGGTATACCGGGGGCTAGCATGTGCTATAAGGTCCCAACCTTTGTTTTACATCTAGATATGACCTAAACAAAGCTAAACCAACAAAAAAGCGTGTTGTCTGAACCTCGTACTAAGAAAGCTACAGGGATAAACCCGCCAGCCCCACCGACTAGGGTTTCGCTGGAAAAGGACCGTCGGAGCTCCGGAATCCCACTGGAACTTGCACGTGGACCTAGTATATGTGTCCAAGTGTGGTGGAAGGTCCATGGATGCAGTGCCTAGATCCCCGGTCTGACCTTCTTCACATGCGTGCGATAACACTTAGTAGATTCATGGACGTGTAGGGGTAATAGTCCCGCTGTGGGTATACCGGGGGGGTTAGCATGTGCTATAAGGTCCCAAACTTTTTTTCCATGTAGATATGACCTAAACAAAGCTAAACCAACAAAAAAGCGCGTTGTCTGAACATCGTACTAAGACAGCTACAGGGGTAGACCCGCGTGCGATAACACTTAGTAGATTCCTGGACGTGTAGGGGTAACAGTCCCGCTGCGGGTATACCGGGGTGCTAGCATGTGCTATAAGGTCCCAACCTTTGTTTTCCATGTAGATATGACCTAAACAAAAGCTAAACCAACAAAAAAGCACGTTGTCTCAACCTCGTACTAAGAAAGCTACAGGGGTAGACCCGCGGGCCCCACCGACTAGGGTTTTGCTGGAAAAGGACCGCCGGAGCTCCGGAATCCCACTGGAACTTGCACGTGGAACTAGTATATGTGTCCAAGTGTGGTGGAAGGTCCATGGATGCAATGTCTAGATCCCCGGTCTGACCTTCTTCACATGCGTGTGGTAACACTTAGTAGATTCCTGGACATTTAGGGGTAACAGTCCCGCTGCGGGTATACCGGGGGGCTAGCATGTGCTATAAGGTCCCAACCTTTGTTTTCCATGTAGTTATGACCTAAACAAAGCTAAACCAAGAAAAAAGCGCGTTGTCTGAACCTCGTACTAAGAAAGCTACAGGGGTAGATCCGCCGGCCCCACCGACTAGGGTTTCAGTAGAATAGGACAGCCGGAGCTCCGGAATCCCACTGGAACTTGCATGTGGACCTAGTATATGTGTCCAAGTGTGGTGGAAGGTCCATGGATGCAAAGTGTAGATCCCCGGTCTGACCTTCTTCACATGCGTGTGATAACACTTAGCAGATTCCTGGACATGTAGGGGTAACAGTCCTGCTGCGGGTATACCGGGGGCCTAGCATGATCTATAAGGTCCCAACCTTTCTTCTCCATGTAGATATGAACTAAACAAAGCTAAACCAACAAAAAAGCGTGTTGTCTTAACCTCGTACTAAGAAAGCTGCAGGGGTAGACCCGCGTGCGAGAACACTTAGTAGATTCCTGGACTTGTAGGGGTAACAGTCCCGCTACGGGTATACCGGGGGGCCAGCATGTGCAATAAGGTCCCAACCTTTGTTTTCCATGTAGATATGACCTAAACAAAGCTAAACCAACAAAAGCGCGTTGTCTGAACCTCATACTAAGAAAGCTACAGGGGTAGACCTGCGGGCCCCACCGACTAGGGTTTCGATGGAAAAGGACCGCCGGAGCTCCGAAATCCCACTAGAACTTGCACGTGGACCTAGTATATGTGACCAAGTGTGGTTGAATGTCCATGGATGCAATGTCTAGATCACCGGTCTGACCTTCTTCACATGCGTGCGATAACACTTAGTAGATTCTTAGACGTGTAGGCATAAGAGTCCCGCTGCTTGTATACCGGGGGCTAGCATGTGCTATAAGGTCCCAACCTATGTTTTCCATCTAGATATGACCTAAACAAAGCTAAACCAACAAAAAAGCGTGTTGTCTGATCCTCGTACTAAGAAAGCTACAGGGGTAGACCCGCAGGCCCCACAGACTAGGCTTTCGCAGGAAAAGGACCATCGGAGCTCCGGAATCCCACTAGAACTTGAACGTGGACCTAGTATATGTGTCCAAGTGTGGTGGAAGGTCCATGGATGCAGTGTCTAGATCCCAGGTCTGACCTTCTTCACATGCGTGCAATAACACTTAGTAGATTCCTGGACGTGTAGGGGTAACAGTCCCGCTGCGGGTATACCGGGGGTCTAGCATGTGCTATAAGGTACCAATATTTGTTTTCCATGTAGATATGACCTAAACAAATCTAAACCAACAAAAAAGCGTGTTGTCTGAACCTCATACTAAGAAAGCTACAGGGGTAGACCCGCGTACGATAACACTTAGTAGATTCCTGGACGTGTAGGGGTAACAGTCCCGCCGCGGGTATACCGGGGGGCTAGCATGTGCTATAAGGTCCCAACCTTTGTTTTCCATGTAGATATGACCAACACAAAAGCTAAACCAACAAAAAAGCGCGTTGTCTCAAACTCGTACTAAAAAGCTACAGGGGTAGACCCGTGGGCCCCACCGACTAGGGTTTCGCTGGAAAAGGACCGCCGGAGCTCCGGAATCCCACTAGAACTTGCACGTGGACCTAGTATATGTGTCCAAGTGTGGTGGAAGGTCCATGTATGCAAGGTCTAGATCCCCGGTCTGACATTCTTCACATGCGTGCGATAACACTTAGTACATTCCTGGACATGTAGGGGTAACAGTCCCACTGCGGGTATACCGGGGGGCTAGCATGTGCTATAAGGTCCCAACCTTTGTTTTCCATGTAGTTATGACCTAAACAAAGCAAAACCAACAAAAAAGCGCGTTGTCTGGACCTCGTACTAAGAAAGCTATAGGGGTAGACCCGCGTGCGATAACACTTAGTAGATTCCTAGACGTGTAGGGGTAACAGTCCCGCTGCGGGTATACCGGGGGGCTAGCATGTGCTATAAGGTCCCATCCTTTGTTTTCCATCTAGATATGACCTAAACAAAGCTAAACACACAAAAAATCGTGTTGTCTGAACCTCGTACTAAGAAAGCTACAGGGGTAGACCCGCTGGCCCCACCGACTAGGGTTTCGCTGGAAAAAGGACCGTCTGAGCTCCGGAATCCCACTAGAACTTGCACGTGGAACTAGTATATGTGTCCAAGTGTGGTGGAAGGTCCATGGCTGCAGTGTCTAGATCCCCGGTCTGACCTTCTTCACATGCGTGCGATAACACTTAGTAGATTCCTGGACGTTTAGGGGTAACAGTCCCGCTGCGGGTATACCGGGGGGGTTAGCATGTGCTATAAGGTCCCAACCTTTGTTTTCCATGTAGTTATGACCTAAAAAAGCTAAACCAACAAAAAAGCGCGTTGTCTGAACCTTGTACTAAGAAAGCTATAGGGGTAGACCCGCGTGCGATAACACTTAGTAGATTCCTAGACGTGTAGGCGTAACAGTCCCGCTGCGGGTATACCGGGGGGCTAGCATGTGCTATAAGGTCCCAACCTTTGTTTTCCATCTAGATATGACCTAAACAAAGCTAAACCAACAAAAAAGCGTGTTGTCTGAACCTCGTACTAAGAAAGCTACAGGGGTAGACCCGCAGGCCCCACCGACTACGGTTTCGCTGGAAATGGACCGTTGGAGCGACGGAATCCCACTGGAACTTGCACGTGGACCTAGTATATGTGTCCATGTTTGGTGGAAGGTCCATGGATGCAGTGTCTAGATCCCCAGTCTGACCTTCTTCATATGCGTGCGATAACACTTAGTAGATTCCTGGATGTGTAGGGGTAACAGTCCCGCTGCGGGTATACCGGGGGGTTAGCATGTGCTATAAGGTCCCAACCTTTGTTTTCCATGTAGATATGACCTAAACAAAGCTAATCCAACAAAAAAGCGTGTTGTTTGAACCTCGTACTAAGAAAGCTATAGGGGTAGACCCGCGTGCGATAACACTTAGTAGATTCCTGGACGTGTAGGGGTAACAGTCCCGCTGCGGGTATACCGGGGGGCTAGCATGTGCTATAAGGTCCCAACCTTTGTTTTACATGTAGATGTTAGCTAAACAAAAGCTAAACCAACAAAAAAGCGCGTTGTCTCAACCTCGTACTAAGAAAGCTACAGGGGTAGACCCGTGGGCCCCACCGACTAGGGTTTCACTGGAAAAGGACCGCCGGAGCTCTGGAATCCCACTAGAACTTGCACGTGGACCTAGTATATGTGTCCAAGTATGGTGGAAGTTCCATGGATGCAATGTCTAGATCCCTGGTCTTACCTTCTTCACATGCGTGCGATAACACTTAGTAGATTCCTGGACATGTAGGGGTAACAGTCCCGCTGCGGGTATACCGGGGGGCTAGCATGTGCTATAAGGTCCCAACCTTTGTTTTGCATGTCGTTATGACCTAAACAAAGCTAAACCAACAAAAAAGCGCGTTGTATGAACCTCGTACTAAGAAAGCTAAAGGGGTAGACCTGCGGGCCCCACCGACTAGGGTTTCGCTGGAAAAGGACCGCCGGAGCTCCGAAATCCCACTGGAACATGCACGTGGACCTAGTATATGTGTCCAGGTGTGGTGGAATGTTCATGGATGCAATGTCTAGATCCCCGGTCTGACCTTCTTCACATGCGTGCGATAACACTTAGTAGATTCCTAGACGTGTAGGGGTAACAGTCCCGTTGCAGGTATACCGGGGGCCTAGCATGTGCTATAAGGTCCCAACCTTTCTTTTCCATGTAGATATGACCTAAAGAAAGCTAAACCAACAAAAAAGCGCGTTGTCCGAACCACGTACTAAGAAACCTACAGGGGTAGACCCGCGTGCGATAACACTTAGTAGATTCCTAGACGTCTAGGGGTAACAGTCCCGCTGCGGGTATACCGGGGGCTAGCAAGTGCTATAAGGTCCCAACCTTTGTTTTCCATCTAGATATGACCTAAACAAAGCTAAACCAACAAAAAAGCGTGTTGTCTGAACCTCGTACTAAGAAAGCTAAAGGGGTAGACCCGCAGGCCCCACCGACTAGGGTTTCGCAGGAAAAGGACCGTCGGAGCTCCGGAATCCCACTAGAACTTGAACGTGGACCTAGTATATGTGTCCAAGTGTGGTGGAAGGTCCATGGATGCCGTGTCTAGATCCCCGGTCTGACCTTCTTCACATGCGTGCGATAACACTTAGTAGATTCCTGGACGTGTATGGGTAACAGTCCCGTTGCGGGTATACCTGGGGGCTCGCATGTGCTATAAGGTTACAATCTTTGTTTTCCATGTAGATATGACCTAAACAAATCTAAACCAACAAAAAAGCGTGTTGTCTGAACCTCATACTAAGAAAGCTACAGGGGTAGACCCGCGTAACACTTAGTAGATTCGTGGACGTGTAGGGGTAACAGTCTAGCCGCGGGTATACCGAGGGGCTAGCATGTGCTATAAGGTCCCAACCTTTGTTTTCCATGTAGATATGACCTACACAAAAGCTAAACCAACAAAAAAGCTGGTTGTCTCAACCTCGTACTAAAAAGCTACAGGGGTAGACCCGCGGGCACCACTAACTAGGGTTTCGCTGGAAAAGGACCGCCGGAGCTCCGGAATCCCACTGGAACTTGCACGTGGACCTAGTATATGTGTCCAAGTGTGGTGGAAGGTCCATGGATGCCATGTCTAGATCCCCGGTCTGACGTTCTTCACATGCGTGCGATAACACTTAGTACATTCCTGGACATGTAGGGGTAACAGTCCCACTGCGGGTATACCGGGGGCTAGCATGTGCTATAAGGTCCCAACCTTTGTTTTCCATGTAGTTATGACCTAAACAAAGCAAAACCAACAAAAAAGCGCGTTGTCTGGACCTCGTACTAAGAAAGCTATAGGGTTAGACCCGCGTGCGATAACACTTAGTAGATTCCTAGACTTGTAGGGGTAACAGTCCCGCTGCGGGTATACCGGGGGGCTAGCTTGTGCTATAAGGTCCCAACCTTTGTTTTCCATCTAGATATGACCTAAACAAAGCTAAACCCACAAAAAATCGTGTTGTCTAAACGTCGTACTAAGAAAGCTACAGGGGTAGACCCGCTGGCCCCACCGACTAGGGTTTCGCTGGAAAAAGACCGTGGGAACCCCGGAATCCCACTAGAACTTGCACGTGGACCTAGTATATGTGTCCAAGTGTGGTGGAAGGTCCATGGATGCAGTGTCTAGATCCCCGGTCTGACCTTCTTCACATGCGTGCGATAACACTTAGTAGATTCCTGGACTTGTAGGGGTAACAATCCCGCTGCGGGTATACCGGGGGGTTAGCATGTGCTATAAGGTCCCAACCTTTGTTTTCCATGTAGTTATGACCTGAAAAAAGCTAAACCAACAAAAAAGCGCGTTGTCTGAACCTTGTACTAAGAAAGCTATAGGGGTAGACCCGCGTGCGATAACACTTAGTAGATTCCTAGACGTGTAGGGGTAACAGTCCCGCTGCGGGTATACCGGGGGGCTAGCATGTGCTATAAGGTACCAACCTTTGTTTTCCATCTAGATATGACCTAAACAAAGCTAAACCAACAAAAAAGCGTGTTGTCTGAACCTCGTACTAAGAAAGCTACAAGGGTAGACCCGCAGGCCCCACCGACTAGGGTTTCGCTGGAAAAGGACCGTTGGAGCTCCGGAATCCCACTGGAACTTGCACGTGGACCTAGTATGTGTGTCCATGTTTGGTGGAAGGTCCATGGATGCAGTGTCTAGATCCCCGGTCTGACCTTCTTCATATGCGTGCGATAACACTTAGTAGATTCCTGGATGTGTAGGGGTAACAATCCCGCTGCGGGTATACCGGGGGGTAGCATGTGCTATAAGCTCCCAACCTTTGTTTTCCATGTAGATATGACCTAAACAAAGCTAAACCAACAAAAAAGCGCGTTGTCCGAACCACGTACTAAGAAACCTACAGGGGTAGACCCGCGTGCGATAACACTTAGTAGATTCCTAGACGTCTAGGGGTAACAGTCCAGCTGCGGGTATACCGGGGTCTAGCATGTGCTATAAGGTCCCAACCTTTGTTTTCCATCTAGATATGACCTAAACAAAGCAAACCAACAAAAATGCGTGTTGTCTGAACCTCGTACTAAGAAAGCTAAAGGGGTAGACCCGCAGGCCCCACCGACTAGGGTTTCGCAGGAAAAGGACCGTCGGAGCTCCGGAATCCCACTAGAACTTGAACGTGGACCTAGTATATGTGTCCAAGTGTGGTGGAAGGTCCATGGATGCCGTGTCTAGATCCCCGGTCTGACCTTCTTCACATGCGTGCGATAACACTTAGTAGATTCCTGGACGTGTAGGGGTAACAGTCCCGCTGCGGGTATACCTGGGGGCTCGCATGTGATATAAGGTCCCAATCTTTGTTTTCCATGTAGATATGACCTAAACAAATCTAAACCAACAAAAAAGCGTGTTGTCTGAACCTCGTACTAAGAAAGCTACAAGGGTAGACCCGCAGGCCCCACCGACTAGGGTTTCGCTGGAAAAGGACCGTTGGAGCTCCGGAATCCCACTGGAACTTGCACGTGGACCTAGTATGTGTGTCCATGTTTGGTGGAAGGTCCATGGATGCAGTGTCTAGATCCCCGGTCTGACCTTCTTCATATGCGTGCGATAACACTTAGTAGATTCCTGGATGTGTAGGGGTAACAATCCCGCTGCGGGTATACCGGGGGGTAGCATGTGCTATAAGCTCCCAACCTTTGTTTTCCATGTAGATATGACCTAAACAAAGCTAAACCAACAAAAAAGCGCGTTGTCCGAACCACGTACTAAGAAACCTACAGGGGTAGACCCGCGTGCGATAACACTTAGTAGATTCCTAGACGTCTAGGGGTAACAGTCCAGCTGCGGGTATACCGGGGGCTAGCATGTGCTGTAAGGTCCCAACCTTTGTTTTCCATCTAGATATGACCTAAACAAAGCTAAACCAACAAAAAAGCGTGTTGTCTGAACCTCGTACTAAGAAAGCTAAAGGGGTAGACCCGCAGGCCCCACCGACTAGGGTTTCGCAGGAAAAGGACCGTCGGAGCTCCGGACTCCCACTAGAACTTGAACGTGGACCTAGTATATGTGTCCAAGTGTGGTGGAAGGTCCATGGATGCCGTGTCTAGATCCCCGGTCTGACCTTCTTCACATGCGTGCAATAACACTTAG
The DNA here is from genome assembly GCA_916181665.1 of Avena sativa. Taxonomy (NCBI): domain Eukaryota; kingdom Viridiplantae; phylum Streptophyta; class Magnoliopsida; order Poales; family Poaceae; genus Avena; species Avena sativa. Next base: position 47,548,974 of record OV702300.1, on the reverse strand, counting down.
TAGATTCCTGGACGTGTAGGGGTAACAGTCCCGCTGCGGGTATACCTGGGGGCTCGCATGTCCTATAAGGTCCCAATCTTTGTTTTCCATGTAGATATGACCTAAACAAATCTAAACCAACAAAAAAGCGTGTTGTCTGAACCTCATACTAAGAAAGCTACAGGGGTAGACCCGCGTACGATAACACTTAGTAGATTCCTCGACGTGTAGGGGTAACAGTCCAGCCGCGGGTATACCGGGGGGCTAGCATGTGCTATAAGGTCCCAACCTTTGTTTTCCATGTAGATATGACCTACACAAAAGCTAAACCAACAAAAAAGCTGGTTGTCTCAACCTCGTACTAAAAAGCTACAGGGGTAGACCCGCGGGCACCACTAACTAGGGTTTCGCTGGAAAAGGACCGCCGGAGCTCCGGAATCCCACCGGAACTTGCACGTGTACCTAGTATATGTGTCCAAGTGTGGTGGAAGATCCATGGATGCAATGTCTAGATCCCCGGTATGACGTTCTTCACATGCGTGCGATAACACTTAGTACATTCCTGGACATGTAGGGGTAACAGTCCCACTGCGGGTATACCGGGGGCTAGCATGTTCTATAAGGTCCCAACCTTTTTTTTCCATGTAGTTATGACCTAAACAAAGCAAAACCAACAAAAAAGCGCGTTGTCTGGACCTCGTACTAAGAAAGCTATAGGGGTAGACCCGCGTGCGATAACACTTAGTAGATTCCTAGACGTGTAGGGGTAACAGTCCCGCTGCGGGTATACCGGGGGGCTAGCTTGTGCTATAAGGTCCCAAGCTTTGTTTTCCATCTAGATATGACCTAAACAAAGCTAAACCCACAAAAAATCGTGTTGTCTGAACGTCGTACTAAGAAAGCTACAGGGGTAGACCCGCTGGCCCCACCGACTAGGGTTTCGCTGGAAAAAGACCGTCGGAACCCCGGAATCCCACTAGAACTTGCACGTGGACCTAGTATATGTGTCCAAGTGTGGTGGAAGGTCCATGGATGCAGTGTCTAGATCCCCTCGGTCTGACCTTCTTCACATGCGTGCGATAACACTTAGATTCCTGGACTTGTAGGGGTAACAGTCCCGCTGCGGGTATACCGGGGGGTTAGCATGTGCTATAAGGTCCCAACCTTTGTTTTCCATGTAGTTATGACCTGAAAAAAGCTAAACCAACAAAAAAGAGCGTTGTCTGAACCTTGTACTAAGAAAGCTATAGGGGTAGACCCGCGTGCGATAACACTTAGTAGATTCCTAGACGTGTAGGGGTAACAGTCCCGCTGCGGGTATACCGGGGGGCTAGCATGTGCTATAAGGTCCCAACCTTTGTTTTCCATCTAGATATGACCTAAACAAAGCTAAACCAACAAAAAAGCGTGTTGTCTGAACCTCGTACTAAGAAAGCTACAAGGGTAGACCCGCAGGCCCCACCGACTAGGGTTTCGCTGGAAAAGGACCGTTGGAGCTCCGGAATCCCACTGGAACTTGCACGTGGACCTAGTATGTGTGTCCATGTTTGGTGGAAGGTCCATGGATGCAGTGTCTAGATCCCCGGTCTGACCTTCTTCATATGCGTGCGATAACACTTAGTAGATTCCTGGATGTGTAGGGGTAACAATCCCGCTGCGGGTATACCGGGGGGTAGCATGTGCTATAAGATCCCAACCTTTGTTTTCCATGTAGATATGACCTAAACAAAGCTAAACCAACAAAAAAGCGCGTTGTCCGAACCACGTACTAAGAAACCTACAGGGGTAGACCCGCGTGCGATAACACTTAGTAGATTCCTAGACGTCTAGGGGTAACAGTCCAGTTGCGGGTATACCGGGGGCTAGCATGTGCTATAAGGTCCCAACCTTTGTTTTCCATCTAGATATGACCTAAACAATGCTAAACCAACAAAAAAGCGTGTTGTCTGAACCTCGTACTAAGAAAGCTAAAGGGGTAGACCCGCAGGCCCCACCGACTAGGGTTTCGCAGGAAAAGGACCGTCGGAGCTCCGGAATCCCACTAGAACTTGAACGTGTACCTAGTATATGTGTCTAAGTGTGGTGGAAGGTCCATGGATGCTGTGTCTAGATCCCCGGTCTGACCTTCTTCACATGCGTGCGATAACACTTAGTAGATTCCTGGATGTGTAGGGGTAACAGTCCCGCTGCGGGTATACCTGGGGGCTCGCATGTGCTATAAGGTCCCAATCTTTGTTTTCCATGTAGATATGACCTAAACAAATCTAAACCAACAAAAAAGGGTGTTGTCTGAACCTCCTACTAAGAAAGCTACAGGGGTAGACCCGCGTACGATAACACTTAGTAGATTCCTGGACGTGTAAGGGTAACAGTCCCGCCACGGGTATACCGGGGGGCTAGCATGTGCTATAAGGTCCCAAACTTTGTTTTCCATGTAGATATGACCTACACAAAAGCTAAACCAACAAAAAAGCTGGTTGTCTCAACCTCGTACTAAAAAGCTACAGGGGTAGACCCGCGGGCCCCACTAACTAGGGTTTCGCTGGAAAAGGACCGCCGGAGCTCCGGAATCCCACTGGAACTTGCACGTGGACCTAGTATATGTGTCCAAGTGTGGTGGAAGGTCCATGGATGCAATGTCTAGATCCCCGGTCTGACGTTCTTCACATGCGTGCGATAACACTTAGTACATTCCTGGACATGTAGGGGTAACAGTCCCACTGTGGGTATACCGGGGGCTAGCATGTGCTATAAGGTCCCAACCTTTGTTTTCCATGTAGTTATGACCTAAACAAAGCAAAACCAACAAAAAAGCGCGTTGTCCGAACCACGTACTAAGAAACCTACAGGGGTAGACCCGCGTGCGATAGCACTTAGTAGATTCCTAGACGTCTAGGGGTAACAGTCCAGCTGCGGGTATACCGGGGGCTAGCATGTGCTATAAGGTCCCAACCTTTGTTTTCCATCTAGATATGACCTAAACAAAGCTAAACCAACAAAAAAGCGTGTTGTCTGAACCTCGTACTAAGAAAGCTAAAGGGGTAGACCCGCAGGCCCCACCGACTAGGGTTTCGCAGGAAAAGGACCGTCGGAGCTCCGGAATCCCACTAGAACTTGAACGTGGACCTAGTATATGTGTCCAGGTGTGGTGGAAGGTCCATGGATGCCGTGTCTAGATCCCCGGTCTGACCTTCACATGCGTGCAATAACACTTAGTAGATTCCTGGACGTGTAGGGGTAACAGTCCCGCTGCGGGTATACCTGGGGGCTCGCATGTGCTATAAGGTCCCAATCTTTGTTTTCCATGTAGATATGACCTAAACAAATCTAAACCAACAAAAAAGCGTGTTGTCTGAACCTCATACTAAGAAAGCTACAGGGGTAGACCCGCGTACGATAACACTTAGTAGATTCCTCGACGTGTAGGGGTAACAGTCCAGCCGCGGGTATACCGGGGGGCTAGCATGTGCTATAAGGTCCCAACCTTTGTTTTCCATGTAGATATGACCTACACAAAAGCTAAACCAACAAAAAAGCTGGTTGTCTCAACCTCGTACTAAAAAGCTACAGGGGTAGACCCGCGGGCACCACTAACTAGGGTTTCGCTAGAAAAGGACCGCCGGAGCTCCGGAATCCCACTGGAACTTGCACGTGGACCTAGTATATGTGTCAAAGTGTGGTGGAAGGTCCATGGATGCAATGTATAGATCCCCGGTCTGACGTTCTTCACATGCGTGCGATAACACTTAGTACATTCCTGGACATGTAGGGGTAACAGTCCCACTGCGGGTATACCGGGGGCTAGCATGTTCTATAAGGTCCCAACCTTTGTTTTACATGTAGTTATGACCTAAACAAAGCAAAACCAACAAAAAAGCGCGTTGTCTGGACCTCGTACTAAGAAAGCTATAGGGGTAGACCCGCGTGCGATAACACTTAGTAGATTCCTAGACGTGTAGGGGTAACAGTCCCGCTGCGGGTATACCGGGGGGCTAGCTTGTGCTATAAGGTCCCAACCTTTGTTTTCCATCTAGATATGACCTAAACAAAGCTAAACCCACAAAAAATCGTGTTGTCTGAACGTCGTACTAAGAAAGCTACAGGGGTAGACCCGCTGGCCCCACCGACTAGGGTTTCGCTGGAAGAAGACCGTCGGAACCCCGGAATCCCACTAGAACTTGCACGTGGACCTAGTATATGTGTCCAAGTGTGGTGGAAGGTCCATGGATGCAGTGTCTAGATCCCCGGTCTGACCTTCTTCACATGCGTGCGATAACACTTTGTAGATTCCTGGACTTGTAGGGGTAACAGTCCCGCTGCGGGTATACCGGGGGGTTAGCATGTGCTATAAGGTCCCAACCTTTGTTTTCCATGTAGTTATGACCTGAAAAAAGCTAAACCAACAAAAAAGCGCGTTGTCTGAACCTTGTACTAAGAAAGCTATAGGGGTAGACCCGCGTGCGATAACACTTAGTAGATTCCTAGACGTGTAGGGGTAACAGTCCCGCTGCGGGTATACCGGGGGGCTAGCATGTGCTATAAGGTCCCAACCTTTGTTTTCCATCTATATATGACCTAAACAAAGCTAAACCAACAAAAAAGCATGTTGTCTGAACCTCGTACTAAGAAAGCTACAAGGGTAGACCCGCAGGCCCCACCGACTAGGGTTTCGCTGGAAAAGGACCGTTGGAGCTCCGGAATCCCACTGGAACTTGCACGTGGACCTAGTATGTGTGTCCATGTTTGGTGGAAGGTCCATGGATGCAGTGTCTAGATCCCCGGTCTGACCTTCTTCATATGCGTGCGATAACACTTAGTAGATTCCTGGATGTGTAGGGGTAACAATCCCGCTGCGGGTATACCGGGGGGTAGCATGTGCTATAAGCTCCCAACCTTTGTTTTCCATGTAGATATGACAAAAACAAAGCTAAACCAACAAAAAAGCGAGTTGTCCGAACCACGTACTAAGAAACCTACAGGGGTAGACCCGCGTGCGATAACACTTAGTAGATTCCTAGACGTCTAGGGGTAACAGTCCAGCTGCGGGTATACCGTGGGCTAGCATGTGCTATAAGGTCCCAACCTTTGTTTTCCATCTAGATATGACCTAAACAATGCTAAACCAACAAAAAAGCGTGTTGTCTGAACCTCGTACTAAGAAAGCTAAACGGGTAGACCCGCAGGCCCCACCGACTAGGGTTTCGCAGGAAAAGGACCGTGGGAGCTCCGGAATCCCACTAGAACTTGAACGTGGACCTAGTATATGTGTCTAAGTGTGGTGTAAGGTCCATGGATGCCGTGTCTAGATCCCCGGTCTGACCTTCTTCACATGCGTGCGATAACACTTAGTAGATTCCTGGATGTGTAGGGGTAACAGTCCCGCTGCGGGTATACCTGGGGGCTCGCATGTGCTATAAGGTCCCAATCTTTGTTTTCCATGTAGATATGACCTAAACAAATCTAAACCAACAAAAAAGGGTGTTGTCTGAACCTCATACTAAGAAAGCTACAGGGGTAGACCCGCGTACGATAACACTTAGTAGATTCCTGGACGTGTAAGGGTAACAGTCCCGCCGCGGGTATACCGGGGGGCTAGCATGTGCTATAAGGTCCCAAACTTTGTTTTCCATGTAGATATGACCTACACAAAAGCTAAACCAACAAAAAAGCTGGTTGTCTCAACCTCGTACTAAAAAGCTACAGGGGTAGACCCGCGGGCCCCACTAACTAGGGTTTCGCTGGAAAAGGACCGTCGGAGCTCCGGAATCCCACTGGAACTTGCACGTGGACCTAGTATATGTGTCCAAGTGTGGTGGAAGGTCCATGGATGCAATGTCTAGATCCCCGGTCTGACGTTCTTCACATGCGTGCGATAACACTTAGTACATTCCTGGACATGTAGGGGTAACAGTCCCACTGTGGGTATACCGGGGGCTAGCATGTGCTATAAGGTCCCAACCTTTGTTTTCCATGTAGTTATGACCTAAACAAAGCAAAACCAACAAAAAAGCGCGTTGTCTGGACCTCGTACTAAGAAAGCTATAGGGGTAGACCCGCGTGCGATAACACTTAGAAGATTCCTAGACGTGTAGCGGTAACAGTCCCGCTGCGGGTATACCGGGGGGCGAGCTTGTGCTATAAGGTCCCAACCTTTCATTTCCATCTAGATATGACCTAAACAAAGCTAAACCCACAAAAAATCGTGTTGTCTGAACGTCGTACTAAGAAAGCTACAGGGGTAGACCCGCTGGCCCCACCGACTAGGGTTTCTCTGGAAAAGGACCGTCGGAGCTCCGGAATCCCACTAGAACTTGCACGTGGACCTAGTATATGTGTCCAAGTGTGGTGGAAGGTCCATGGATGCAGTGTCTAGATCCCCGGTCTGACCTTCTTCACATGCGTGCGATAACACTTAGTAGATTCCTGGATGTGTAGGGGTAACAGTCCCGCTGCGGGTATACCGGGGGGTTAGCATGTGCTATAAGGTCCCAACCTTTGTTTTCCATGTAGTTATGACCTAAAAAAAGCTAAACCAACAAAAAAGCGCGTTGTCTGAACCTTGTACTAAGAAAGCTATAGGGGTAGACCCGCGTGCGATAACACTTAGTAGATTCCTAGACGTGTAGGGGTAACAGTCCCGCTGCGGGTATACCGGGGGGCTAGCATGTGCTATAAGGTCCCAACCTTTGTTTTCCATCTAGATATGACCTAAACAAAGCTAAACCAACAAAAAAGCGTGTTGTCTGAACCTCGTACTAAGAAAGCTACAAGGGTAGACCCGCAGGCCCCACCGACTAGGGTTTCGCTGGAAAAGGACCGTTGGAGCTCCGGAATCCCACTGGAACTTGCACGTGGACCTAGTATGTGTGTCCATGTTTGGTGGAAGGTCCATGGATGAAGTGTCTAGATCCCCGGTCTGACCTTCTTCATATGCGTGCGATAACACTTAGTAGATTCCTGGATGTGTAGGGGTAACAGTCCCCCTGCGGGTATACCGGGGGGTTAGCATGTGCTATAAGGTCCCAACCTTTGTTTTCCATGTAGATATGACCTAAACAAAGCTAAACCAACAAAAAAGCGCATTGTCTGAACCTCGTACTAAGAAAGCTATAGGGGTAGACCCACGTGCGATAACACTTAGCAGATTCCTGGACGTGTAGGGGTAACAGTCCCGCTGCGGGTATACCGGGGGGCTAGCATGTGGTATAAGGTCCCAAACTTTGTTTTCCATGTAGATATGACCTAAACAAAAGCTAAACCAACAAAAAAGCGCGTTGTCTCAACCTCGTACTAAGAAAGCTACAGGGGTAGACCCGTGGGCCCCACCGACTAGGGTTTCACTGGAAAAGGACCGCCGGAGCTCTGGAATCCCAGTGGAACTTGCATGTGGACCTATTATATGTGTCCAAGTGTGGTGGAAGTTCCATGGATGCAATGTCTAGATCCCCGGTCTGACCTTCTTCACATGCGTGCGTTAACACTTAGTGGATTCCTGGACATGTAGGGGTAACAGTCCCGCTGCGGGTATACCGGGGGGCTAGCATGTGCTATAAGGTCCCAACCTTTGTTTTCCATGTATTTACGACCTAAACAAAGCTAAACCAACAAAAAAGCGCGTTGTCTGAACCTCGTACTAAGAAAACTAAAGGGGTAGAGCCACGGGCCCCACCGACTAGGGTTTCACTGGAAAAGGACCGCCGGATCTCTGGAATCCCACTGGAACTTGCACGTGGACCTAGTATATGTGTCCATGTGTGGTGGAAGGTCCATGGATGCAATGTCTAGATCCCCGGTCTGACCTTCTTAAAATGCGTGCGATAACACTTAGTAGATTCCTGGACATGTAGGGGTAACAGTCCTACTGCGGGTATACCGGGGGGCTAGCATGTGCTATAAGGTCCCAACCTTTGTTTTGCATGTAGATATGACCTAAAAAAAGCTAAACCAACAAAAAAGCATGTTGCCTGAACCTCATACTAAGAAAGATACGGGGGTAGACCCGCGTGCGATAACACTTAGTGGATTCCTGGACGTGTAGGGGTAACAGTCCCGCTGCGGGTATACCGGGGGCTAGCATGAGCTATAAGATCCCAACCTTTGTTTTCCATGTGGATATGACCTAAACAAAGATAAACCAACAAAAAAGCGCGTTGTCTGAACCTCGTACTAAGAAAGCTACAGGGGTAGACCCGCAGGCCCCACCGACTGGGGTTTCGCTGGAAAAGGACCGTCGGAGCTCCGGAATCCCACTGGAACTTGAACGTGGACCTAGTATATGTGTCCAAGTATGGTGGAAGGTCCATGGATGCAGTGTCTAGATCCCCGGTCTGACCTTCTTCGCATGTGTGCGATAACACTTAGTAGATTCCAAAACGTGTAGGAGTAACAGTCCCGCTGCGGGTATACTGGGGGGCTAGCATGTGCAATAATGTCCCAACATTTGTTTTCCATGTAGATATGACCTAAACAAAGCTAAACCAACAAAAATGCGTGTTGTATGGACCTCGTACTAAGAAAGCTACAGGGGTAGACCCGCGTACGATAACACTTAGTAGATTCCTGGACGTGTAGGGGTAATAGTCCTTCTGCGGGTATACCGGGGGGCTAGCATGTGCTATAAGGTCCCAACCTTTGTTTTCCATGTAGATATGACCTAAACAAAAGCTAAACCAACAAAAAGCACGTTGTCTCAACCTCTTACTAAGAAAGCTACAGGGGTAGACCCGCGGGCCCCACCGACTAGGGTTTCGCTGGAAAAGGACCGCCGGAGCTCCAGAATCCCACTGGAACTTGCACGTGGACCTAGTATATGTGTCCAAGTGTGGTGGAAGGTCCATGGATGCAATGTCTAGATCCCCGGTCTAACCTTCTTCACATGCGTCCGATAACACTTAGTAGATTTCTGGACATGTAGGGGTAACAGTCCCGCTGCGGGTATACCGGGGGGCTAGCATGTGCTATAAGGTCCCAACCTTTGTTTTCCATGTAGTATGACCTAAACAATGCTAAACCAACAAAAAAGCGCGTTGTCTGAACCTCGTAGTAAGAAAGCTACAGGGGTAGACCTACGGGCCCCACCGACAAGGGTTTCGCTGGAAAAGGACCACCGGAGCTCCGAAATCCCACTAGAACTTGCACGTGGGCCTAGTATATGTGTCTGGTGTGGCGGAAGGTCCATGGATGCAATGTCTAGATCCCCGGTCTGACCTTCTTCACATGGGTGCGATAACACTTAGTAGATTCCTGGACGTGTAGGGGTAACAGTCCCGCTGCAGGTATACCGAGGGGCTAGCATGTGCTATAAGGTCCCAACCTTTGTTTTCCATGTAAATATGACCTAAACAAAGCTAAACCAACAATAAAGCGCGTCGTCTGAACCTCGTACTAAGAAATCTACAAGGGTAGACCCTCGTGCGATAACACTTAGTAGATTCCTAGACGTGTAGGGGTAACAGTCCCGCTGCGGGTATACCGGGGGCTAGCATGTGCTATAAGGTCCCAACCTTTGTTTTCCATCTAGATATGACCTAAACAAAGCTAAACCAACAAAAAAGCATGTTGTCTGAACCTCATACTAAGAAAGCTACAGGGGTAGACCCGCGTACGATAACACGTAGTAGATTCCTGGACGTGTAGGGGTAACAGTCCCGCTGCGGGTATACCGGGGGGTTAGCATGTGCTATAAGGTCCCAACCTTTGTTTTCCATGTAGATATGACCTAAACAAAGCTAATCCAACAAAAAAGCGCGTTGTGTGAACCTCGTACTAAGAAAGCTATAGGGGTAGACCCGCGTGCGATAACACTTAGTAGATTCCTGGACGTGTAGAGGTAACAGTCCCGCTGCGGGTATACCGGGGGGCTAGCATGTGCTATAAGGTCCCAACCTTTGTATTCCATGTAGATGTGACCTAAACAAAAGCTAAACCAACAAAAAAGCGTGTTGTCTCAACCTCGTACTAAGAAAGCTACAGGGGTAGACCCGCGTACGATAACACTTAGTAGATTCCTGGACGTGTAGGGGTAACAGTCCCGCCGCGGGTATACCGGGGGGCTAGCATGTGCTATAAGGTCCCAACCTTTGTTTTCCATGTAGATATGACCTACACAAAAGCTAAACCAACAAAAAAGCTGGTTGTCTCAACCTCGTACTAAAAAGCTACAGGGGTAGACCCGCGGGCCCCACTAACTAGGGTTTCGCTGGAAATGGACCGCCGGAGCTCCGGAATCCCACTGGAACTTGCACGTGGACCTAGTATATGTGTCCAAGTGTGGTGGAAGGTCCATGGATGCAATGTCTAGATCCCCGGTCTGACGTTCTTGACATGCGTGCGATAACACTTAGTACATTCCTGGACATGTAGGGGTAACAGTCCCACTGCGGGTATACCGGGGGCTAGCATGTGCTATAAGGTCCCAACCTTTGTTTTCCATGTAGTTATGACCTAAACAAAGCAAAACCAACAAAAAAGCGCGTTGTCTGGACCTCGTACTAAGAAAGCTATAGGGGTAGACCCGCGTGCGATAACACTTAGTAGATTCCTAGACGTGTAGGGGTAACAGTCCCGCTGCGGGTATACCAGGGGGCTAGCTTGTGCTATAAGGTCCCAACCTTTGTTTTCCATCTAGATATGACCTAAACAAAGCTAAACCCACAAAAAATCGTGTTGTCTGAACATCGTACTAAGAAAGCTACAGGGGTAGACCCGCTGGCCCCACCGACTAGGGTTTCTCTGGAAAAGGACCGTCGGAGCTCCGGAATCCCACTAGAACTTGCACGTGGACCTAGTATATGTGTCCAATTGTGGTGGAAGGTCAATGGATGCAGTGTCTAGATCCCCGGTCTGACCTTCTTCACATGCGTGCGATAACACTTAGTAGATTCCTGGATGTGTAGGGGTAACAGTCCCGCTGCGGGTATACCGGGGGGTTAGCATGTGCTATAAGGTCCCAACCTTTGTTTTCCATGTATATATGACCTAAACAAAGCTAAACCAACAAAAAAGCGCGTTGTCTGAACCTCGTACTAAGAAAGCTACAGGGATATACCTGCGGGCCCCACCAACAAGGGTTTCGCTGGAAAAGGACCCCCGAAGCTCCGAAATCCCACTAGAACTTGCACGTGGAGCTATTATATGTGTCCAGGTGTGGTGGAAGGTCCATGGATGCAATGTCTAGATCCCCGGTCTGACGTTCTTCACATGCGTGCGATAACACTTAGTAGATTCCTGGACGTGTAAGGGTAACAGTCCCGCTGCGGGTATACCGGGGGCTAGCATGTGCTATAAGGTCCCAACCTTTGTTTTCCATGTAGATATGACCTAAACAAAGCTAAACCAACAAAAAAGAGCTTGGTCTGAACCTCGTACTAAGAAAGCTACAGGGGTAGACCCGTGTGCGATAACACTTAGTAGATTCCTGGACGTGTAGGGGTAACAGTCCCGCTACGGGTATACCGGGGGGCTAGAATGCGCTATAAGGTCCCAACCTTTTTTTCCATGTAGATATGACCTAAACAAAGCTAAACCAACAAAAAAACGCATTGTCTGAACCTCGTACTAAGAAAGCTACAGTGGTAGACCCGCGCCCCACCGACTAGGGTTTCGCTGGAAAAGGACCGCCGGAGTTCCAGAATCCCACTGGAACTTGCACGTGGACCTAGTTGTCCAAGTGTGGTGGAAGGTCCATGGATGCAATGTCCAGATCCCCGGTCTGACCTTCTTCACATGAGTGCGATAACACTTAGTAGATTCCTGGACATGTAGGGGTAACAGTCCCGCTTCAGGTATACCGGGGGGCTAGCATGTGCTATAAGGTCCCAACCTTTGTTTTCCATGTAGATATGACCTAAACAAAGCTAAACCAACAAAAAAGCGCGTTGTGTGAACCTCGTACTAAGAAAGCTACAAGGGTAGACCCGCAGGCCCCACCGACTAGGGTTTCGCTGGAAAAGGACCGTTGGAGCTCCGGAATCCCACTGGAACTTGCACGTGGACCTAGTATGTGTGTCCATGTTTGGTGGAAGGTCCATGGATGCAGTGTCTAGATCCCCGGTCTGACCTTCTTCATATGCGTGCGATAACACTTAGTAGATTCCTGGATGTGTAGGGGTAACAATCCCGCTGCGGGTATACCGGGGGGTAGCATGTGCTATAAGCTCCCAACCTTTGTTTTCCATGTAGATATGACAAAAACAAAGCTAAACCAACAAAAAAGCGAGTTGTCCGAACCACGTACTAAGAAACCTACAGGGGTAGACCCGCGTGCGATAACACTTAGTAGATTCCTAGACGTCTAGGGGTAACAGTCCAGCTGCGGGTATACCGTGGGCTAGCATGTGCTATAAGGTCCCAACCTTTGTTTTCCATCTAGATATGACCTAAACAATGCTAAACCAACAAAAAAGCGTGTTGTCTGAACCTCGTACTAAGAAAGCTAAACGGGTAGACCCGCAGGCCCCACCGACTAGGGTTTCGCAGGAAAAGGACCGTCGGAGCTCCGGAATCCCACTAGAACTTGAACGTGGACCTAGTATATGTGTCTAAGTGTGGTGGAAGGTCCATGGATGCCGTGTCTAGATCCCCGGTCTGACCTTCTTCACATGCGTGCGATAACACTTAGTAGATTCCTGGATGTGTAGGGGTAACAGTCCCGCTGTGGGTATACCTGGGGGCTCGCATGTGCTATAAGGTCCCAATCTTTGTTTTCCATGTAGATATGACCTAAACAAATCTAAACCAACAAAAAAGGGTGTTGTCTGAACCTCATACTAAGAAAGCTACAGGGGTAGACCCGCGTACGATAACACTTAGTAGATTCCTGGACGTGTAAGGGTAACAGTCCCGCCGCGGGTATACCGGGGGGCTAGCATGTGCTATAAGGTCCCAAACTTTGTTTTCCATGTAGATATGACCTACACAAAAGCTAAACCAACAAAAAAGCTGGTTGTCTCAACCTCGTACTAAAAAGCTACAGGGGTAGACCCGCGGGCCCCACTAACTAGGGTTTCGCTGGAAAAGGACCGCCGGAGCTCCGGAATCCCACTGGAACTTGCACGTGGACCTAGTATATGTGTCCAAGTGTGGTGTAAGGTCCATGGATGCAATGTCTAGATCCCCGGTCTGACGTTCTTCACATGCGTGCGATAACACTTAGTACATTCCTGGACATGTAGGGGTAACAGTCCCACTGTGGGTATACCGGGGGCTAGCATGTGCTATAAGGTCCCAACCTTTGTTTTCCATGTAGTTATGACCTAAACAATGCAAAACCAACAAAAAAGCGCGTTGTCTGGACCTCGTACTAAGAAAGCTATAGGGGTAGACCCGCGTGCGATAACACTTAGTAGATTCCTAGACGTGTAGGGGTAACAGTCCCGCTGCGGGTATACCGGGGGGCTAGCATGTGCTATAAGGTCCCAACCTTTGTTTTCCATCTATATATGACCTAAACAAAGCTAAACCAACAAAAAAGCGTGTTGTCTGAACCTCGTACTAAGAAAGCTACAAGGGTAGACCCGCAGGCCCCACCGACTAGGGTTTCGCTGGAAAAGGACCGTTGGAGCTCCGGAATCCCACTGGAACTTGCACGTGGACCTAGTATGTGTGTCCATGTTTGGTGGAAGGTCCATGGATGCAGTGTCTAGATCCCCGGTCTGACCTTCTTCATATGCGTGCGATAACACTTAGTAGATTCCTGGATGTGTAGGGGTAACAATCCCGCTGCGGGTATACCGGGGGGTAGCATGTGCTATAAGCTCCCAACCTTTGTTTTCCATGTAGATATGACAAAAACAAAGCTAAACCAACAAAAAAGCGAGTTGTCCGAACCACGTACTAAGAAACCTACAGGGGTAGACCCGCGTGCGATAACACTTAGTAGATTCCTAGACGTCTAGGGGTAACAGTCCAGCTGCGGGTATACCGTGGGCTAGCATGTGCTATAAGGTCCCAACCTTTGTTTTCCATCTAGATATGACCTAAACAATGCTAAACCAACAAAAAAGCGTGTTGTCTGAACCTCGTACTAAGAAAGCTAAACGGGTAGACCCGCAGGCCCCACCGACTAGGGTTTCGCAGGAAAAGGACCGTGGGAGCTCCGGAATCCCACTAGAACTTGAACGTGGACCTAGTATATGTGTCTAAGTGTGGTGGAAGGTCCATGGATGCCGTGTCTAGATCCCCGGTCTGACCTTCTTCACATGCGTGCGATAACACTTAGTAGATTCCTCGATGTGTAGGGGTAACAGTCCCGCTGCGGGTATACCTGGGGGCTCGCATGTGCTATAAGGTCCCAATCTTTGTTTTCCATGTAGATATGACCTAAACAAATCTAAACCAACAAAAAAGGGTGTTGCCTGAACCTCATACTAAGAAAGCTACAGGGGTAGACCCGCGTACGATAACACTTAGTAGATTCCTGGACGTGTAAGGGTAACAGTCCCGCCGCGGGTATACCGGGGGGCTAGCATGTGCTATAAGGTCCCAATCTTTGTTTTCCATGTAGATATGACCTACACAAAAGCTAAACCAACAAAAAAGCTGGTTGTCTCAACCTCGTACTAAAAAGCTACAGGGGTAGACCCGCGGGCCCCACTAACTAGGGTTTCGCTGGAAAAGGACCGCCGGAGCTCCGGAAACCCACTGGAACTTGCACGTGGACCTAGTATATGTGTCCAAGTGTGGTGGAAGGTCCATGGATGCAATGTCTAGATCCCCGGTCTGACGTTCTTCACATGCGTGCGATAACACTTAGTACATTCCTGGACATGTAGGGGTAACAGTCCCACTGTGGGTATACCGGGGGCTAGCATGTGCTATAAGGTCCCAACCTTTGTTTTACATGTAGTTATGACCTAAACAAAGCAAAACCAACAAAAAAGCGCGTTGTCTGGACCTCGTACTAAGAAAGCTATAGGGGTAGACCCGCGTGCGATAACACTTAGAAGATTCCTAGACGTGTAGCGGTAACAGTCCCGCTGCGGGTATACCGGGGGGCTAGCTTGTGCTATAAGGTCCCAACCTTTCATTTCCATCTAGATATGACCTAAACAAAGCTAAACCCACAAAAAATCGTGTTGTCTGAACGTCGTACTAAGAAAGCTACAGGGGTAGACCCGCTGGCCCCACCGACTAGGGTTTCTCTGGAAAAGGACCGTCGGAGCTCCGGAATCCCACTAGAACTTGCACGTGGACCTAGTATATGTGTCCAAGTGTGGTGGAAGGTCCATGGATGCAGTGTCTAGATCCCCGGTCTGACCTTCTTCACATGCGTGCGATAACACTTAGTAGATTCCTAGACGTGTAGGGGTAACAGTCCCGCTGCGGGTATACCGGGGGGTTAGCATGTTCTATAAGGTCCCAACCTTTGTTTTCCATGTAGTTATGACCTAAAAAAAGCTAAACCAACAAAAAAGCGCGTTGTCTGAACCTTGTACTAAGAAAGCTATAGGGGTAGACCCGCGTGCGATAACACTTAGTAGATTCCTAGACGTGTAGGGGTAACAGTCCCGCTGCGGGTATACCGGGGGGCTAGCATGTGCTATAAGGTCCCAACCTTTGTTTTCCATCTAGATATGACCTAAACAAAGCTAAACCAACAAAAAAGCGTGTTGTCTGAACCTCGTACTAAGAAAGCTACAAGGGTAGACCCGCAGGCCCCACCGACTAGGGTTTCGCTGGAAAAGGACCGTTGGAGCTCCGGAATCCCACTGGAACTTGCACGTGGACCTAGTATGTGTGTCCATGTTTGGTGGAAGGTCCATGGATGAAGTGTCTAGATCCCCGGTCTGACCTTCTTCATATGCGTGCGATAACACTTAGTAGATTCCTGGATGTGTAGGGGTAACAGTCCCCCTGCGGGTATACCGGGGGGTTAGCATGTGCTATAAGGTTCCAACCTTTGTTTTCCATGTAGATATGACCTAAACAAAGCTAAACCAACAAAAAAGCGCATTGTCTGAACCTCGTACTAAGAAAGCTATAGGGGTAGACCCACGTGCGATAACACTTAGCAGATTCCTGGACGTGTAGGGGTAACAGTCCCGCTGCGGGTATACCGGGGGGCTAGCATGTGCTATAAGGTCCCAACCTTTGTTTTCCATGTAGATATGACCTAAACAAAAGCTAAACCAACAAAAAAGCGCGTTGTCTCAACCTCGTACTAAGAAACCTACAGGGGTAGACCCGTGGGCCCCACCGACTAGGGTTTCACTGGAAAAGGACCGCCGGAGCTCTGGAATCCCAGTGGAACTTGCACGTGGACCTAGTATATGTGTCCAAGTGTGGTGGAAGTTCCATGGATGCAATGTCTAGATCCCCGGTCTGACCTTCTTCACATGCGTGCGTTAACACTTAGTGGATTCCTGGACATGTAGGGGTAACAGTCCCGCTGCGGGTATACCGGGGGGCTAGCATGTGCTATAAGGTCCCAACCTTTGTTTTCCATGTATTTACGACCTAAACAAAGCTAAACCAACAAAAAAGCGCGTTGTCTGAACCTCGTACTAAGAAAACTAAAGGGGTAGAGCCACGGGCCCCACCGACTAGGGTTTCACTGGAAAAGGACCGCCGGAGATCTGGAATCCCACTGGAACTTGCACGTGGACCTAGTATATGTGTCCATGTGTGGTGGAAGGTCCATGGATGCAATGTCTAGATCCCCGGTCTGACCTTCTTAAAATGCGTGCGATAACACTTAGTAGATTCCTGGACATGTAGGGGTAACAGTCCTACTGCGGGTACACCGGGGGGCTAGCATGTGCTATAAGGTCCCAACCTTTGTTTTGCATGTAGATATGACCTAAAAAAAGCTAAACCAACAAAAAAGCATGTTGCCTGAACCTCATACTAAGAAAGCTACGGGGGTAGACCCGCGTGCGATAACACTTAGTGGATTCCTAGACGTGTAGGGGTAACAGTCCCGCTGCGGGTATACCGGGGGCTAGCATGAGCTATAAGATCCCAACCTTTGTTTTCCATGTGGATATGACCTAAACAAAGATAAACCAACAAAAAAGCGCGTTGTCTGAACCTCGTACTAAGAAAGCTACAGGGGTAGACCCGCAGGCCCCACCGACTGGGGTTTCGCTGGAAAAGGACCGTCGGAGCTCCGGAATCCCACTGGAACTTGAACGTGGACCTAGTATATGTGTCCAAGTATGGTGGAAGGTCCATGGATGCAGTGTCTAGATCCGCGGTCTGACCTTCTTCGCATGTGTGCGATAACACTTAGTAGATTCCAAAACGTGTAGGGGTAACAGTCCCGCTGCGGGTATACTGGGGGGCTAGCATGTGCAATAATGTCCCAACATTTGTTTTCCATGTAGATATGACCTAAACAAAGCTAAACCAACAAAAATAAATGTTGTATGGACCTCGTACTAAGAAAGCTACAGGGGTAGACCCGCGTACGATAACACTTAGTAGATTCCTGGACGTGTAGGGGTAATAGTCCTGCTGCGGGTATACCGGGGGGCTAGCATGTGCTATAAGGTCCCAACCTTTGTTTTCCATGTAGTATGACCTAAACAATGCTAAACCAACAAAAAAGCGCGTTGTCTGAACCTCGTAGTAAGAAAGCTACAGGGGTAGACCTACGGGCCCCACCGACAAGGGTTTCGCTGGAAAAGGACCACCGGAGCTCCGAAATCCCACTAGAACTTGCACGTGGGCCTAGTATATGTGTCTGGTGTGGCGGAAGGTCCATGGATGCAATGTCTAGATCCCCGGTCTGACCTTCTTCACATGGGTGCGATAACACTTAGTAGATTCCTGGACGTGTAGGGGTAACAGTCCCGCTGCAGGTATACCGAGGGGCTAGCATGTGCTATAAGGTCCCAACCTTTGTTTTCCATGTAAATATGACCTAAACAAAGCTAAACCAACAATAAAGCGCGTCGTCTGAACCTCGTACTAAGAAAGCTACAAGGGTAGACCCTCGTGCGATAACACTTAGTAGATTCCTAGACGTGTATGGGTAACAGTCCCGCTGCGGGTATACCGGGGGCTAGCATGTGCTATAAGGTCCCAACCTTTGTTTTCCATCTAGATATGACCTAAACAAAGCTAAACCAACAAAAAAGCATGTTGTCTGAACCTCATACTAAGAAAGCTACAGGGGTAGACCCGCGTACGATAACACGTAGTAGATTCCTGGACGTGTAGGGGTAACAGTCCCGCTGCGGGTATACCGGGGGGTTAGCATGTGCTATAAGGTCCCAACCTTTGTTTTCCATGTAGATATGACCTAAACAAAGCTAATCCAACAAAAAAGCGCGTTGTCTGAACCTCGTACTAAGAAAGCTATAGGGGTAGACCCGCGTGCGATAACACTTAGTAGATTCCTGGACGTGTAGAGGTAACAGTCCCGCTGCGGGTATACCGGGGGGCTAGCATGTGCTATAAGGTCCCAACCTTTGTATTCCATGTAGATGTGACCTAAACAAAAGCTAAACCAACAAAAAAGCGTGTTGTCTCAACCTCGTACTAAGAAAGCTACAGGGGTAGACCCGCGTACGATAACACTTAGTAGATTCCTGGACGTGTAGGGGTAACAGTCCCGCCGCGGGTATACCGGGGGGCTAGCATGTTCTATAAGGTCCCAACCTTTGTTTTCCATGTAGATATGACCTACACAAAAGCTAAACCAACAAAAAAGCTGGTTGTCTCAACCTCGTACTAAAAAGCTACAGGGGTAGACCCGCGGGCCCCACTAACTAGGGTTTCGCTGGAAATGGACCGCCGGAGCTCCGGAATCCCACTGGAACTTGCACGTGGACCTAGTATATGTGTCCAAGTGTGGTGGAAGGTCCATGGATGCAATGTCTAGATCCCCGGTCTGACGTTCTTGACATGCGTGCGATAACACTTAGTACATTCCTGGACATGTAGGGGTAACAGTCCCACTGCGGGTATACCGGGGGGCTAGCATGTGCTATAAGGTCCCAACCTTTGTTTTCCATGTAGTTATGACCTAAACAAAGCAAAACCAACAAAAAAGCGCGTTGTCTGGACCTCGTACTAAGAAAGCTATAGGGGTAGACCCGCGTGCGATAACACTTAGTAGATTCCTAGACGTGTAGGGGTAACAGTCCCGCTGCGGGTATACCAGGGGGCTAGCTTGTGCTATAAGGTCCCAACCTTTGTTTTCCATCTAGATATGACCTAAACAAAGCTAAACCCACAAAAAATCGTGTTGTCTGAACGTCGTACTAAGAAAGCTACAGGGGTAGACCCGCTGGCCCCACCGACTAGGGTTTCTCTGGAAAAGGACCGTCGGAGCTCCAGAATCCCACTAGAACTTACACGTGGACCTAGTATATGTGTCCAAGTGTGGTGGAAGGTCAATGGATGCAGTGTCTAGATCCCCGGTCTGACCTTCTTCACATGCGTGCGATAACACTTAGTAGATTCCTGGATGTGTAGGGGTAACAGTCCCGCTGCGGGTATACCGGGGGGTTAGCATGTGCTATAAGGTCCCAACCTTTGTTTTCCATGTATATATGACCTAAACAAAGCTAAACCAACAAAAAAGCGCGTTGTCTGAACCTCGTACTAAGAAAGCTACAGGGATATACCTGCGGGCCCCACCAACAAGGGTTTCGCTGGAAAAGGACCGCCGAAGCTCCGAAATCCCACTAGAACTTGCACGTGGAGCTATTATATGTGTCCAGGTGTGGTGGAAGGTCCATGGATGCAATGTCTAGATCCCCGGTCTGACGTTCTTCACATGCGTGCGATAACACTTAGTAGATTCCTGGACGTGTAAGGGTAACAGTCCCGCTGCGGGTATACCGGGGGCTAGCATGTGCTATAAGGTCCCAACCTTTGTTTTCCATGTAGATATGACCTAAACAAAGCTAAACCAACAAAAAAGAGCTTGGTCTGAACCTCGTACTAAGAAAGCTACAGGGGTAGACCCGTGTGCGATAACACTTAGTAGATTCCTGGACGTGTAGGGGTAACAGTCCCGCTACGGGTATACCGGGGGGCTAGCATGCGCTATAAGGTCCCAACCTTTTTTCCATGTAGATATGACCTAAACAAAGCTAAACCAACAAAAAAACGCATTGTCTGAACCTCGTACTAAGAAAGCTACAGTGGTAGACCCGCGCCCCACCGACTAGGGTTTCGCTGGAAAAGGACCGCCGGAGTTCCAGAATCCCACTGGAACTTGCACGTGGACCTAGTTGTCCAAGTGTGGTGGAAGGTCCATGGATGCAATGTCCAGATCCACGGTCTGACCTTCTTCACATGAGTGCGATAACACTTAGTAGATTCCTGGACATGTAGGGGTAACAGTCCCGCTTCAGGTATACCGGGGGGCTAGCATGTGCTATAAGGTCCCAACCTTTGTTTTCCATGTAGATATGACCTAAACAAAGCTAAACCAACAAAAAAGCGCGTTGTGTGAACCTCGTACTAAGAAAGCTACAGGGGTAGACCCCCGTGCGATAACACTTAGTAGATTCCTAGACGTGTAGGGGTAATAGTCCCGCTGCGGGTATACCGGGGGGCTAGCATGTGCTATAAGGTCCCAACCTTTGTTTTCCATCTAGATATGACCTAAAAAAAGCTAAACCAACAAAAAAGCGTGTTGTCTGAACATCATACTAAGAAAGCTACAGGGGTAGACCCGCATGCGATAACACTTAATAGATTCCTGGACGTGTAGGGGTAACAGTCCTGCTGCGGGTATACCGGGGGGCTAGCATGTGCTATAAGGTCCCAACCTTTGTTTTCCGTGTATATATGACATAAATAAAGCTAAACCAACAAAAAAGCGCGTTATCTCAACCTCGTACTAAGAAAGCTACAGGGATAGACCCGCGGTCCCCACCAACTAGGGTTTCGCTGGAAAAGGACCGCCGGAGCTCCGGAATCCAACAGGAACTTGCACGTGGAACTAGTATATGTGTCCAAGTGTGGTGGAAGGTCCATGGATGCAATGTCTAGATCCCCGGTCTGACCTTCTTCACATGCGTGAGATAACACTTAGTAGATTCCTGGACATGTAGGGGTAACAGTCCCGCTGCGGGTATACTGGGGGGCTAGCATGTGCTATAAGGTCCCAACCTTTGTTTTCCATGTAGTTATGCCCTAAACAAAGCTAAACCAACAAAAAAGCGCGTTGTCTGAACCTCGTACTAAGAAAGCTACAGGGGTAGATCCGCGGGCCCCACCGACTAGGTTTTCACTGGAAAAGGACCGCCGGAACTCTGGAATCCCACTGGAACTTGCACGTGGACCTAGTATATGTGTCCAAGTGTGGTGGAAGGTCCATGGATGCAATGTCTAGATCCCCGGTCTGACCTTCTTCACATGCGTGTGACAACACTTAGTAGATTTCTGGACATGTAGGGGTAACAGTCCTGCTGCGGGTATACCGGGGGGCTAGCATGTGCTATAAGGTGTCAACCTTTGTTTTCCATGTAGATATGACCTAAACAAAGCTAAACGTACAAAAAAAGCGCGTTGTCTGAACTTCGTACTAAGAAAGCTACAGGGGTAGACCCGGGTGCTATAACACTTAGTAGATTCCTGGACGTGTAGGGGTAACAGTCCCGCTGCGGGTATACCGAGGGCTAGCATGTGCTATAAGGTCCCAACCTTTGTTTTCCATGTAGATATGACCTAAACAAAGCTAAACCAACAAAAAAGTGCGTTGTCTGAACCTCGTATTAAGAAAGCTACAGGGGTAGACCTGCAGGCCCCACCGACCAGGTTTTCGCTGGAAAAGAACCGCCGGAGCTCCGAAATCCCACTGGAACTTGCACGTGGACCTAGTATATGTGTCCAGGTGTGGTGGAAGGTCCATGGATGCAATGTCTAGATCCCCGGTCTGACCTTCTTCACATGCGTGCGATAACACTTAGTAGATTCCTAGACGTGTAGGGGTAACAGTCCCGCTACAGGTATACCGGGGGGCTAGCATGTGCTATAAGGTCCCAACCTTTGTTTTCCATGTAGATATGACCTAAACAAAGCTAAACCAACAAAAAAGCGCATTGTCTGAACCTCGTACTAAGAAAGCTACAGGGGTAGACCCGCGTGCGATAACACTTAGTAGATTCCTAGACGTGTAGGGGTAACAGTCCCGTTGCGGGTATACCGGGGGCCTAGCATGTACTATAAGGTCCCAACCTTTGTTTTCCATCTAGATATGACCTAAACAAAGCTAAACCAACAAAAAAGCGTGTTGTATGAACCTCGTACTAAGAAAGCTACTAGGCTAGACCCGCAGGGCCCACCGACTAGGGTTTCGCTGGAAAAGGACCGTCGGAACTCCGGAATCCCACTAGAACTTGAATGTGGACCTAGTATATGTGTCCAAGTGTGGTGGAAGCTCCATGGATGCAGTGTCTAGATCCCCGGTCTGACCTTCTTCACATGCGTGCGATAACACTTAGTAGATTCCTGGACGTGTAGGGGTAACAGTCCCCCTGTGGGTATACCGGGGGGCTAGCATGTGCTATAAGGCCCCAACCTTTGTTTTCCATGTAGATATGACCTAAACAAAGCTAAACCAACAAAAAAGCGCGTTGTCTGAACCTCGTACTAAGAAAGCTACAGGGGTAGACCCGCGTACGATAACACTTAGTAGATTCCTAGACATGTAGGGGTAACAGTCCCGCTTCGAGTATACCGGGGGGCTGGCATGTGCTATGAGGTCCCAACCTTTGTTTTCCATGTAGATATAACCTAAGAAAAAGCTAAACCAACAAAAAAGCGCGTTGTCTGAACCTCGTACTAAGAAAGCTACAGGGGTAGATCCGCGGGCCCCATCGACTAGGGTTTCGCTGGAAAAGGACCGCTAGAAATGGACCGCCGGAGCACCAAAATCCCACTGGAACTTGCACGTGGACCTAGTATATGTGTCCATGTGTGGTGGAAGGTCCATGGATGTAGTGTCTAGATCCCCGGTCTGACCTTCTTCACATGCGTGCGATAACACTTAGTAGATTCCTGGACGTGTAGGGGTAACCGTCCCGCTGCGGGTATACCGGGGGGCTAGCATGTGCTATAAGGTCCCAACCTTTGTTTTCCATGTAGTTATGACCTAAAAAAAGCTAAACCAAAAAAAAAATGCGCGTTGTCTGAACCTCGTACTAAGAAAGCTACAGGGGTAGACCCGCGTGCGATAACACTTAGTAGATTTCTAGACGTGTAGGGGTAACAGTCCCGCTGCGGGTATACCAGGGGTTAGCATGTGCTATAAGGTCCCAACCTTTGTTTTCCATGTAGATATGACCTAAACAAAGCTAAACCAACAAAAAAGCACGTTGTCTGAACCTCGTACTAAGAAAGCTACAGGGGTAGACCCGTAGGCCCCACCGGGGAAAAGGACCGCCGGAGCTCCAAAATCCCACTGGAACTTGCACATGGACCTAGTATATGTGTCCAGGTGTGGTGGAAGGTCCATGGATGCAATGTCTAGATCCCCGGTCTGACCTTCTTCACATGCGTGCGAGAACACTTAGTAGATTCCTGGACATGTATGGGTAACAGTCCCGCTGCGGGTATACCGGGGGGCTAGCATGTGTTATAGGGTCCCAACCTTTGTTTTCCATGTAGTTATGACCTAAACGAAGGTAAACCAACAAAAAGCGCGTTGTCTGAACCTCGTACTAAGAAAGCTACAGGGATAAACCCGCCGGCCCCACCGACTAGGGTTTCGCTGGAAAAGGACCGTCAGAGCTCCGGAATCCCACTGGAACTTGCACGTGGACCTAGTATATGTGTCCAAGTGTGGTGGAATGTCCATGGATGCAGTTTCTAGGTCCCCGGTCTGACCTTCTTCACATGCGTGCGATAACACTTAGTAGATTCCTGGAAGTGTAGGGGTAACAGTCCCGCTGCGGGTATACCGGGGGGTTAGCATGTGATATAAGGTCCCAACCTTTGTTTTCCATGTAGATATGACCTAAACAAAGCTAAACCAACAAAAAAGCGCGTTGTCTGAACATCGTACTAAGAAAGCTACAGGGGTAGACCCACGTGTGATAACACTTAGTAGATTCCTGGACGTGTAGGGGTAACAGTCCCGCTGCGGGTATACCAGGAGGATAGCATGTGCTATAATGTCCCAACCTTTGTTTTCCATGTAGATATGACCTAAACAAAAGCTAAACCAACAAAAAAGCGCGTTGTCTCAACCTCATACTAAGAAAGCTACAGGGGTAGACCCGCGGGCCCCACCGACCAGGCTTTCGCTGGAAAAGGACCGCCGGAGCTCCAGAATCCCACTGGAACTTGCACGTGGACCTAGTATATGTGTCCAAGTGTGGTGGAAGGTCCATGGATGCAATGTCTAGATCCCCGGTCTGACCTTCTTCACATGCGTGCGATAACACTTAGTAGATTCCTGGAGATTTAGGGGTAACAGTCCCGCTGCGGGTATACCGGGGGGCTAGCATGTGCTATAAGGTCCCAAACTTTGTTTTCCATGTAGTTATGACTTAAACAAAGCTAAACAAACAAAAAAGCTCGTTGTCTGAACCTCGTACTAAGAAAGCTACAGGGGTAGATCCGCGGGCCCCACCGACTAGGGTTTCGCTGGAAAAGGACCGCCGGAGCTCCAGAATCCCACTGGAACTTGCATGTGGACCTAGTATATGTGTCCAAGTGTGGCGGAAGGTCCATGGATGCAATGTCTAGATCCCCGGTCTGACCTTCTTCACATGCGTGCGATAACACTTAGTAGATTCCTAGACGTGTAGGGGTAACAGTCCCGCTGCGGGTATACCGGGGGCTAGCATGAGCTATAAGATCCCAACCTTTGTTTTCCATGTGGATATGACCTAAACAAAGATAAACCAACAAAAAAGCGCGTTGTCTGAACCTCGTACTAAGAAAGCTACAGGGGTAGACCCGCAGGCCCCACCGACTGGGGTTTCGCTAGAAAAGGACCGTCGGAGCTCCGGAATCCCACTGGAACTTGAACGTGGACCTAGTATATGTGTCCAAGTATGGTGGAAGGTCCATGGATGCAGTGTCTAGATCCCCGGTCTGACCTTCTTCGCATGTGTGCGATAACACTTAGTAGATTCCAAAACGTGTAGGAGTAACAGTCCCGCTGCGGGTATACTGGGGGGCTAGCATGTGCAATAATGTCCCAACATTTGTTTTCCATGTAGATATGACCTAAACAAAGCTAAACCAACAAAAATGCGTGTTGTATGGACCTCGTACTAAGAAAGCTACAGGGGTAGACCCGCGTACGATAACACTTAGTAGATTCCTGGACGTGTAGGGGTAATAGTCCTTCTGCGGGTATACCGGGGGGCTAGCATGTGCTATAAGGTCCCAACCTTTGTTTTCCATGTAGATATGACCTAAACAAAAGCTAAACCAACAAAAAGCACGTTGTCTCAACCTCTTACTAAGAAAGCTACAGGGGTAGACCCGCGGGCCCCACCGACTAGGGTTTCGCTGGAAAAGGACCGCCGGAGCTCCAGAATCCCACTGGAACTTGCACGTGGACCTAGTATATGTGTCCAAGTGTGGTGGAAGGTCCATGGATGCAATGTCTAGATCCCCGGTCTAACCTTCTTCACATGCGTCCGATAACACTTAGTAGATTTCTGGACATGTAGGGGTAACAGTCCCGCTGCGGGTATACCGGGGGGCTAGCATGTGCTATAAGGTCCCAACCTTTGTTTTCCATGTAGTATGACCTAAACAATGCTAAACCAACAAAAAAGCGCGTTGTCTGAACCTCGTAGTAAGAAAGCTACAGGGGTAGACCTACGGGCCCCACCGACAAGGGTTTCGCTGGAAAAGGACCACCGGAGCTCCGAAATCCCACTAGAACTTGCACGTGGGCCTAGTATATGTGTCTGGTGTGGCGGAAGGTCCATGGATGCAATGTCTAGATCCCCGGTCTGACCTTCTTCACATGGGTGCGATAACACTTAGTAGATTCCTGGACGTGTAGGGGTAACAGTCCCGCTGCAGGTATACCGAGGGGCTAGCATGTGCTATAAGGTCCCAACCTTTGTTTTCCATGTAAATATGACCTAAACAAAGCTAAACCAACAATAAAGCGCGTCGTCTGAACCTCGTACTAAGAAATCTACAAGGGTAGACCCTCGTGCGATAACACTTAGTAGATTCCTAGACGTGTAGGGGTAACAGTCCCGCTGCGGGTATACCGGGGGCTAGCATGTGCTATAAGGTCCCAACCTTTGTTTTCCATCTAGATATGACCTAAACAAAGCTAAACCAACAAAAAAGCATGTTGTCTGAACCTCATACTAAGAAAGCTACAGGGGTAGACCCGCGTACGATAACACGTAGTAGATTCCTGGACGTGTAGGGGTAACAGTCCCGCTGCGGGTATACCGGGGGGTTAGCATGTGCTATAAGGTCCCAACCTTTGTTTTCCATGTAGATATGACCTAAACAAAGCTAATCCAACAAAAAAGCGCGTTGTGTGAACCTCGTACTAAGAAAGCTATAGGGGTAGACCCGCGTGCGATAACACTTAGTAGATTCCTGGACGTGTAGAGGTAACAGTCCCGCTGCGGGTATACCGGGGGGCTAGCATGTGCTATAAGGTCCCAACCTTTGTATTCCATGTAGATGTGACCTAAACAAAAGCTAAACCAACAAAAAAGCGTGTTGTCTCAACCTCGTACTAAGAAAGCTACAGGGGTAGACCCGCGTACGATAACACTTAGTAGATTCCTGGACGTGTAGGGGTAACAGTCCCGCCGCGGGTATACCGGGGGGCTAGCATGTGCTATAAGGTCCCAACCTTTGTTTTCCATGTAGATATGACCTACACAAAAGCTAAACCAACAAAAAAGCTGGTTGTCTCAACCTCGTACTAAAAAGCTACAGGGGTAGACCCGCGGGCCCCACTAACTAGGGTTTCGCTGGAAATGGACCGCCGGAGCTCCGGAATCCCACTGGAACTTGCACGTGGACCTAGTATATGTGTCCAAGTGTGGTGGAAGGTCCATGGATGCAATGTCTAGATCCCCGGTCTGACGTTCTTGACATGCGTGCGATAACACTTAGTACATTCCTGGACATGTAGGGGTAACAGTCCCACTGCGGGTATACCGGGGGCTAGCATGTGCTATAAGGTCCCAACCTTTGTTTTCCATGTAGTTATGACCTAAACAAAGCAAAACCAACAAAAAAGCGCGTTGTCTGGACCTCGTACTAAGAAAGCTATAGGGGTAGACCCGCGTGCGATAACACTTAGTAGATTCCTAGACGTGTAGGGGTAACAGTCCCGCTGCGGGTATACCAGGGGGCTAGCTTGTGCTATAAGGTCCCAACCTTTGTTTTCCATCTAGATATGACCTAAACAAAGCTAAACCCACAAAAAATCGTGTTGTCTGAACATCGTACTAAGAAAGCTACAGGGGTAGACCCGCTGGCCCCACCGACTAGGGTTTCTCTGGAAAAGGACCGTCGGAGCTCCGGAATCCCACTAGAACTTGCACGTGGACCTAGTATATGTGTCCAATTGTGGTGGAAGGTCAATGGATGCAGTGTCTAGATCCCCGGTCTGACCTTCTTCACATGCGTGCGATAACACTTAGTAGATTCCTGGATGTGTAGGGGTAACAGTCCCGCTGCGGGTATACCGGGGGGTTAGCATGTGCTATAAGGTCCCAACCTTTGTTTTCCATGTATATATGACCTAAACAAAGCTAAACCAACAAAAAAGCGCGTTGTCTGAACCTCGTACTAAGAAAGCTACAGGGATATACCTGCGGGCCCCACCAACAAGGGTTTCGCTGGAAAAGGACCCCCGAAGCTCCGAAATACCACTAGAACTTGCACGTGGAGCTATTATATGTGTCCAGGTGTGGTGGAAGGTCCATGGATGCAATGTCTAGATCCCCGGTCTGACGTTCTTCACATGCGTGCGATAACACTTAGTAGATTCCTGGACGTGTAAGGGTAACAGTCCCGCTGCGGGTATACCGGGGGCTAGCATGTGCTATAAGGTCCCAACCTTTGTTTTCCATGTAGATATGACCTAAACAAAGCTAAACCAACAAAAAAGAGCTTGGTCTGAACCTCGTACTAAGAAAGCTACAGGGGTAGACCCGTGTGCGATAACACTTAGTAGATTCCTGGACGTGTAGGGGTAACAGTCCCGCTACGGGTATACCGGGGGGCTAGAATGCGCTATAAGGTCCCAACCTTTTTTTCCATGTAGATATGACCTAAACAAAGCTAAACCAACAAAAAAACGCATTGTCTGAACCTCGTACTAAGAAAGCTACAGTGGTAGACCCGCGCCCCACCGACTAGGGTTTCGCTGGAAAAGGACCGCCGGAGTTCCAGAATCCCACTGGAACTTGCACGTGGACCTAGTTGTCCAAGTGTGGTGGAAGGTCCATGGATGCAATGTCCAGATCCCCGGTCTGACCTTCTTCACATGAGTGCGATAACACTTAGTAGATTCCTGGACATGTAGGGGTAACAGTCCCGCTTCAGGTATACCGGGGGGCTAGCATGTGCTATAAGGTCCCAACCTTTGTTTTCCATGTAGATATGACCTAAACAAAGCTAAACCAACAAAAAAGCGCGTTGTGTGAACCTCGTACTAAGAAAGCTACAAGGGTAGACCCGCAGGCCCCACCGACTAGGGTTTCGCTGGAAAAGGACCGTTGGAGCTCCGGAATCCCACTGGAACTTGCACGTGGACCTAGTATGTGTGTCCATGTTTGGTGGAAGGTCCATGGATGCAGTGTCTAGATCCCCGGTCTGACCTTCTTCATATGCGTGCGATAACACTTAGTAGATTCCTGGATGTGTAGGGGTAACAATCCCGCTGCGGGTATACCGGGGGGTAGCATGTGCTATAAGCTCCCAACCTTTGTTTTCCATGTAGATATGACAAAAACAAAGCTAAACCAACAAAAAAGCGAGTTGTCCGAACCACGTACTAAGAAACCTACAGGGGTAGACCCGCGTGCGATAACACTTAGTAGATTCCTAGACGTCTAGGGGTAACAGTCCAGCTGCGGGTATACCGTGGGCTAGCATGTGCTATAAGGTCCCAACCTTTGTTTTCCATCTAGATATGACCTAAACAATCCTAAACCAACAAAAAAGCGTGTTGTCTGAACCTCGTACTAAGAAAGCTAAACGGGTAGACCCGCAGGCCCCACCGACTAGGGTTTCGCAGGAAAAGGACCGTCGGAGCTCCGGAATCCCACTAGAACTTGAACGTGGACCTAGTATATGTGTCTAAGTGTGGTGGAAGGTCCATGGATGCCGTGTCTAGATCCCCGGTCTGACCTTCTTCACATGCGTGCGATAACACTTAGTAGATTCCTGGATGTGTAGGGGTAACAGTCCCGCTGCGGGTATACCTGGGGGCTCGCATGTGCTATAAGGTCCCAATCTTTGTTTTCCATGTAGATATGACCTAAACAAATCTAAACCAACAAAAAAGGGTGTTGTCTGAACCTCATACTAAGAAAGCTACAGGGGTAGACCCGCGTACGATAACACTTAGT